>JAJIBD010021181.1:467500-804810 GCA_021461705.1 Cryptotis parvus
TTTCCTTTTGTGTTTGTGATTGGGAACAGTGAACTACACAAACATTTTCACAGGCGGTTGGCAGGGCATATAGCAGAGGAAAATAACAAAATACATATGAGGGAAGGAAGGGATAGGAAAGCCAATATGAATCTCAGTGGCGTTCCGACATTCTGAAAATACCATTCCCAATTGCAGCTTGAGTTCTCTGAAGAAACAACAAGAAGCAGTAAATGAACTGTGATAGCTACCAATAAACTGGTTTTCCTGCCTTCAGGAGAAAGTTCCACAGTTCCCATTTTACCTCTGCATCAGGCTACAGGATAAGGGCCCCCACCTGCCCCAATATAATGCTTATGTCTTTTAGATGAATTACCATGGGCCAAGGAGATAGTGTGTAGGGCTGGAACACATGTCTTGCAGGCAAGAGTCCTGGGTTCAATTCTTAGCATTGCAAAGTCTCCTGAGCAATATTAGGAACTACTCCTGAGCACTGAGCTAGGACAAGCCTGCCCCAGGGTCAAAGGCCAAGCAAAAATGTTACCCTGAGTACATGCTTTGCACGTGGAACCCCCAATTCCATCCTGGAACTACATGGTTCCCACCCACATTAGGCCCCATCCCAGCACCACGTGTGGCACTAAGCAATAGAAAGTTATCACCCCAGCTTTTTCAATGCCCAAATTATTCCCTGTCTGCAATCAGTGGGGATGTTGACTAAGGGATGGTATAGACTTTAAAATATATATCTATATCTAGGGTATATATATATGTATATATAGGAGAAAAGAACTCCATATATATATGGAGTTCTTTTCTTTTCTTTTCTTTTCTCTTTTCTTTTCTCTTTTCTTTTCTCTTCCCTTCCCTTCCCTTTTCTTTTCAAGGTTCGTCTCATTCTCCCTATGGGACTTTTTTATTACCGGAAGAAGGTGCCTCACTGCAGCATACAGATGCACTTGGAAGCTGCAGGTGGGGCTGTGTACGGAAGAAGGCTGAGGACCCACAGGCAGAGCCACTGGGCTGCTCAGATATTCATCTTTGATCGCCCTAATGTGGGTCTCTCCTATTACCGTGTTTCAGCAGATAAAGTCAATACTGAAAACTCACCTGATTGGCTGATAAGCTGCAATGCCTCCAAAATCAAATGTCTAGCACCAGGTCTCTGCGAGTGTTACACTTTGAAACCGGTGCGTTCATTGCCTGGCCTTTTATGCTCTATGTTTGGTCGTTCCTTAGGGGAATTATAATGTCTTGGGCTCACTGGAATTAGAAATGTTTTGTTGTCTAATAGTTCTGTGAGTGGAGTTATTTATTTATTTGACAGTTGCTTTAGCTTCACTTTTCTGTTAAAATCAACTTCCTATAAGTACTTACAAGCCCAAGAATTACTCAGAAATCATATTAAAACAAGAACTTATCTGTCCAAGATAAGGTGTGTGGTTTTTTTTTAAATGGATCTTAATCACCACTATACTTAAACAGAAACAAAATACAAGGTTTGTGTTTCATTTTTTTTTTAAAAAGGGAAAGATTTGGTAACACTTGCAGTATGTAAACATTGTTGCTTGGTAAATTGCAATCAGATTGCTATTGCATTACACATTACATTGTGCTAATGCTAAAAGACGGATTCCAAGTGATGTCATCGGAGCCTGCAACAGGATCTGTTACTATTAAAAGATGCCTCGCTGAGCCAGAACCTCCAAACAAGCTCTCAAAAGATGCCTCGCTGAGAATTTGCTACAGACCAAGCAGAAATTTGACTGTGGTTGTGGTCGGATTGGCTAAAATTGTAAAGTGGCATTTCTTTTAACGAGAGAAGCTTTCAAATGCTGAATTTTTAACTCTATTTTGGGTGGGATTCTGGAGGCTTCTTCCATTTTTCATTCATCTTAAATGTCTCTTCCATGCTGCCAGATTAATTTTCCCATTGACAGCTGACTTTGGGATCAAATGGAGGTGAAGTTAAGGCTTGCAGAAGAAAGTTTTGCCTTTTGTGCAAGCTGCTGTTTATTTCTGCGGATAAAATAAGAAGCGAATAGTCATGTAAGACGCAGATGCTTTTTATTTCACACATTTCTCGCCCTCCCTCTTTTCGTGGTTATAATGTCGCTGTAATTCCAATTTATCCACTAGTGGGCGCTGCAGCGCTTCAGACTTTGTTTATTTTTTAAAATCTGGGCAGAGTATATATATATATATGTAAAAACACACACACACACACACACACACACACACACTGAATGGTGAGTTTCTCTTAAGACCTACTGTCCTGTCAAGAAGGAACCAGAAATAAATTTGAAGATTATATATGCTGAAGTTATTTACTAAAATTTTAGAACAGAATAATTGTGCTTAAGATCACTACTCTTTCTGCTGGCATTCATTTATATTTTTGAATTGTCACAATCCTTGGCTGATGGGCATATATGGTGAATTCCAAATTATACAGCAAAAAAAAGGAAAAGGACTTAATGCCCTCTTACAAATTAACCGTCTTTATGAGGATAAAATCCTGTCCTTTTCCATGAAAGAACAACCTCTCACATGTTGGTTTTCTGCAATTTTGAATCTGAAGTGAGGCGGTTGTGGCTAAGATGTCTATTTGATATTTAGGGAAGAATTTGATGCTTTAATAAGGGAATCCTCGGCCTCGCTCATCCATCATCCACCATCCTCAGCCATCCAAACACCACTGTAAATTTGTCAGAGGCTTTTCCATATTCAGTACTTGTATAAATAATGGCTGCTGTGATTTTGAAAAAAGGGAAATGTGCACTTTCTGGCTATGTTATATATCTGATCGCGGGCATGGCGACGCCGAGGAGATTTTTGTTTTTGCATCTCTCAGCTTCAGTGAGTATGATTGAAGCCCCAGAGCCGGAGGCCATTTGTGTATGTTGACCCCGATTGTGGTTAATACTTGCCGAAATGAAATTAGTTTGGGGGTGGGTGGGGTTTCTCTGCAGCAGACAGAACCCAGCCTCTGCTCCATTTACCATGCTTTATCATTGCCCATTGCTTCTCTTTCTCTCCTTTGCTATCTTAGGGATTATGCAGGTTCTCAGCAATATTCTGAAATTAATCAAAGCTGAGCCAAACCCCATGCCTTATTACCCATCACAGGAAGACAGTGGTCTCTGCCATCCAGACAGCTTTGTGATGTTGTCCAGTTGTGTAACTAGAATTTTATTATCCTTAAAAAAAACAGGTTCTGGTTTTCACACAATGAAACCCTTTCATGTTAAACTTGCATGTGAGTGTGACAAAGGATCTGAACGGAACCTATAGGATGTTTCCCTGATTTAAATAAGGGACTGATCTATGAACAATGTCCATTTCTTTCTTTGATTTCGAGCTTGGCAGAACGGTTATTGCAGTTTGGGTGTGCAAAGCTTTCAAGGCCATGAGACAGCAACAAACTTAGGGGATTGCTCATCTTGTCCCGACCTTGTGACTTGTCTCATCTTTCCATAATCATGCTCTACAAGTTATTCTCCCCACCCCCACCAAATTAGTGGCCATTGTACAGATTGCGGACACTTAGTCTGATTGAAAGTAATAAAAGGAGATTATCCACCGGGTTGGTTGAGTGAAGTTTCTGATTTGACCCACTGCCTAGAGAGAAAAGAATTAATCTTATAAAACCGACTCACTTCTGCCCTACTTTGAAAAACGGCCGGGAATGAATTAGATCCCTTTTGTCTTAAGTCCAGTGAGAGCGGAAGGTGAAGAGGGGCCAATTGAGCCTCGGAACTGAACAGGCAGTGGCCAGAGAGCCAGGCGTTGAGTTCCGTCTGGAACTGCGAGGGGCCCTTTTCCGGGGAATAATTCCTGCTCCCACTGCGTTGCATTCACCCTGGAGGCGATGGGAGAGGAGAGGAGGGTAAACGTCTGGCACATTTATCATTTTTTGTGCCAGACATTGTGTTTTACACTCTATTTAGAAGCTCTACATGTTCAGATTATGTGTGTTTCCACAGCCTGGCCTCAGGAAGGGCGTGTTCTCATGCCAACTTTTTCAGCATGGATTCAGGTACCAAGAGGCAAGGGCAGGATCTTACCGCTGCTGGGTGGAAGCTTTGAGATCCCAGGGGCAGCTCAGCTCTTCTCTGCCTCCAGGCCCTTGCTGGCGAAGCCACACTCGAGGGCCCCCTCTGAGGTGCCAGCAGGGGCTGGAGAGGCCACAGCCCAGCATCAGGCCCGCCAAGGCGGCTCTCAGGCAACAGGGACAAATGGCCCAGAACCCCGGGCTGCCAAAGGTGGGACTTACTGTCCTTCTCAGCACGTGGCTTGCTGGGCTGGGAATAGGACTCAGGGCGGAAGAGGAACCCCAGATCCTGCTGGCCTGTCACCCAAGGGAGCACAGTGTTTACCTCTCCGGACCTCCCATTGTGGGGGGCAGGGGGGCCTGCTGCGTGCGGGAAGGCCAAGGTGTGGGGATGCACTGCTGGCCGGTGGGGGGCATGAAGCTGGCACTGAGAGAGGCAGACCCCAGGCAGAGTCGCAGTGCGGATGGCGGCTGAGGCACTGAACCCCCACCTCATTGTGTCGCGAGCCCACCTGGCTTTGAGTTGTTTTTCAGATCTGCTTCGGGCAAACGAGCACCCTGCTGCCCTTGGGTCTCTCCGAGGAGTGCCAGCCGCTGCCTTGGCTGGCACTTGGTGGGCCAGTTCTGTGCCCACCTCTCTCTTGCTCTGCCTGGGCGCTTACGCTTGCCTGGACCTTTGTCCTGGTCTGTGCCCGCTGTTTCTGATCCATCTGCCTCGCATGTTCCCCTTTGAAAACCTTGGGCTCTGGGAGGCCTGAGAGTGGAAAAGGAGTCTGAGGGGATCAGAGGCTGGCGGGGCGGAGCTGGGGCCTCACCCAGGACAGACAGGAGAGATGTGTGTGTGTGCGTAAAGGCAATGCCAGGCGTGTGTGTGCACACACCTGTGTGATGTTGTGCACATGTGTGATAGGTTGTGTGATGCACATGTTGCGTGTGCTGTGTTCACTGTGATGTGTCGTGTGTGGCATGGGATATGTGGTGTATGTGATGCCATGTTCCATGTTGCTCTGTGTCTTGTGTGATGTGTGCATACCACATGTAAAGTGTGCTGTGTCACTGAGCTGTGTATGCTATGTCTGTTGTGCACATTGTGTGTGCTGTGTGCCACATGTGATGCATTCATCATGTGCCAGGTATAGTGTGTGTTGTGTGAGGTGTGTTATGTACATGTGTTGTACAGTATGTGTCTCGTGTGATGTGTATATGTGGATGTGTAGTGCAGTGTGCATGTTGTGTGATGTGTTATAAGTATGTGTTGTGCAGTGTGCGTGTCATGTGATGTGTGTTATGTGCATGTGTTGTGCAGTGTGTGTGTCGTGTGATGTGTGTTATGTGCATATATTGTGCAGTGTGTATGTCGTGTGATGTGTGTTATGTGCATGTTTTGTGTAGCTGTGCATGCTGTGCTGTGTGCTATGTGTGTTGTACATGCCAATAACAAGTGTTCTGTTTAGTGGGTTATGTGTCATGTCCTGTGTGTTGTATATCCCACAACAAACCGACGTCTGGGGGGCTAGTGGGGATCCATGTCCCAGTCAGGGGCCCACCTCCTGGGGTGAGGGTGACGTGAATTCTCCATGTAGCTCCTCAGGCCCCTGGCTGGGCTCTGCCCACACACAGCAGAAGCGTGTCCTTGCAGTGTGAACCGTTCATCTGTTTCTCCCATTCTGCTCCCTTTGAGGGCAGGAGTCAACCAGGAGGGCCTGCATAGGGTCCCCGGAGTGGCCCTGCTTTTGTTTCCCACTTGTCTTGCTCAGAGCTGGCGTCCGGCTGCAGAGCTACAAGTGGTTCCGCAGATGGCTCCACAGCCGCCCCCAGCTGGGCTGATTTCACTTCCACAATGTTTGTGTTTGTGTCTGACAGCCAAGACAGGGAGCAGCAGACGCTTTCCCTGGGACCCGCCTCCCAAGCTTCTCCCAGAGCAGACGGTGGCACGGCTGCTTCCGGAGATGGGCCGCAGTGTAGATGGAGCTGCAGATGGGCCGCAGTGTAGATGGAGGATGCTTGTTCTGGGAGCATCTTGGCTCTGCCTACAGAGAGCATGTGGGGTGGCCGGACCAGCCAGGGAAACTGCTCTCCAACTTTCTGCTTACTTAGAGGCTAATTCTGGGGGAGAGGGGAAACAAATTCCTGCTGGCACGAATCCTCCTCTACTCTGAGCCAATGGCCTGGGCCAGCTAATAGCCATTCTATAGATGAGGGACTAGAGGCGGTGAGAAATGAAAGTGATTAAGGACCGCTCAGAGTGGAGCCTGTCCGCGAACAGCCTCGGGGTCTTGTTCTCCATGCACATGTGGGTGCTGGACTCTCGAGGGGGTGCTGGGAGTTTGTATTTCCCATGTGCTGTTGGGGGAGTCAGAGGCTGGGTGGGGGCCTGCTCCCCATGTGGAGATGGAAAGACAAGGCTCTTCCAGGCCCCCCAGGAAGGCGGCTCTCCCATGCCCCCAGAAGCAAAAACAAGGCCGTCTTCCTGGTAAGATTCTTTCTTGTTTCCAAGGAATCAGTTCAGAGAAGCAGCAGAGCCCTTGCTGGGTGCTGTGAGCACCCAGCTTAGAGCAACCTAGTGATGGGTTGGGCTTATAGTAGAATCAGCCACCAAGATGGGTTCCACGCAGCCACAACTCATCAGCCTTAGAAAGCAGGCACGAGAAATCGCCCAAATATCAGAAACTCAGTAGAAGGCAACAACCGCTAGCTTAGACATTTAGGTTCCGTTCCAACCAGAGCCCATCAGTCGTATGTGTGTGGGTGTGTGTGGTAGGGCCAGCATCATGCCTGCGTTCCATTTCCTTGTAACATGTTAACACAGAGGAGTTGGCCTCTGCGGAGAATCTTTCCCATGTGCTGCTACTCACAAGATCTCCCCAATTTGTTGATGGCTCCCGCAGACTTCGCTGCCCTCAGCTGCAGTGGTTTATGTCGTCTCCCACCCCGCCAGACTGCAATCCCCCAGAATGTAATAGTCATCCAATGGGGAGCAGGTGTCAGAGGACACGCTGCCGTTTGGAGCCCAAGCGATGGAGGCTGCAGTGGGAGGAATTGGGCTCGATATCTGCACCCAGGCAGCCTTTTCTCGCTCACCTGCCAGAGCGGCAAGACCTTAGCCGGTGGCATCCAAGTTGCTTCCTGCATGGCCCTTTCTCAGGGTGCATAAAAGCAAAGGGCCAGGGGTTTTCTGCTAAGGCTATGTATCCTCCTGTTGGAGGGAAGTGAAGGATCTGGCCATGGCTGGTCTTGTTTGTAGTTCTGTGCTGCGTGAGAGACGCATGCAGGCACTGCGTGATCCAAACCGACGTCTGGGAGCTCCATCTTCCAGAGACCCCTTCTGTGACAATGGGGCGCCAGTGCTTGGCTGAGGCACCGGAGCTGGCAGTGTCTGTCAGGACTGGCTCTGGCAATGCCCTTTCCTTGGGATGGGTTTCTCCTACACCTCCGTCGGTCCTAAAAGCGGCCTCCCTTGACAGCTCAGGAAGTATCGTAAGTGGAATATCACCCGGAATATGCCACAGACCCAAGGGTGTCAGGTAATCTTTCTCTCAGAACTACTCAGATGTGTCCAAATTTTCAGCCAAACGTCCTTTGTTTCCCTTTCTAATTGGGATTTGAATCCGGGGTGCTTAAAGCAGTACTGGTTCATGTTCCTTACCTTGAACCATTTGGAGCAAGGGTCTTCAGAGTTCAGTCCCAAGTTCCCCTCCCCCTGGCTGTTATTTTTGGCATTAGAGCACATTAAAACCCGTGTCTTGAGGAAGGGCGGCAGTGCTGAAAAATAATGGAGATTAAACTTTCCCAGCTTTTTGGAGGACCCTGAAAATAAAACACCATGTGTCTTCCCAGTGACTAATGACTCCTTTTGAGCAACGGCATCCAAAGCCCTCACACGTGCATGCGGACACACATGCACACCGCCATCACATAAAGATGAGAAATGGGCCTTTGAGTTTCTGGCGAATATTTCCTAGGTCCATTATATATGGGGTCAGCGGCTGCGCACGTTCAGTAACGCTCATAGCAGGCAAGTGGCAGCGAGGAGAAATCCTCCAGGCCTTTTTGAGTCAGATGACTCGCGCATCAAATAGGTGAGCACACTTGCAGCTCTGGAAAGCAAGACTTAGAGAGGCAGAGAAAGGGTGGTGGATGCTGATAGCGCTGGTGACAGGCCTATATTTTAAAGATTGCTATGTGGGGGGATTTATGGCCACCAGATTCCATACTTTCCTCTTTTGTTGTCTTGATCCCCATCATGGAACCCACCCCCGAATGAGCCAATCCATCAACTGGACAGCCTCTGGACAAGCGAGCTGAATTCTGAGGAGGTTGATTGTTTGGGATTATTAGATTCAAGTTAGCGAATGCTAAGCCAATACAACAATTCGTTTTCCTCTGCTTGTCAGATTACTAGGCCTATGAGATTAATTAGGGCATTTTTTTTTGAGAAAAAGGATGAACGCTTTGTCCCTAGACATGTTGCTTACTGCACAAAATCCCAGAAATTTGAATTTCATGGTTCATTCCATTTCAGAATTTTCCCATTAAAATTTCTGATATCTCCAAAGAAAAAATCAAAGCCCAACAAGCAAATAAGAAACAAAATAATCAAAGATCACTCTAACCATCGTTTAATATCAAACTTTCTTTTTTTTCCTTCTTGGGTGGGGAGGGCTGTGGTCAGTAAGTTCAGACCTTACTCCTGGCTCTGTACTCAGGGATCACTTCTGGTGCTTGAGGTGCCCAGAGGTGGTGTCACAGAACTAGGGTCAGCTGCACATGAAGTGAGGGCCTGGAGCTTTGCACTATCTCTCTGGCACCTACCGCAAATCTTCTGAACAAAGAAGCGTTGGCTGGGAAGATTGAGGTGAGCCCTGAAAAGCAGTTCTGAGTGCTGAGGCTATCCCAGGCACTCTGTACTGTTCCCCCAGGCTGTCCCTGTCGGCTATAACTGTCCTCTGTATCTTGTTTCTTGGGTTTTGGACCATACCTGGCTGTGCTCAAGGTGCACTCCTGGCTCTATGCTCAGGGATCATTCCTGGCAGGACTTGGGGACCATATGTGGTGCCAGGGATCAAACCTGGGTCAGCTGTATGCCAGGCCCTACCCACTGTATTATCTCTCTGGCCCTGTGAGAGTCCTTCAGTTGCATATAGATTTTAGGTCCATTTCGCAATTCTGGGTCCTGTTTTTTGCATATTTGCAATCACCCCTGACCATTCATTCCCATGAATGGTAAAGATCCCGGTCTTTACCAAAGCTAAAAACAGGACCCAGAATTGGGAAAGCCTGACTTTGCACTCACGTGGCAGGGGCTTGGCAGGAGGGATGTGAGGGAGACTAAGGACTGGAAGAGGAGGCCATGGGAAAGAATGGTCAGGGAGATTGCAAATATGCAAAAAACAGGACCCAGAATTGGGAAATGGAAGAGAACGCCAGAGTCTAAAGGAACAGCAGTATGTCAGGTTCAACTTGGTGGGCTCCTCTTAGCAGTGTGTGGACGCAGTCGGTGCCAAGCCAGTGTTTGTCCACCATTAGGAAACGTGAGAGGTGTAAGTGCGTGAGTGGATGCATGGTGGGAACAGGGGCCCGCACCTTGCTTTGCAGTCTGCTGCAGCTTGACTGGATCCAGGCTCTTTACCAACGCTAAGGGCACCTTGTAGGCTTCTTCAACAGGGGTGTTTCCATGGTGTGTGGGGTTGATCATTTTGGTAGAAGAAGATGTTGCCTGAGACATTTGCTTATTTAAATATCACGTGGGCATAATTACCCAGCCGTGTCTGTTCTGGTTTAACAACCCTTAGTAATGCTTTTGTCTTTCTTGATCCAGCCCTTATCACGCATCCTGCTTTGGCTTAAAGGAAAATTAAAAAAGGTCAAGCATCACTGACTTGACCTTAGAGGAGTAAACAATTAATCTAAAGATCACAGTATAGCCCTTTTATTAAGCTCATTCTTGTTTGCATTTATTTGGGCCAGCTATACCAAAAGCATTTAAGTACTTAGGACTTCATAAAATGTTTCTTTCCTCCACTTGTGCTAATACAGATATTAAGTCTAATAGTATCTACTTAGCATAAACAAGAAGATAAAAATGATTTTTATGATGGAAATGTTTGTTATTTAGCATTAAGCATCTTCCTGCTCCCGTGCGTTTTGCATTTTAATCCACTCGGTGCTTGGTTTGGGGATTGCTAGATTAGTTTTAATCCCCTGTCTAATAGTGGAGTAGTGGTGAGATTTATTACACAGGCAGGGTTTGGTTCTTGGATTTAAGAGGGCTCACGTGCACTCTTCATGCATATTAAATTTGGGAAACCACTGGTTCAGTATAAAAGGTTGGGGAGACATCCTTTATCTCAGAATGGTTCTCTTTAGGCACACAAAGTGCAGAAAACATTTATTGTATTAATGAAAAGAAAATTGATTACGAGTGTTTTTCCCTTTTGGGGTCAGACTGATGCTCTCAGAATTTGGTTATTTTTTTCCCCCTTTCCTCCCTTTGGAAAAGTGTTCTACCATCATTTCAAAGCAGTCTAGATGTTGCCTTTGTTTCTTGGGAGGCCACCTCTAAGAAAATGTAAACACCTTATTGTAATATGGTTTCTTCCAAAGCAAAGTGGAAAATATGGGGGAGAGGAAAAATCGTTCCTTAATTAGAGATTGATTATTTTCAGAAATCCCAGAAAAGTTGGATCGCTCACTATTTCTAAAGAAACTGTTCATTGTCAAGTTAGGTCCACACTGATGTAAAACCTACTTTTTTAAAAAAAAATTTTTATTATACCACCGTGAGATACAATTACAAAGGTGTTCACAATTGGTTCTTGGTAATACAGTATTCCAGCACCCATCCCTCCACCAGTGCCGCATTTCCACCACCATTGTACCCCACCCCCTCCCACCCACCCCCATGCTGCCTCAACAGCAGGTAGCCCTGTTTCCTCTCTTTCTCTCTCTGTCTCCCTCTCTGTCTCTGCATCTCTCTCCCTCTTGTTTTACACATTGTGGCTAGCCCTGCAGATATTTAGAGTTTAAAACTTAAGTCTCTTTTTTGTATATTCAATGGTGAGTTTTAATCTGCCATCACCATTTCACACATTTAGTAAAACACTGGTATCTATTTATATCCTATTAATGAAAGCAGTCATTCTATATCTGTCCTTTTCCTTCTGACTAATTTCACTCAGCATGATAGTCTCCATGTTCATCCATTTGCAGGTAAATTTCATAATTTCATCTTTTCTGACAGCTGCATAGTATTCCATAGTGTAGATGAACCACAGTTTCTTTAGCCAGTCCTCTGTTCTCAGGCATTTAGGTTGTTTCCAGATTCTAGCTATAGTGAATAGCGCAGAGATGAATAAAGAAGTAGAGATAGTGTTTCTGCTATGTGTTTTTCGGTCTCTGGGTATATTCCCAGGAGTGCTATTGCTGGATCAAATGGGAGCTCAAAGTCTAGTTTTTGGAGGAATGCTCAAATTGTTTTCCAAAAAGGGCTGGACCAGTCGGCACTCCCACCAACAGTGGATGAGAGTCCCTTTTTCCCCACATCCACACCAGCACCGGTTGTTCTTGCTGTAAAACCTACTCTTTGGAAAATTATTTGTCTTATTTTAATATTTACTAAGTTTCAGATGATGTGAAAAAGATTCTGGTTAATAGAAATAAAAACAGCCAGAATCCTGTGACCTGCACATTTTGGTGATTAACCAATAAAAGGAGCAAAATCTAGAGGGTAGCTTCAGCCTCTGTTGTTGCCCTGAGCCAATTTTACCTGAAGGGGAAGAATGGGATGTATTATGTAGTAAGTGGTGAATAGACAGGGACTGAGAACAATTTGGGTTATTGGGTGGAAAACACAAAATTTCATGGTGTCAACATATCATCCACCATTCTGAGTGTCTCTTACCTACGTACTTGAATTTGTATCTGATAAACTTAACCTGTGACCAAGGAAATATTTAGTTTGTCTTTCAGGGTTGTTTTCCTTCTTATTAGTGTTTGATTATAAATGAGGAGATAAGAGCATGGACGGGCCAGCATTCTCCTAATAAAATCAGGAGAGCTGCAAAGGAGGCAGAACACAGCCGCTAGCTCCCCTTTCTTTAAGAGCCGTATTGAACTGTACAAAACAATGTTTTCTTTTTCTCATCTGCAAGTTCAAAGGAGCCTTTCCGTGCTCTTCATTTTTTCCTTTAAACTCTGACTTTTGATTTTGTTTCCAAATTTATATTTTATTCACTAAATCTGTTTGATGTTAACTGTGAATATAAGTAGCCCACCGTTGGTTTCCTTCAAAAACCAGAACGAGAGAGAAACACATTTTCTTGGAATGTTGCTAATGTTAAGATATTAAATTCCCCTTAACATCACTTTCAATATACACATTAAAAAATACATGTCAGAGGCGGGAGAGATAGTAGAACAGGCAGGGCGCTTGCCTGGCAGCACACGACCGAATAGGGTTAGATCCCCAACTCTTTCTGCAGTTCCCCCAAGCACCACCAGGAATGAACCCTGAGCACAGAGCCAGGAGTAAGCTCTGAGCACCATTGGGTCTGAACCGAATAAATAAATGTCCAACAGAAATCTAAAAACTATGAAATTGCTATTTTAAAAATTTCATCAATTTTGTTAAATATTGATTTTTATCAAATATATTTCATCTATTATCTACACACATAAATATACAGATGCGTCTCTTTTGCCATTCAAATGCCAGCACCTTGCTACTCTGTCTCTTGTTCACCATTACCCGCTTTGACAGCTCCAGGCCTTAGAACAGGTCTATGATGTTTCATGTTGAAGGACTGAATGGATGCCAAGGTGGATGGTTCTATGGAGAAGAACAGTCAAATCTTTCCTTCCTTCCTTCCTTCCTTCCTTCCTTCCTTCCTTCCTTCCTTCCTTCCTTCCTTCCTTCCTTCCTTCCTTCCTTCCTTCCTTCCTTCCTTCCTTCCTTCCTTCCTTCCTTCCTTCCTTCCTTCCTTCCTTCCTTCCTTCCTTCCTTCCTTCCTTCCTTCCTTCCTTCCTTCCTTCCTTCCTTCCTTCCTTCCTTCCTTCCTTCCTTCCTTCCTTTCCTTCCTTCCTCTCTCTCTCTCTCTCTCTCTCTCTTTCTTTCTTTCTTTCTTTCTTTCTTTCTTTCTTTCTTTCTTTCTTTCTTTCTTTCTTTCTTTCTTTCTTTCTTTCTTTCTTTCTTTCTTTCTTTCTTTCTTTCTTTCTTTCTTTCTGTCTGTCTGTCTGTCTGTCTGTCTGTCTGTCTGTCTGTCTGTCTTTCCTTCCTTCCTTCCTTTCTTTCTTCCCTTCCTTCCTTCCTTCCTTCCTTCCTTCCTTCCTTCCTTCCTTCCTTCCTTCCTTCCTTCCTTCCTTCCTTCCTTCCTTCCTTCCTTTCCTTCCTTCCTTCCTTCCTCTCTCTCTCTTTCTTTCTTTCTTTCTTTCTTTCTTTCTTTCTTTCTTTCTTTCTTTCTTTCTTTCTTTCTTTCTTTCTTTCTTTCTTTTTCTTTCTTTCTTTCTTTCTTTCTTTCTTTCTTTCTTTCTTTCTTTCTGTCTGTCTGTCTGTCTGTCTGTCTGTCTGTCTTTCCTTCCTTCCTTCCTTTCTTTCTTCCCTTCCTTCCTTCCTTCCTTCCTTCCTTCCTTCCTTCCTTCCTTCCTTCCTTCCTTCCTTCCTTCCTTCCTTCCTTCCTTCCTTCCTTCCTTCCTTCCTTCCTTTCTTTCTTTCTTTTCTTTCTTTCTTTCTTTCTTTCTTTCTTTCTTTCTTTCCCTTTCTTCACTTTCTTCCCTCTCTCCCTCCCTCCCTCCATGGAGGGAAGTCTGAGAGCAGTCCTATCAAGGCCAGAATCTCTGGATGCTGACATTTTTTCCAAACACGTTAAAAATATCTATTAAGTATTATCTTTATTCAGGATTCAGGGGTTTATATTTCTTTTGGTTAGTTTGGGCACTTTTTGGTGGTTAAACATATTTTCATCATCTCCTCTCTTTTCCTATTTGTCTTGATTTATTTCCTTCTTGACTTCATTTTTTTAAAAACTTGGTTGATTGTACTCTCACCATTTACTATTGTAATTCAGCATGTCAGTCTCCTCTAAAAGTCAAGATTCTCAGAACTTTGAACAATCAAATCTTTGTACTTCATTGTTTCATTGTTTTAGTTCTATATTTTTGTTTTATGTATCACAAATTTGACATTATCAATAGTATTTTATACTGGATTATATCCATGTTTATCATTTAATTTTGTATGTAAAATCTCTCTCTTTTTTTATTTTTTTGCTTTTTTGGGTCACACCCGGCAATGCTCAGGGGTTTCTCCTGGCTCTGCACTCAGGAATAACTCCTGGCGATGCTTGGGGGACCATATGGGATGCCAGGGATCGAACCCGGGCCTGCATGGGCCGACGCGTGCAAGGCAAACGCCCTACCCGCTGGGCTATCTCTCCGGCCCCAGTATGTAAAATCTCTTTGAGAGTATTATTTTCCTTTCTGAAGGACATGCATTTTAAAGTACCCTAGAGAGCTGGAGAAATAGTCTATCTGGTAGAGCACTGCCTTACACTGGCTGACCCAGGTTCAATCCCAGCATCCCACATGGTCCCCTGCGCCCACCAGTACAGAGCTAGGAGTAACCTTTTAAGAACCACTGAATTTGGCCCCCAAACTGGAAATAAATAAAAGTGCTTTAGGTAGAGTCCTCTTTATGACATGAATCTCAGTTTCTATGTGTGGGTTTATAAATACATTTACTCAAACATCACTGTTAAAAGATAGTCTTGTTGAATAAGTAATTTTAGGTTGAAAAAATGTTTTAATTACTTTAAACATTATTCTAGTGTGGTCATATCTTCTCTGGATATTGAGAAGGCTGTGATCATTCTAGCTGTTGTTTCCGCTGGAGTGATGTCGTCCCATTCTGATACTGACAGTATAGTTCTCATGGGGAGCCTGGGCTTCACCCTTAGACAGCCTCCATCCCCCTCACTATGGTGGTGTCAGGAGGCTCAGATGAGAGAGAGAAAAATCTTCCTCTTGTTCTTCCACATACCCAACTAGGTTTGTGAGGCCTTAACTCCCAGTCACACCCAATAGTAGCAAGCAAGAGACTCTGGGAATGGGGCCGGAGCGATAGCCCAGCGGGTAGGGCGTTTGCCTTATGCGCAGCCGGCCTGTGCCGGCCTGGGTTCAATCCCGGCATCCCATATGGTCCTCCGAGCACTGCCAGGAGTGATTCCTGAGTGCAGAGCCAGGAGTAACCCCTGAGCATCGCCGGGTGTGACCCAAAAAGCAAAAAAAAAAAAAAAAAAAGAGAGAGAGAGACTCTGGGATTCAGTAGGGCCAAGTGGAAACACTTAGACCCCAACTCAGAAAGATCCAGAGTCTTAACAACATTCCTCAATCCACATATTGATCAAAAATCACTGTATTACCAATAAAGGGGAAGTTTCAAGTTAAATAAGGAAAAAAAACCAAAAAGATGCTGCCACTGCCTGATATTGCACAGAAAGTTAAGATTACTTGCTAGGGGTTTCAGAACAGCATCCTGACTGCTGACTGGAGGTAATAAAGGGACAGTGTGGATGTTCTTGGACTTTGGTGGTGGTAGGATGCAGGAACTTTGTACATCAAAACTAAAAATGTTAACACTATTATAGCCATGTTACCTGACCCATAATAAAATTTACTAGAAACAAAATGGAAAAATCAGTCATTCTAAAGTTTTCAGTGAATAATCTGGAACATGCCTGAGAGAAGTGACGCTGAAGAGAGACTCGGTACAAAAGGGCAAGTCTTAGTACAGACATTAAAAGGTAAAAAGAAGCAAATCAAAACATTAGGGTTAAACAAAATACAGTGATGGGAGTTAAGGGCTCAATAGCAGAATGAAGATGAAAGAAGAAAAACAGGTGAATTTGAGACTAGAGTAACAGAAATCATCCAATTGGAACAACCTGGTCTGAACAACACAGAGAAAATAGGGTCATCCAAACAAATATAGGCTCAGGGATGCTTGGAATTATAATCACATTAATCCACAACATTTATGTACTTGAAGATTTAGAGAGGAGAATAAGCATGTGTTTTAAAAAGTAGTTCAAGAAATAATGACTGAAAACTACCCATATCTGGCAAAAGACATGAACTTATAGGTCCAAGGAGTTCAGTGAATGCTGGCTTACATAAAACCAACCTAATTCATGTGACAGCACCTCATACCTAAACTTTTGAAAACTTAAGCCAAAACGATTAAAAGAAACCCAGGAATAATGCATTATCTGTAGGAAGATCTATTTGAATGATAGAGTATTTCACATTAAACAACTACGGAGCGCTGAATGAAGGGACATGAGATTTTTCAAAAATGGAAAGAACTAGCTCAAATTCTTTTTCTAGTGAAAACAGAAAAATGAAGGGGAATCAAGACATTCAGATAAAGAAAAGCAATGGGATCTTTTTTTGCCAGAAGACATATGATATGACAATTTTTTTTAAACATGGAGGAAATAGAAAAGATCTCAGCACATTAGAAAACAGTAAGTCTAAGAAAAGACAATTTTTTTAATTTTTTTAATTTTTTTATTTCATTTTTTTAACTCCTCAGACCCAATTGATTTTTTAATGATATCTGTTTTTTCTCCAAAGTCCGAGGTTTTCTTGCTTCCTTTTCATCACTAATTTCTGTTTCTATAGATCTGAATACATGATATAATCTTCATGATTTGGGGAGGGCACTAGTTTTTTTTGTCCTAAATGTGATCTATCATGAACAATGTACTGTGTGTGGGGAAACACTGGGGCGTCCCACACAAAATCCCGAGCAAGGTCAGGGATCCCCTTCTGCCCCAGGGGATCGGCAGCCTGCAGATGAGAAAGATGAGAGAATCCAGAGAAATTACAAAATGCTTTACTTAGCACAGGTTCTTGCATACAAATCAACAATAGGAAAACCCCAAACTTAGGGTTCCCAGCTGAGCCCTGGCCACATGTAGGCCAAGATGGCTGCCACCACATGTTAAGGCCATGCAGATAGGAGACAGCGAAGAGGGGAAACAGGGGAGCACCAACAGAAGAGAGGAAGAGAGCGAGAAAGGAAGCCGGGTAGTTTTTATATCCCTGCAACCCAGATCTCACACTCTTACAGAATGCCATCAGGGTCAAATTCCCTCAGGTAATTTCTCCCAGGAGTAATGCAAGTTAATATACTTGCAACCCCTTTAAGTTTCATCAGTAAATGCTCAAGATGAGAGCCTTCTACTGAGACTATACCACCTACATGGCAGAGCCTGGCAAGCTACCCATGTTTTATTTACTTGTTATGCAAAAAACTAGTAATGATTATGGACCTCAGTTCCATGACCTGAAGAATGGTTTTGGGCTCTTACTGTCCTTGGAGCAAGCAGATGCCCTTGGGTTATACTTGCTTGTGACAAGACTAATGGAGATGTTACTAGTGCCCACTCGAGCAAATCGATGAACAATGGGAAGATAGTTATAGTGACAGTGAAGAAAAGACAAACCAAGTAAAATGCTATCCAATGTTTCTCAATATATATAGGGGTAATATTTTTTTTTTTGCTTTTGGGGTCATACCCGGCAATGCTCAGGGGTTACTCCTGGCTCTGCACTCAGGAATTACTCCTGGAGGTGCTCGGGGGGACCATATGGGATGCCAGGGATCGAACCCGGGTCCACCGTGTGCAAGGCAAATGCCCTACCTGCTGGACTATCGCTCTGGCCCCTATAGGGGTAATATTTAAGATAATTATTTTATACATGGGTAACTAAAAGAATGTAAATCACTTGATCACTTGACATCCCGTTACTCATCGATTTGCTCAAGCGGGCGACAGTAATATTTCCATTTGACCCTATCATGTGCCAGTGTAGCCCAATGGCATCAGGTTGCTTCAGGAATCCAAAGAGCCTCAAACCATTCATTCAGGGTCTTGCGAAGAAGTCTGACCATCTTGTAGGTGGGCAGCCACGTGATCTTTTGACATGCCGTGGGATCCAGTTGGTAATGGCTCTAATACAGTGGTCGTCTCCAAATCGCATTACATGTCCAGCCCATCTGATTTTCAATGCCTTGGCAAACAAGACAGCGTCCCTGACTTTGGAACAGCAACAGAGGTTGGAGCTCCAGACCGAATGTAAATAGTGTTTCTAAACCGCTCAACTTATTACAATGTCAGAAGACTGTGTTAAATTATGTTTATATAATACCTAGAACATGTACGATAAATGTTGTTGAGATACCCTCAAAAACCAAAAACTAAAGATAAATTAAAAGTTTCTCCAGGAAATTCACAGGAAGGTATTTAATGGAAAAGAGAAAAAAGTAACTTAGAACAAATAAAAAGTAATAAAAGCGACAAACTTAAATCCTAATATATCAAATTTATAAACTAATCTAAATACATGAATTTAAAAATATTAGCAGCATCTAAAGAAAAGAAATCACATAATTTACCTAGAAGGAACATTCAAATATTATAGAAAAATTAAAAGTAAAGTCTATATATGAATAGAAGATTAAAGACACACCACACAATCAATCAAAAGAAAGCAGGGTACTAAGTTACTGTCAGGTAAAGCGTACTCTAGAACAAATAAAAGGTCAGAGACAGAGTATCATATTACAAAATGGTGAAAAAATATATCTCCCCAAAGACCTAACAATTCCAAGTGTGTATGAACCAAATAACATAACTATAATATATACAACACACAAAATGGATAGAACTGAGAGAATATGATAGACCCACAGCTATAATTGAAGAATTCAGTACCCTCAACAATTAATAGAATGTGACACTGTCAACCTAGGGGATCAAATGGACACCTATAGCATACTCTACCCAACAATGTCAGAATACACTCCTATTTCAAGTGACAATGGAACACATTCCAAAATAGAGCATTTCCTGTGCCGTGAAACTAACATCAACAAATTTAAGGTCATTGAAATTGCATCATATGTCCTCTGACTACAATGAAATAAAACTTAAAAGTTATAAATAGAAAAGATAAAAGAACATTTTAAAACATCAGGACACAAAGCAGCATATTGCTACATGATTTACAGATCAAAGAGAGAAGTCTCAAGGAGCATAAAAACAAGTCAAACAAACTTAGGGCTAAATGAAAAAGACAATACAATATATCAAAACTTGTAGGTCACAGCTAAGGCAAAGCTGAGAGGAAAAGGTATAGCACAAAGTGCTAATATTAGATAGGAGCTAGAGGTGAGGAATCTCTGAGCATTAAGTAATCTAAGTTCCCACCTGAATGATTACAGAAGAAAATAGAAACAAACCCACAGCAAGCATAAGGAAGGAAATCATAAACACACAAGCAGAAATCAAAGAAATAAAAATCAGTAAAACAGTAGAGAAAATCAATAAAACAAAAAGCTGGTTCTTTCAAAAGATCAATAAAATTGACAAACCTCCAGCAAGACTGACAGAGGGAGAAAAGGATACAAATTATAGCATAAGGATTGAAACCGGGCTATCACTAGACCCTAAGACATAAAATAAATGTTAGGAAAATAGTATAACTCTACACACATGAATTTGACAACAAACTACTCAAACTTACATTCCTTGAAATGGACTGTTTAACTGTTTAAGTAGTTCTTTAACTGACAAGGAAGTTGAATTTGTAATTTGAAGTGCTCAAATGGATAAATCTTCAGGCCCTGATGGTTTCACTGGATAATTTTTTCAAGTGTATAAAGAAAAGTTAACCCTAATTCTACATAGTCTATCAGAGAAAGTAGAAAAGGGAGCATCTTCCAACTCATCCCGTGTAGCCAATGTTTCCTTGATATCAAATTGAAGAGAAAGATAAGAGAAAAGAGGAAATTATGTACCAATATTGTTCACAAATAGAGGTGGAAAAATCATAGTGTATTAGAAATAGAATTAAGCAGTGCATTGAGAAAACATTATACACCACCAACCAGGAGGGTTTCTTTTCAGGAATACAAGTCTAACCCAATCCACCTTATTAACATGTTATAGAAGAAGAATCACATTATTGTAGCAGACAGTGCATATAAAAGCATTTGACCAAATTCAACACACATGATGGAAATAATATGCCATTAAATTGGAAACTCTGGAATGCTCTTTTGATAAAGAACATCCACAAGAATATATATGATAGCTAGCATCTCAGATAATGCTAGAAGACCTGTGTTGACCCTCTCTCCATAACATCAGAAACAAGGCAAGATGCCCAGTCTCATTGTTGCTATTTACCAGTAGAACTATGAATTACAGTCAGGGCAGTAAGGCAAGATAAATGAATGGCATATTAATTAGAAAGGAAGAAATAAAAACTCCGCTTATAGATTTCATAACCATATATATGGAGACTATGCTAAGGAATCTTAGGATCAGTAAGTAAATTCAGAAAAATGTCTTGATAAAAGGTCATTACAAAACTAATTTTATTTCTGTATACTAGCTGTGAACTCCAAGACATTAAGATTAAGGTACAATTCCATTGAGGGGAGAAACCACAAGACAGGAGAAAATATTTTCAAAACACATGTCTGATAAAGGTCCATTATCTGCAGTATATGAAACAAATAACTCTTAAAATACAGCATTAAGAAAATTAATGATTCCCCAAATTAACGGACACGTGCTAAAACACCTCACATAAGAAGGGCAGATGACTATTGAACACCTGAAAAGATGCTCAGAGTTGTTTAAAAAGTCATTAATGCATTCCAGTTGCACACCGATTAGAATGACTAAAATCCAAAACCACCAATAGTGCCAAATGCTGTTGAGAATATGGAACAATAAACACTCTCCTTTTGGGTGAGAATGCAAGATCATGTAGTCATTTTGGAAGACAGTTTGATAGTTTCTTACAAAAAATAACAGTCTTAAATGATCCATCAGTCACACTGCCTTTGCATTTATCCTGTGAGCTGAACATTTATAACCACATACAAATCTATATACAAATACTTATGGCAGCCTTCCTCATTATTGCCCAAGCATGGAGGCAATGTATATCAGCAGATGAATGGGCAAGCTGTGTTACGCTCATATGACATGATATCATTTAGTGACTTAAAGTCCAGAAAAGACAACAAAGAAACTAAATTAAACTAAATTAAACCAAATTAAAGACTGCCATTTATAAAATTATCTACTGAAGATTCCAATTTTCTATCATGGGGTAAGGCAAAACTAAAGAGATAGTTTTGCTAAAGAGATAGTAAAAAAGATGGTCCAGGTTTCTCCAACTTTAATGTTCTGTCATACCAACATGAACTATTAATATAGAGGCACCTTCTGGAAGAGAAGATTATACAGGAATATTTCTTTTATGTTTAATTTTATGTTTGACTTTTCTGTCAAATTAAAACAGCTCAAAAGGAAAATCTAGTAAGAGTATATAAGTACAGTTTACCAAAAAAAGGGAGCTTTATGAAATGTATTGAACAAAACATGCTCAGGACCTTGTTTTGTTTTTTTGTTCACACCCAATGATGCTCAGGGTTTACTCCAGACTCCCTGCTCAGGGATCACTCCTGGCGGGGTTCAGGGGAACATATGGGGTGCTAGGGATAGAATCCAAGTGGGCCATTTGCAAGGCACGTGTCCTAGCCTCTGTATTATCACTTGGACCCCAACATACTCAGAACTTGTAAGTAGAATATGTAGAAGGTACTAGAAAACATTATTAAAAGAAATTAAAGAGCAGTATGCAGAGCTCCCAAGCGGCTGGGGAGACTGGAGCCGGCTCGCGCCGAGCCCAGCTGACGATGGGATCCCAAGGAGGGCAGATGGGTTTTGGGTGTTGGCCCATCGCCTCTGAGGGGTCCCGGAAGCAGCCAGATGAAACTCGCCCATCACACTAGCCACCATCTTCGCTGTCCGGACGCTGAGAAACTGACCCACGAACAGATCAACTGAGCAAGACCAGTTCGAGCCCAGGTAGGCGGCTCCCAGAAGCGGGAATCACTGGGAATTCGCCAGATGGAGTCAGGGTTAAGCCACTCCCCCTCCTCCATTTTGCCGAGCCTGGTGGACCCGCCCAGGAACTGCCCGGGAACCAGTATGCAGAGCTTCGCAGCGGCTGGGGAGACTGGAGCCGGCTCGCGCCGAGCCCAGCTGACGATGGGATCCCAAGGAGGGCAGATGGGTTTTGGGTGTTGGCCCATCGCCTCTGAGGGGTCCCGGAAGCAGCCAGATGAAACTTCGCCCATCACACTAGCCACCATCTTCGCTGTCCGGACGCTGAGAAACTGACCCACGAACAGATCAACTGAGCAAGACCAGTTCGAGCCCAGATCGCGTGGCCGCATAGCGGCTGCGCGGTCCACTAAAATAGTGAAACAGTAATGTCATTTAATGCACTGTATTCCACGAAGAGCAGGAAAGTTTGTCGGGAAGGAGATATAGAGACGAAGGAAATGACATACAGAATCTGCCGGGTGGTTGGGGTGCGGGAGGGGGAGGGAGGTGGGGACATTGGTGATGGTAGATGGGTTTGGGTGGAGGGATGGGTGTTGGAACACTGTGGATCCAAAACTCTACATGAGCATCTTTCAATTGATGTCTAAAATGGTGTAATGATATTTGGGGGGAAAATAATAAAATTAAAAAAAAAATAAAAGAAATTAAAGATATAAATAGAATGTGATGCATGCTATGTTCATGGACTCCATGACAAAGCATAATAAGTAAAGTCAGTTTTCCCCGTTGAATGTACAATTTTAATGTAATTCTGAAATTCCAGGAAGATTTTTGTGATCAATATGAATATTCTAAAATATATATGAAGAAACCATGGCCTATAATAGCTGAAACACATATTTTAAGTTATTATTTTATTATTTTTAATAGCTGTGAGAAATAGTTACTTACAAAGCTGTTTGTGATCGAGTTTCAGTCATACAGTGTTTCAACACCCATCCCTTCTCCAGTGCACATGTTCCACCAGTGAAACACTTTTGAAAAGAAGGAAAAAAGTGGAAGAAGTTTATTCAACCCAAAGGCATCTATGATTAAAAAGATTCTTCTCAGTACACCAGTGTCCAGTTGCTACATTTGATCTTGTATCATAATTATGCAGTGTGTAATATTTATGAGGAACTGGGAAAAGGGCATTGGTAACCCCTTTACTATCTTTGTGACTTCCTATAAGTATATTTTTTTCTGAAAAATGAAATGCTTTCCATATTATTGAGACATAATTGACATATAAGGTAGCTACATGGTGAGTTGATGTATATACAACATAAAAGGGTGCCCCTAGCGAAGTTAATGAACACATCTGTCACCTCACATAGTTGTCTTTCCTTTCTTTCTTTTGGAGAACACTTAAGTTCAATAGTCTTAGAACATTAAAAAATTGCTAAAAACTTTAGAGTCTGCAAGCACCTGACAACCGAGTCAGTCATAACTGACTTGTTGATCCTTGCTTTTGCCCCATACTGTTGCGGCATGTGATGGGACACCACTGCCTGGCAAGGCTCTGCTCTACTCGTAGGTTCCTCTGAAAACTGGCTCCTAGCTAGGTCCTATTAGTGAGTACCCCTATGAGAAGAGAGAACATGGGAAGACGCTACTCAGTTTTCCACTTTCAGTTTTTAGGGATGTGCCTCTTCAAGAACAGGCAGCAAGAGAACACAGCATGTATGTGCCACCAGAAGGCTTTTCCTCACTCCAGCACCAGCACTCAACACCCTTCGTTTTAGCGTCAGTTATCAGGTATTTCAGCGTCAGTTATCAGGTATTTCAGCGTCAGTGATCAGGTGCTTGGCCCTCACTCTGCACTGCAGTTCTGTCTTCGCACTGCTGGGCAGCACTTCTCTTTTCCCAGTCCCAACAGTGATAGTTGATTTTCATCCCCAGTTAGTGCCAAGTCCTTGGGTTATCCCATCACCACTTTCCTCTCTAGGTTCTCCAACTTCTTGACCAGTTGCCTGTATTAAATTTTCTTTGCTTGAAGTTCCTAAAGTGGTTCAATTTTATGATTTGACCTTGACGAATTCCTGTCTTGGAATTTAGCTGCCATGTCTAGAAGTATGTGTGTACATGTGTGTGCACGTGTGTGTGTGTGTGGGGGGGGGGGCCTCCAAGCCTTTTTGGAAGCAAGAAAAATTATAGGGTATTTTGAACCCTATCTATTTGGGAATAGTACAGATGGAAAAGAGAAAGTGTCCTCTTGATTGGAATGCAGATGTCTAACTTGCAAGAGAAGGACATTTTGAATGCTGTTTGTTTTCTCTTTAGGAAATTTGCCTGAATAAGTCAAATAAAAGCAGGAATATTTGTCTAGAGCTCTGACAAATTAAATCCCTCTGTACTGGTATTTTATGTACTTAGGGGGACAAATTGGGGGCTAAGCTTTTTAGATTAGGAAAAAACCCTTAAAAATAGAACTACCAGGGCTGGAGCAATAGTACAGTGGGTAGGGTGTTTGCCTTGCCTGCGGCTGACCCGGGTTTGACCACCAGGAGTAATTCCTGAACAAAAGAGTCAGGAGTAACCCCTGAGCATCACTGGGTATGACCCGAAAAGCAAAAATAAAAAAATAATAAATATAAATAAAAATAGAAATTTTTTCTTAAATAGAACTACCATGTGATCCCACAATTTCACCCTTTGGTGCTTGTCCAAAGAACTTTAAAACAGTATTAAGAAGATATATAATAATTGTCGAGGGTACTAATGCCAACCTAGAACTGAGCATTAAATAGAGGCAAAAGGATGCACATGATAACCTTTTAATGTATGTTCTGTAATCCATAGTCTGGAAGGGAAGGAAAAGAGAAAGAGAGAGAAAGGGAAAGAAATAAAGAACCTGCCGTGGAGGTGGGCTGGGGAAGGGGGGGGGAACCGGGGACGTTGGTGGTGGGAGATGGGCACTGGTGGAGGGATGGGTGCTGGAACACTGTATGACCAAAACCCAAATATGAACTTTTTAATTGTATATCTTTATATTTGTATATCTCACGGTGGTATAATAAAATACTTAAAAAAAGAAGATATATACAGACTTATGCTCACTGCAGCACTATTTCAGCTAGTTGAGATAGAACGACCCAAGTGTCCAACACCAAATGAGTGAATAAATTAGATGTAGTACATAGATACAAGCAATCTTGCCTTTTGCTGTAACATGGATGGAGCCAGAGAGGACCATGTGAAGCCAAATAAATCAGAAGGAAAGATACAGATACCAGATGACTTTGCATCTCAGTGCTGTAAAAGGAAAGGAAGAGAAAACTTCCCATGAAAACAAACCCTTACTTTTAGATATCATAACTGGGGTCACCATGTTCTGGGATGAAAGAACCTGGGTAATGTGTTAGAGGGATATTTGCACTTTAGTGGTGGGTGTGTTATAATGACATTATATTCCTAAAACATACAAACTGTGACACTCTGATATACTAATGTTACTGCAGTAAAATTCATCAATAAATTTTCGAGTTTTGTTGTGACTACAAGAGTATTCCACCCACACGGCAGAGCCTGGCAAGCTACCCATATCATATTTGATATGCCAAATACCAGTAACAATAATAGACCTCATTCCCATGACTTGATGGAATGGTTTGAGGCTCTTTATATTCCTGGAGCAGCAGATGCCCTTGGGCTATCTCACATGTGACAGGATGAATTGAGATGTTACTTGTTCCTGCTTGAGCAAATCGATGATCTACAGGAAGACAGTGATACAGTGATACTGCAGTAAAAAGTAGTTCTGTACATTCTTAAACAAAAGAAATGGATATATAAATGCAAGGGAAGAAGTATTGATGAAGACCTTGGATTATTTATATATCTATATATAATTTGGTTTGGAGTCACACTGGCAGTGTTAAAGGCTTATTTATGGCCCTGTGCTCAGGGATCACTTCTGGCTTCTGGCAGGGGACCCAGGTGTGTTGATGAGATTGAATCTGGGTAAGCTGCATACAAGGCAAGTTCTCACCTCTTTCTGTACTACCTCTCTGGTTTCTGTCAATAACCTTCTGTTTATTTTGTTTTGGGTCCACACTCAGCTGTTGTCAGGGCTTACTCCTGGTCTGTACTCAGGGATCATATATGGCAGGGCCCAGGGGACCGTATCTAATGCTAGAGATTGAACCTGGGTCAATCATGTGCACAGTAAGCACCCTATCCCCTATACTATTGTTCCAGCCCCTGCCAAGAAAAGCATAATTAGGACCTCTTACCAGATGTCAAGACATTATTATTAGGTTTTATTGGGACAGTGTATTAATTCTCCCAGAAAAAAATGAATTAGGGAAATGGGATGGAATAGGAAACAGAGACAGCACAATCCAAGTACATATATTAGATAGGTAAGAAAATGTTTTTTTTTCAGATCACAGGATAAAGGAGATATGATCACTTGATCACTTGAATCCCGTTATTCATCGATTTGCTCGAGCGGGCGCCAGTAACATTTCCATTGGACCCTATCACGTGCCAATGTAGCCCAATGGCATCTGGTTGATTCAGGAATATGAAGAGCCTCAAACCGTTCCTTCAGGGTCTTAACAAGGAAGTCTGACCATCTTGTAGGTGGGCGGCCACGTGATCTTTTGACATCCCGTGGGATCCAGTCGGTAACGGCTCTAGTCCAGCGGTTGTCTCCAAATCGCATTACATGTCCAGCCCATCTGATTTTCGATGCCTTGGCAAACGAGACAGCGTCCCTGATTCTGGAATAGCGACGGAGGTCAGAACTCCGGATTCCTTCTCTCACTTGAGTGAGGCGTGATATTCCAAGCATAGCTCTTTCGATGCCTCTCTGGGAGACCCGAATAGCATTCTCATCCTGCTATTGTAGGGCCCAGGTCTCTGAGGAGTATGTTAATGCAGTTAGAATGGTGGAGTCGAAGAGATGTGCCCGGAGCCGGAGGTTCTTTGTCCTTTTAGCTATTTCTTCGATGCCTTTGACGGCATTCCATGCCGCTCTCTTCCTCCTGCGCAGCTCAGGTTTTAGGTCGTTCATCATGTTGACTTCTCGACCTAGGTACACATAACTGCTGCATTCAGAGATGACCTGGCTATCAAACCCAGGTCAGCTGCTTGCAAGGCATCCACCCTATCCTCTGTGCTATTGCTCTGGCCCCTGGAGAAAATCTTTTAAGGGTAAATAGAAGACAGTTGAAGAAACTATGCTAAACAATGAAATCTAAGGTACAAAGTATTGGGGGTGAGATAGGGGGAAATGTGGTAATGCTGAGATCATGCTCCTGCCTCTGCACTCAGGAATTACTCCTAGTAGTGCTGGGCGTGGGTGTGGGGACTACATAGGATGCCCAGGATTAAACTCAGGTGCGCCACTTGTGAGAATAAGCGGAGTCCAAAAATATGCCTGCCCTCACCTCCAGACTTTGTGATGATTTTATCCTTCTTGGCAAAGGTACACCCGGCAGAGCAGAAACCAGCTTTCCCCGTTGAACCCCCTGCATTCCATGGACCACGAGAGCAACTTCCGACCCGAGTCCACCATCCCGATGGAGCCTCGGAGGAGCCCAGAGAAAGCCCCCACACCTTGCTGGCAGCGATCTGTGTCACAATCCACACTCTGCAGCTGGTAAGATCTCCCCCAGCATATTAATCCAGTCTCCAGCCCACAGATTAATCCAGTCTCCAGCCCAGCTTGTCAGAAACCCAGCCTACAAGGACCCGCCCTGCAGAGACCCGCCCTTCAGAGGAGAGTATTTCAAGCCCAGGAATGCTTGAGCCTAAGACACAGGTACACCCGGCAGAGCAGAAACCAGCTTTCCCGTTGCGCGCGGCTGCCAGCGGTCGCGCGATTTACCTCAAATTACCACAAATATTATACCCACCCCTCTGAGAGAGCCCCACAAAGTAATGAGAATATAGTGCCCGCATGGCAGAGCCTGGCAAGACGTCCGATGCGTGTTCGATATGCCAAATCCAGTAACAAAAATTTTTATTTTCTTGACCCGAAAGAGCCCTTAATACGGCAGCAGTAAGAAAGGCAAACAAGCAGTGCCTGATAAAATTTCACGGCTATCCTAGGCTGCCAAAACGAAGAAGGACTAAAATGACTGTCTGTGCTTTCAATGCACGTACACTGGCATCGGAAGCATATATTGAGGATCTGATGCTGCAAGCAAGAAAGATCAAGTACGACATCATTGGTCTGACTGAGACGAGGAGGCGTCAGTCGCGTCATGCTGTATTTGACACCGGAGAAGAATTGTTCCTTGGAACATGTGATGAAAGAGGCGTCGGTGACGTTGGTGTCCTTGTCAACACAAACATGGCTGTCAACATTGATTCATTTGAATGCCTAACAAACCGAATAGGACGATTACACTTGAGGAGATGTGGCCCACTGCCAGCAATTTCTATCTTCATTGTCTATGCACCAACATCCACATACAAAGAAGATGAAATTGAGAAATTCTACATGGAATTGGAGGAGTTCTATAAAAAAGATCACACCTTCTACAAGATCATAGTCGGTGATTTTAATGCCAAGATAGGACCGAGAAGATTGGCTGAAGAACTCCACATCGGGACCCATGGCCTAGAATGGAACAAACAGGGTGAGAGACTATCTGAGTTCATCATGTCCACCAAGACTATTCATGGGAACTCACAGTTTCAGAAGGCTGAAGCGAAACGTTGGACATGGGAATCTCCTGGCGGACAGTTCCACAATGAAATTGACCACATCATCTTCAATCGACGGTTTTGTCTGACCGATGTTGCTGTCGTCCCCAAATTCCAGACAGGATCGGACCACCGTCTCCTTCGTGCAAAATTCTACTTCCCACAACAGGGAGAAAAAGCTGCAAAGTTTAAGAAGAGAACTCCCAGAACGACCACCAACTGGGAACTCTTTGGCACCATTGCGGCAACATGGGAAGATACCATCATTGATGACATCGATGAAGAATACAACTGACTGGTTCAGCACCTCCATGATTGTGCGAAGAATGCCGAGAGAGAGAAAGACACAAAAGGATGCTTGTCTTCAGAAACTCTTGAGCTCATTCGCCAACGTGGCAAGGCGCGAGCCTCAGGAGACCAAATGCTAACGTCCAAGCTTGCTAAACAGTGCAGAGAAGCGATAAAAGCAGACCTCAAAGACAGAAGAGCAGAAATACTGGAAGATGCAGCAGAAGCCAGAAAAAGCATTCGCGCCGCCCGCCTGTCCTTTGCCAACTATAAGACCAAGATGACTGTCCTCCGACACCCTGATGGATCTATCACATCTTCCAGAAAGGCAATGGAGAAGATTATCCAGGACTTCTACTCAAATCTCTTTGATAGCCACATCCACCTGCCCACATACCAAATTCCACAGGATAGATATGTCATTCCCAACATTCTCCCGTCTGAAATCCGACATGCCATCTCATCGGTAAAGAAGGGAACAGCACCAGGCCCAGACAAAGTCAGACCCGAACATCTGAAGAATCTGCCGCCGGTACTCATCAATACACTAGCTCAGCTCTTCACACGCTACCTGTCCGAATGCAAGGTGCCCTCCCAATGGAAAACCAGCAGGACAGTTCAAGAAGGGAGACATTCACGTCATCGGCAACTATCGCCCCATCTGCCTGTTGTCTGTCATCTACAAGCTGTTTACACGAGTCATCCTGAACAGGATTAGCAGAACACTAGATGAAGGACAACCATGTGAGCAAGCAGGTTTCCGGAAAGGATTCAGCACAATCGACCATATCCACACAGTAACCAAGCTCATTGAGGTTTGTAGGGAGTACAAGATGCCACTCTGTCTCACGTTCATTGATTTACAGAAAGCCTTTTTTTCTGTGGAGACTGAAGCAGTCATCGAAGCCCTAGTCAAACAGGGTGTTCAAACCCAATACATCAAGATCCTTCGTGAGCTGTATTACGGATTCACCACCAGGATCTCACCATTCTACAAAGAAGTGATCATTGATGTCAAAAGAGGGGGTTCGACAGGGTGATACCATCTCACCAAAACTCTTCAGTGTCACCCTTGAGAACATCATGAGACAATTAGAATGGGAAGGAATGGGAGTGAAGATAGATGGTCGGCAACTACACCACCTCCGCTCGCTGATGACATCGTTCTAATAACACCAAACATTAGCCAAGTGGCACAAATGCTGGCTGACTTTGACCGAGAATGTGGAAAGGTAGGTCTACAGCTAAATCTGAAGAAAACAATGTTCATGAAGAATGAACTAGTTCCTGAGGCCCCATTCACTCTCAATGGAACAAACATCTCTGAAAGGAGATATGACATGCTAGTAAATGGTTTGGGAACTATTGGCTATTTAAGTGAAATAAAGAGATAAAATTAAACCTCTATTGCATGCAAACTAATCCACTCCAGTGAGAGAGAGACCTGTCTAATGATCTAGTAGACAAAGCAATAAAACCTTACAAAAACAATTTAGGAGAAAGTCTTTTTTACGGGATGGGAGAAAGTTTGGTAAACACGTCACATAAGCATTAAAGAATAAATAGCCAATAGAATTGCATTACAGTCAGCAATGTCTGTTTTTTATCATGGCACCATAGAGAAAGTGAGAGGAAAAAGAAGTTAATGGAAAAGATCTCTGTAATATTTGTGACTGACCGAGGGTAATATTCAGAACATATTCACAATTATAGTGAAATGAATTAGAAAATGATCAGTGTATTGGAAAACAGTGGCACAAACTTGGAACCTTTGACAAAGAGGATATCCAGCTTCACATCTGTAAAGCTGTTTCTTCCCATTAGTTACCAAGTTAATAAAAATATTAACATCAGAAAGACCAATCCATTATCATTTTTAGAAGTTGTTAAATATAGGGACAAGAGATACTACTGCAAGTAGGGCACTTGCCATGCACATAGCCAACTCAGGTTTGATCCCTGCCACACCTCTACCCCTATATCATCCTATGAGCCCTGCCAGGATCCCTGAGCATCCACTGGGTATAAACGATTGTTAAGAACTTGCCTGATAGTGGGGCCGGAGCGATAGCCCAGCGGGTAGGGCATTTGCCTTGCACGCGGCCGGTCCATGCCGGCCCGGGTTCGATCCCCGGCATCCCATATGGTCCCCGAACACCGCGAGGAGTAATTCCTGAGTGCAGAGCCAGGAGAAACCCCTGAGCATTGCAGGGTGTGACCCAAAAAGCAAAAAAAAAAAAAAGAACTTGACTGATCATGTTGGCACAGCTGTATTGGAGTAAAGTTGGATCTGTTTGGTAAAGCTGAGCTCAACCATTTAAAGGGCATCTTCAGTCTGGACCATGTCTACTCTACAGGTACTAGGAGAGGGGAACAGAAAATTTAAAAAATCAGTAATGTTTATTGGAGCCCCAACCTAGAATTAATGGAAAAGCTCATTATCAGACACTGACCGATAAGGACTAATATATTTGTGACATGGTACAGCATTCAACAGTGAAAATGAGTGGTTTGTGGCTGTTGCTGACGAACAGGAGACTGTCAGGCATCTGAGCAAATGAAACAAGGGCTGAGAAACAATGACTCTAAGGTGAAAGCTTGCTGGCGGTTGGCACGCAGCAAGAAAAGATGTTTGGGAGAGGTGAAGGAAGTGATCTTCAAATTAGGGAAACTGTCTACAAGGAGGAGAGTTAGGGGGTGGGAGAAGAGGGGTGAGGGAAGGACTCACCTCTAGAGTGTTAGCGAAACTCTTAGTTTACTGGGTTGGGACTAACATGGTTGTGTTGTTTTCTTGGTTTTTACATAGATGCTTATGCTCTTTGCGTATGAAGTATAGCCCCTATGTACGCATGCATTTTTTAAAATTTCAGCAGAACCTAATCTAGGAACTGTTTGAAAGGAAATGTAAGCTTGTCTACATGGAAGGATGCTTTTTCTTAACACTTCTTGAAATCAAAAGGAAAAAGATTTCTTATTTCTTCGCAACCACATAGAGGTTGATACTGCCCTTCTTAGGAAAAAATTAAGTCAGTTCACTATAGATTTGGCAAGGGTTGTTCTGAAAATTCATGAGGTAGTAGTCTTAAAACCTGTCTTTGTGGTTCTTAGCAGTTGGGCATCAGTGGCTACCATATATTTTACTGCAAGTTGTCACCACCGTGGAGAACAATGCCTGTAGCCTTCCAAAATGACTTGTATGCTGGTGGACCTAGATTGCCCCCAGAATGCATTTCTAGGAGCACCTTTACATTTATAACCCTGAGTGGAACTCCATTTTGCCATTTAAACATCGTTGCTTTCCTTTGGGGAGCAAAATTTGCTCATAAAAAGGCAACAAAACAGCAATTATGTAAATTGAATGGAAGAAAACCAGTAGTGTCCTGTTGGAGGTAATTTGCCCCATAACGAGTGTTGGGGGAAGGAGGAGAATGGGAAGGACCGGAGGTTAAAAATGGGAATTGTGTATGTGTATGTAATCAGCTGGCGCATAAAGCAGATGCACAGGCTGGGAGTCAGGGATAGAGGCAATAATCTGTGACAGAAAGATTTACATAATATTCTTTCAGGGCAAGTTCCCCCATTTTCAAAAAGATAGGGAATGAAGAAGGACTGCCTGACTGCAATGAATCTAAATCAAGCCCATAATGCACACTCTCCAGTGAGGCTCCTGCCCTGCCCCAGTCCACACTGCCTTAGTGGTTCTATTACGATTTGCAGGGGCCAGAGAACTGAAATTCCCTCAACACCCCCATATGTGTATGACCTGCCCAAAGCACGTCAGTGAGGGATGAGAGGTCAACACAGTGATTGTTGTTTTGGCCACACTTGACTGGACTCAGGATTTACTCCTGTTTCTGTGTGCTCACGGGTCTCTCCTGGCAGGGCTTGGGAGCTGATACGGCGTGCTGGGGATCTAACTCAGGTTGGCTGCATGCAAGACAAATGCCCTGCCTGTTAGTACTATCTCTCTGGCCCCTGTCACAGTTTCGGTCTCGCGGATCCAAATGTATTATTGGTCCCTGGACACATGGAAGCAAAGTCTCCCTCAAGTCTCCAAAGCAGTGTTGTTTGTAACCCAGGTACACACCGGCCTAACTCATCTGGGCTAAGCGGGAGGGTGGTTTTCACCATGGAGACCGTCCCAGCAGATAAGTGAGATGTTAGACATCACCTGGTAACCCTTGCTCTGTCTTCACTTCAGGAAATTTCTAGTTGGTCCTGGAATGTCATTTGGCTAAGTGAGGGCAATGGATTGTGCTTATTTATCTCCTGTGAGGCCATGGATAAGAAAAACAGGACCCCCCCAGTCCCACCCCTAGCTGCCGTCCTGTCAGTGTGATACCAGTTCTCTCAGCTCTCCCTGCTTGAATTGACAAACACCTCTCTCATCGTTTTGCTCTTCCTCACCTTCATCCAATCCTGGCTCAACTTGCAAGTTGGAGTTACAGGTCTTATTTTTGAGGGGGTGGTTTGAAAATGGAGCAGGGGGCTAACAGATTTGACTCCAGCTGCTTCTGATACGAGATTTACCATTTCTAACTCCTCTCCACCCCATTGAATAGCATGAGCTGTTGCTAAGTTCTCCACTAGGATACTTCATACCCTGCCCCCATTACATAAGTTTCAATTAACCTACAAACCTCTTGGTTGGTGCAATGCCTAACTAGAGCTAGCATAATTAACTGCTGATAATTACCGTGCAAAGTGATTTAAAGTATTGTTTCACATGTGTGGAAATGGGAACAATAATTGCCTTTAGGGTTTGGTCTCTTCCCTGAGTATTGTACATGAGTGGATCGCCTATAGCTTAGGCTGGTATTTCTCTTTTTTAGTACACACAAAGACTGCTCCAAGGGAAGCAAATCATAAAATATGCCCAAAGCACCAGTGTTGTTCATTCCAGCCTTTCCTCTGTCTTTGCCCCCACCAGTATAGGTATTAACATGAGATGGGCAAAGGGGAGAATTTTAATTAGATTAAAAAAATACGATTTCTTCTGCATGTGTCCCTGGTTGGCCAGGCACAGCCCCCTTTCAGATGCAAGCGGCCATCAGCGGTGACTACACATTTATCATCGTAAAATGCTTATTTTGACTTGTTTTCAAGGAAGGCAAAATGCCTATCTGTATGCACACATGGCTCTACGGGCTGAGCAAGGGAGCTGTCTCTCAAGGGGAGGCTCTGACTTGCCCCCGCTTGGAAGAAGCGGCTTTCTCAATGGGATTATGTCCTCTCTCATAACCTATCAGCTGTCTGATCAGAAATTCATAATGCAGCCCATCTATCGCACTGCTGGGCCCAGGCTGCTGGATTGCATTTAAATAGGCAAATGGCAGGCTCGGTGCTGACATTCTCTGTCTCTCTCAATCTTTCTCTCTCCTGTCCTCCCCAGCACAGTGTCTCTTTTACCTTTCCCTAAAGAAATTCCTCCCCACACCACCATTGTCTGCGAGGCAGGAGCTAACGTGATGAGAACTTATCAGGAAATGGAGGGTGGATGGGTGGGTGGAGTACAGAGGCAGGGTGGGGGGAGGCAGGGAATGAGCTGGAAGGTAATTATAAATTGCTTCATGCCCTGCAGGGACAGTGAAACCTGGATAATGCTTCTTTCCTGTTTTTCATTTTAAGGAAGTATTTCCAGATAGATTACTTAGTGCATGTCCTTACTCAACTACAAGACGCCTGTGTGTATACCGCATACCTGTGTGTGTCTAATGCACTCACTTTCCATATGGCTGTGAGAAGGAAAAGCTTGTGAATCTTAGGTGGTTGATCTCAGCTGCCTTCTGTTGTCTGGCTACCCAGGGTGTCAGTTCTATAGAGCTGTAACCTGATGATATTTAACTTTCATCTGATTAAGTAGTAATTCAGGTTCTCTCATTCCCACCCCATGCCCCCACTCAGGTTCCTTTCTGTTTTCTCCAACCCCCATAAAAGTAAATCAGATTTATCTTGGTCCCCAAACTGGAGGGGAAGGAAAAGATGTTCAATTATTAACACATTAAAACTTGTGGTAGAGCTTAAATGTGACAAATGCTTTTGTGTTCAGATTGGTTGACTGTTATACTTATTGGTGGGGGCTTACCTGCAGATAATTGAGAAATGAAAAATTGTTGTAAGGATGAGGTCTAATGTCCAGTCTAGTGGTAAAATTCACCCAGCTTTATGCCAGATTGCTGGTTTTAGGGAAATATCGTGCATACCCCTTTCTCTCTCTCCCCTAATGAGAGTTTCTCTGTGGGTGTACAAATTCCTCTCCTTCTGGCTACTTCTGGAGAATTATAGCCCCTGATTTTAATGTTTCCATCAGTTAGGCTTAGTTAAAAAGAAATGCTTATAAGCATTTCTCTTTAATCACTTTTAATTTACAAGTATTTAAATTTATTTCTGAGAATACATTCCAAATCAATGTTGTTCTCCTGGGAAAACATTGGTACTGGAGGAATTTTGAACAATAAATACTCCAGCCTTAATTGACCAGCCTTTCCCTTGCCTTTGGTCTCTCTCTGCTGCACAAAGGTAGTGTGTCCTTGCAAAGGTTGCTAAATGCCTGCCTCTAGAGAAGTTGATCTCTAGGAAAATATTCTGGCCTTCTTTCAGTGTTAGAACATCAGAAAATGGGTGGCTTTAACTGAGATGCCACATCAGAAGCAAGAGAATCGGAGACTTTGCTCCCAGACACCCAACTCCCTGCCCATGACCGACTGCAGCTTTGCAGAATTTCCTTTGTTACTGTGTTCAGTTTTAGATGTCTCCACTCACCTGTAGGCACTTGACCCATGCAGAATTTAATTAATGTAGTGCTTCATCCAATTGCTGCAGGAAAAAAATAAATTTAAACCAAATTGATTGAAGAGCCAAAGATGTTTCTTGCCCTCCCAGCTTTGCCTGGTGACACAGACGTCTGTTCCAGCAGCCATGGTGGCTTTCCTTCGCTATTTCAGAGAAGGGTGATGCTGCTTTTTTTCTGGAAGGGTTAAATCGCACATTTCTGGTGGGTCAGAGATTTACAACTAAGACTATATATATATGTATACATGTATACATATATACATATATACATGCACATATGTATATGTATATATGCATATATATATAGAGAGAGATGAGATGCCATTATAGGCCATACCATTCACCTATTGAAAATTTACAACTTAGTGCTTCCTTGGGTATCCACAGAGTTGCACATGATGGGAACAGCCAGTAGTTGAACTTTTTCAGCCATGAAGAAATCCCAAACCAATTTGCTTCCTAATCCCTCCTAATGCCCTTGGGTGACCATTGTGTTTCCCATCAGTGGACTTGCCAGTTGTGGACATTTGAGCTCTCCTTAAATGGAGATGCAGTGATGGTGACGCTCATGATGATGTGTTACCAGGGAATCACTTTCATGGATAAGACATGATCATTGAAAGTGATCGTGTAAGGGGTGAGGCTTTGTGACAGACAGCTGTGGTTCAAAACACTGATGGAAGCATCCTCTTTTTGAAGTCCCAAAAGATACACACATATCTGGAAGTGGGGAGCAGACTGGTTTAGGGGGTAGAGACAGGAAAATGGGGCGAAGCAAAAACCCTGGAAGCTACTGGTTAAGGTCACTGACCTCAGTGTCCCCCTAGAATCCCTGCCTCACCCCAAATTTCCTACTTGTGTCCCTCAAACAACCCATGCCCATTCATTCGGTACTTGGGATTCACATCTTAGTCATATATTTGTTACTGAGAAATAGTTTCATAGCCTCAAGAACATTAGCATGGATTGAAGACAAGGAAGACATTGTTCCTATAACAATAATATCTCAGCTGGTTGGGATTTTTAGCTATTTGTTTTACTTTTCCTGACAAATCAGGAACTTGTTTCCCTTCTACTTCCCATCCTTGGTGTCCATTGATCCAGACTCTAAAGCTCCCTGGGGTTGATGCTTGATTGTCATTCTCCAACTTTTGGTTTTTCCTTTGGGTTCTAAGAAGGCACACAGGAGATGGGGGAGAGGAATAGATTTAAAAAATTAATTAAAAAGTCAAAGTCAGGGGCTGGAGTGTTTGCAAGTCTTAATTCACTGTATGCAGCTGACCCCTGTTTGCTTTCTGGTCATCTGAGCACCACCAAGGCTCACCCCTTACAGAAAGTAATGAGTGTCCCGTCCCCTTTGCCCCCATAAAAAGAAGTTGAAGTTTTAAGTAGAGTTCAGAACATACCTGTTAGAACCCAGGGTTTGCTTTTTTTTGGCAAGTGACCTTTGATCCCCTTATCTCTGCCTGCTTCTCCCATAAGCTTTCTGTCAGTTACTCTGTAAGCATGAAAAAGTTTATCTTACAATGGTCAATCCCTGTGCATATCCAAGCATGCCTCTGAAATTTGGAATGTTCCATTTTTGAACTGGAACCTTCCAGCAGCTGCACAAGAGTGTGGCTTCTTGGACAGACCTCCTGGGTCGCACAGAACTTAGGAACTGCTACTGGTCCACGGGCCTTAACAGTGCTCCTCTCCCTCCTGTCCAGCACAGCTGGAGGACATGGGAGCTGCCCAGGAGTGCTGAAGACAAAAGTGCAGCCGGACCGTGGCTTCTTTGTCTGTGGTCTCTAGAAGAGAGCGCAGATGCGGTCCGGGCCCACCTAAGACCTGCCACTCCTGGGGCTCCCTCCCAGTAATGCATGTTGTTTTCAATGGACCTTTTCTGTGTTTGTCTTTCTCTATCACCTCACCCTGCTTTGGTTATTTTCTTTTACACATTGCTTTTTTTTTAAACCCTGGGAATCTTTAAGAGACGCCCGAATTTGTGGGAAAACCAATTTTACACACACAATGAATCTTTATCTTCATATTATTATGAGCAAGAAGTACTAGGGGGATACACGGCACAGAAAGCACAATAAATTTCTCTCTTATTTTCAGCTTTGAGTCAGGGCCTTGTACTGCCAAGAGAGTGAATAAGAAGAAATAGTGGGTGTTGTGGCTCTGTGTAAGGCTGCACCTGCTGTACTGCACCTGCCGTGACCATTCCTGGGCTCTCCTAGTGGCCTGGACTTGGAGATGTAGGCTGCCAGGGCAGCCAGCCTGGACTGGGGTTTAAGAGCCAAGGTCCTGCAAAAGTGGGATTTCTCAGGCCAACGGCACCCTTGTTTCCATTCCAGAGAATGCAAATCAAACTTTCTTTTTATCCTTTTCATGGTGGTCATTTAGAAAATAAGATATTTTAAATATTGTTGAAACGAGGTTCTTAGATGGGAGATGAGGACCCAATTTCAGACTGACTTCCTGTAATCAGGCCAGTGGGAGCCCATGGACTTCATACAGAAATGGCTGATTTCAGGGAATCACATGTTCACACACAGGAGTGTTGGGGGATCCAGAGCCGTTGAGACAAAAAGCCATGGTGCCATCTCAAGCTCTGTGGGAACCAAGGGCGGCACTCAGTGTGCTTTCTTTAGTGGCCTTGCGTGTGTCTGAGGCTTCATGTTCTGTGTTTTCCTCCAAGACCTCCCAAACCCCACACTAGACACACTCAGATGTAAGCATGTATGACAGTATGTATGGTTGTAAGAGTGTGTGTGTCACTAGCCACCACCTTTGCTGTCTGGATGCTGGAACACTGCCTCATGACCAGATTGACAGAGCAAAACCAGTTTGAGACCAAGTAGGCGGCTCCCAGAGGCGGGAAACGCTGCGGAATTCGTCAGATGGAGTCAGGGGTCGGCCATTCCCCCTCCATTTTGTCAAGCCTGGTGGCCCCGCCCAGGAGCTGCCCTGGGGCGACCAGCCATAGCATGCGGGCCCCGGACGCGCCTGGGGAAGCTGGAACTCCACTTTCCCCGGCTAAGCTGACCATGGGGCTCTCGGGAGGGCAGATGGGTTTTGGGAGGGGGCCCATCACCTCCAGGGGGTCCCGGAAGCAGCCGGATGAGACTCGCCCACCATACTAACCACCACCTTTGCTGTCCGGACGCTGGAACACTGCCTCACGACCAGATTGACAGAGCAAAACCAGTTCGAGCCAAGGTAGTCGACTCTCAGAGGCGGAATCGCTGGGAATTCATCAGATGGAGTCAGGGGTCGGCCATTCCCCCTCCATTTTGTCGAGCCTGGTGGCCTCGCCCAGGAGCTGCCCAGGGGCGACCAGCCATAGCATGACCAGATTGACAGAGCAAAACCAGCTTGCAGCATTTTATCTACTGCATTCCACGATGTGTAGGAAATTTTGGCAGGAGGGAGAGATAGGGAGGAGAGAGAAGACATGCAGAACCCACCAAGCAGTTGAGGTGAGGGAGGGGGAGGGAGTGGGGACACTGGTGATGGGAGATGGGTTTGGGTGGAGGGTTGGGTGTTGGAACGCTGTGGAACCAGAACTCTGCATGAGCATCTTGCAATTGTATGTCTAAAATGGTGAAATAAAATTTGGGGAAAAAAAAATAAATAAAATAAAATAAAATAAAAAAGAGTGTGTGTGTGTGTATGAGAGAATATGTGAGTCTGTGAGAATGTGTGAGCATGTGAGAGTTGTGTTTGAGAGAGCAGTGTGAATATGTATGAGAGTGTATATGTGTGTGAGAGAGAATCTGTGGGTGAGTATATAGCTTCCCCCAAACCTCTGCATTCCATGGTAACATAGATAGGAGCCAACCCTTGCCTCCATGTCTCCAAACCACACCCAGAAGACCCATCTGAGGCACACACTTTGTTAAAGGTTTCAAGCTCACAGGCAATTTAATGGTGTTTTTTGGGTTGATTCTAGGCACCTTGCCATGCTGCCACACCAGCACTGTCTGAGGGCGTCAGCCTCTCCCTAGGGTCTCTGCTATTCTTCCCTCACTGCTTTTTCAAGGCCCTGCGCTTCTTTCCTTCCTGCTCTCAGCTCGCTGTACATACAGTAGAGACAGCTTAGCTCTCTTTGGTGTTGTCATCTGAAACTTCAGGAGAGGTTTCCATTGGGAAGGTGATTTCTTCCTCAGGGTGGCCAAGCCCACTTTCATGAAGGCCAGTCGAGCACGTAGGCTCAGCTGCAGAGTGCGCCCCTGCCCCAAGCCTGACCCTCCAACTGAGGACACAGGGCTGAACCTGCTTCCTTGGAGTTCCACGTGCCACATAAGATAGGACAGCTGCGGTTTTTGTATGGTGTCAGTGAGTTGGCTCTCAAGTCACTGAAACATTCCTATGGAAATTCCTCAAGTAGGAAAACACTGTTGTTGTCATTTCTGCTTCCAAGGGTAAGAAGCAACTGTTTGAAGTCTCTAGAAGTGAAAGAGGTATTTGGGGACCCCCATGAATAAAATCACATAACTCTTTCTGGGAGTCAGAAGGGAAGGATTTGTCAGAATTAAGCTTTAAAAATGAAGAAGTAAATACATTGTAGATGACAAAAAAAAGGAAAGAAAAAATCCAAATACATCTGAAGAAAAGTTGGAAGCCAAAATTTCTTACAAGAAGAAAAAAATTTCGGAGGAATCTAGATAATAGTTGTGTATAGCTGACTGATGCTAAAAAATCCTAAAAATTTAAAACAGATACTGTCTCCATGGGTGATTTCCATGGGGTTACCTCGAGTCTCTCTGCAAGTCAGAACATGGCCTAGAAATCATGCAGGGAAGTACAAAGATGAAAATTTATATTTTATTGCAATTAAATGGAGAGAGATTATAGACAGACTATCTGCTCAGATGAAAATAGATCAGGAGACTCAGTTTTGCCTTTTGGGTTTGATTATAGTTAACCTGGGCCCCCAAATTCATCAGCATCAGGTCTCTGGTCAGGTGTTAATCAAAAGTAGAAAATCAGAATCAGGGCTGGAGTGATAGCACAGTGGGTAGGGTGTTTGCCTTGCGCTGCCGACCTGGGAATCCCATATGGTCCCCCGAGCACCCCCCAGGAGTAATTCCTAAGTGCAGAGCCAGAAATAACCCCTGAGCATTGCCGGGTGTGACCCAAAAAAGAAAAAGAAAAGAAAATCAGAATCAAATGTGCTTCACAATCTGAATGATGGTATCTTTATGTGCAATTCAGATGCATTTTGGCGGCCAGAAGCCTGCTGAGTTTCATCTGTATTTCTGCTCTGGGGAATCTCTGGTCCTCTTGTTTGGTAAATCTTGATAGGAATTGCTTTCAGACGAACTGAGTTCTTGTGATGTCATCAGATCTTTTTTTGATTTCTTGGTGATAACTCTTGGCCATCACTCACCCATCCTATCTTCACATGAATATTTCAAATAGGCAAGAGTGTGAAATACAGGCTTAATCTCTTGTTCAAACATCTTGAAAGGTCTAGGCATTTAATATGTGCACATGCTTTGGAGGAGGCTGATGGCGTAGAAAGCACATTCAGTTTGTCATGCAAAATAGCTGATGCTTCTAGACCTTTGACACCAGCACTTCCTACCTCTTTGTGGGGGCTCCTTTGGCAGGTATCAGATAGCTTAGGCACTTTGAAGAGAACCAATCAAGAAAATGGGATTACTCACCATTACATTGAAAACGCCTACACGAAGTTGGTTTGGCAACAGAGCACCCTTTCTAGGCACTGCTTTGGTTTTCAAAATCTTTGATTATATTTTCTCTCTCTGCATACACAGAAATGTGTGAGTGCATGAGGAGGTATTAGCTGTTGGTGGCGACACTTATTTAGTTGACATGAAATACTCTTTATAGAGAAGCAAAAGCAATCACAACCACACACATTCACTAATATTGTATCTGCCATGGGTGGTCCAATGTAAATATTTTTTGGAGAGAGGGGCTGGGCGTCAGTCCCAAATCCCCAGCCACAGTAGGAATGGTGTTATATGCATGAACCCTCTCCAGTTGCCTTGGTTAGCTGATGGTGGCTGCAGTGTTTGAGTTACTCCACGGCATTAGAGAAGACAGAATTTATGGTTAGTGTTTGCAGTGATTATCCTGTTTATTAAGTATGACACTCATTCTTTCTTCTCTGCTGACATCCTTCCTTTTTATATGGCAAATTTCTAGACTGTGGAAAGCCCTCCTGAACCCTGGGGAGTACATTATTTATCAGAGTGCCCGAGTGCATGTGCTTGCAGGTTGTGTTTAGTGGAGGGGCTGAGGGGGAGTTTTCCTCCTGGTGCAGGTGACCATGTGTACCCCCTCACTGTCAGAGACAGGAAATTCAAATACATGCCCTGCCCCATTAGGGAAGCTGCAGGGGGAGGGGCACTGTGGTTCCCTCCCCCACCCCCAGGCCAGAGAAGGATGGATTGATGGTGACTTTAGCCTCCAAGGCGGTGACTCATGGATTCCTTTGAGAATTTGATGAGAGTTGTGTGTGCAGCGCACATACAAATCTCAGGTTTTCCACTCTTGCAGAAGACTCTTGCCTTCCTCGAGGCTCATACCTGAGCATCCAGAGTCCCCCTCCCCCACCCAGAGAACCTGTACTCAGTGTCCTGCACACTCAGAAAAAAACTAGTTTGTGACTAGAGAGACGGTAAGGGATAGTGGGGCCTGATAAGGCACTTGCCGTGTTGTGGAGGTAACAATTTAACCTCCTGCACAGCATATGGTCCCCAGACCACCACCAACTTTCTCTTCTGATCACAAAGGAATAGCTACTGAGTACCACTAGGTGTGACCCCCATACAAACAAAAATCTGGTTTGAAAAGAGTAAAACAGAGTGACTATGGAATGTGGCCATTTTCCTGGTGTTTGTGGAATTGCCCCTTTGCAGCACTTGCTTCCATGTCTTTTGCATTCTTGCTCTAATGCTTGTCCTCATCTCACCTGTGTTCCCATGTGGATCATTGAAACCAACCCTCCTTCCTTCTCTCCTGGCAGTACTCAGGGCTTATTCTTGACTCTGTGCTCAGGGATCACTTTTGGCAGTGCTTGAGAAACTGTATGGGGTGCTGGGATCAAACTGGGCTGACTGTATTGAAGGCAAGGCCGGACTCACAGACATGGAGCAGAGCTGCTACTGGCTCTCCCTGTGCCCAGCCGCTCATGGGGCGCCCCGGGAGGGATGGCAGGTTCTAGCCCTGGCCAGCCACCCCAGCAGAGCCTCACAACAAGCCAGACGACCCGGCTATCACAGCCTGGCTCGCGCACCCACTTGCGGCCGCACGGTTCATCAATAAATGCTGGATCGATGACTGGATAAAGAAGCTTTGGTACATCTACACAATGGAATACTATGCAGCTGTTAGGAAAAATGAACTTATAAAATTTGCCTATAAATGGATGGACATGGAGAAGATTATGTTGAGCGAAATTAGCCAGAAGGAGAGAGAAAGATACAGAATGACTGCATTTATTTGCATGGCATAAATATATATGTACAAATTATGATACCAATATCCAAGGTCAAGTGAAACATGTATCAGGAGGTCTTGTCAAAGGTGGAAATTATCGGAAATGTGTGGGAGTCAGAGGTTAGGTAAGACAGAGGATGGAACAGTGTGCTAGTGATTGTCGAGGGTGCTGATGCCAACCTAGAACTGAGCATTGAATGGAGGCAAAAGGATACACATGACAACCTTTTAATATATGTTCTGTGGTCCATAGTCTGGAAGGGAAGGAAAAGAGAAAGAGAGAGAAAGGGAAAGAGATAGAGAACCTGCCATGGAGGTGGGCTGGGGAAGGGGGAGGGAACCGGGGACGTTGGTGGTGGGAGATGGGCACTGGTGGAGGGACGGGTGCTGGAACACTGTATGACCAAAACCCAAATATGAACTTTTTAATTGTATATCTTTTTATTTGTATATCTCACTGTGGTATAATAAAATACTTAAAAAATAAATGCTGGATTTTGAGATGACTATAAGAGTATGCTACTGCACAGCAGAGTCTGGCAAGCTACCCATGTCGTATTTGATATGCTAAATACCAGTAACAATTATAGACCTAATTCCCATGACCTGATGGAATGGTTTGAGGCTCTTTATGTTCCTGGAGCAAGTAGGTGCCCTTGGGCTCTACTTGCATGAGACAGGACATATGGAGATGTTACTGGTGCCCGCTCAAGCAAGTTGATGATGAATGGGAAGACAGTGATACAGTGATACAGTGAAGGCAAGGCCATACCTACTGTACTACCTCTCCGGTGCCCAGTCACTGTCCCTGTGCCTTCTTATTCCCATTCTCTCCCACTGAAATCTCTTTAGTTTCTCTCTCAGCTGTGTATTCCTCCATCCTTCCCCACATGCACTGGTTCCTGTGGAGCACATGACCAATGAGCTGTGACTTTGGGGGAGGGGCTGCAGGATGACCACTTCTTTTGGCTCATAGTCACTGGACAGGTGAGGAGTCAACTCTCAGGTGGTCATTACAGAAATGCAAAGAGAAAGAGGACAGGGGAGGTCAGAGACAGTGGTGACATCTCAAGGTTTTGATATAAGACAAAGAATATTGATGTCTCATCAGAAGTGTTTAATATTGAATACATTACTGTGCTCCAAGAATTATGATCTGCAAGAATGAGACACCAACTTTGTGTTCAAGGGTGTTTGACAGCCACTTTAAGTTTTAGAGGTGAAAGTCTGATTACCCAGAGTCAGTCTTTAAGTTCTTTAATTCTGGACCATATTTTTTAAGAGACTTTGTTGAAATCAATAGGAATGAAAACCAATGAAGTGTCCCTTTCAAGATACATCTTAGAATTAAGCAAGTGAAATCAATGGAGATCAATAGAATGTACTGAGAAGCAAGACAAGTCCCTGGGCGGAGAAGAGGGGAGCAACGGAGGGTGAATTGACTTTTCACGCCAGAGCTTGCATATTTCCACAGCAGTCCGGGAGCTCCCTGGGCTAAGGAGGGGGTCATTTATGTGCTATTTCTTGACCTGAACAACAGGAAGCTCTTGTGCGTCTCTGGACACTGTGATGCTGTTCATGACGGGGCAAGGTGGGGATGAAAAGTACTTTTCAGCTTGTGTTTTTGGGTCACACCCAGCAGTTCTTGGGGTCAACCCTCAGCTCCGTGCTTGGACATGGTTCTAAGCAGTGCTTGGTGTTGCCAGGAATTTTTTTTTAAATGAACATTGGTTCCATCAGACTTTAGTGGCATCTACATAAACTGCTTGTGATTTCCTTCGGTGGAGCTGTGTCTAGCCCTGGCTTGCTTTCCGTGAAATAGGCCAGGGATTTTTATCTGTCTGTCTGTCTGTCTGTCTGTCTGTCTGTCTGTCTGTCTCTATCTATCTATCTATCTATCTATCTATCTATCTATCTATCTATCTATCTATCTATCTATCTATCTATCTATCTATCTATCTATCTATCTATCTATCTATCTATCTATCTATCTATCTATCTGTGCAGTGGTGGTGCTTAGGGCTTGCTTCTGACTCTTTGCTTGGGGATCAGACCTGCTAGAGCTTGGGGGGGAAAATGGGGTACTGGGGATTGAACCCGGTTCAGCCGTGTATAAGGCAAGCACCCTATCTGTTGTACTCTGGCTATAAGCTGAAATTTTGGACATTAAGCTGAAATTTGAACATTGAATTTGGACATTAAACTGAAATTTGGACATTAAGCTGAAATTTTGCATATTGACTGTAATCAGTGATTATAACTCAGTGTGTTGACTTTGTACTTCATATTGATAGTGTGATCTAAGATCTAAGGAGTTGTGTTAACAATAGGTTACTGCAATTCTATGTACACTAAACAGCTTCTCTAAACCACATACATCTTTTTAGAAGACTAAATATCTACTCATTCTCAGTAAGTACCATTCTTGTCCAGTAAGGAATGATGAAAAAGTAATATGATATATAATGAAAGCTTTAGGCTAAATATTATTTGATACATTAAAACATTCACACCAACATATTAATATTCTATAAGTATCATACAGTACATACAATATATTGTGTAAACTTTTTCTGGAAGTCTTGAAGCCAAATCATGTTTGATTAGTTTGTTCCCACTCATCTAGGATGATTTAACGATATTCCCACTGAAATTCTGGAGATTATTTTTTAGTGTTTTATTTTGTTATTTTCTGAGGATAACCTGTACTAAAGAGTTGAGAACTGATTTAAAAAGACCTTAAATGACCTGGATTACAGAGCTCTTTGCCTAGGTTACCTATATGCATGTTTTAAAGTATATTTTAAATTGTTTATCTTGTGCCTACATGAGTTCTTTGCAAACAATTTTGTATATAAAAAATACAATATAGTGCATTAACTAAGAATGCCAGAGGAGGAAACCTACCTTACACAAGTACAGCCTCTTTGGCCTGTAATTGTCTTTTTATTGTTTCAATAATCTCCATGACCATTTCAGCGTACATTTCAGCAATTTACAGTTTCACACCTACATACTCAATGCAGAGTGCAAAGCTAAAAAACTTCAGACCCCCAGAGTAGGGAGGTGAGGAGGGTTCAGGGTGGTATAATGTTAGAAACAGGAAAACCCTGTGTGGTTGAGAGAAATAAATATCATGAGTTTTTGCAAGCTTCTAATCAGGATGTGAAGACATCCTCAGTCTCAGAACTCTATGCAGAAGATGACCCTCTGTTAAGCACCTAACAATAATATGTCCATTTGGTAGATGGATTTGTGAGCTGGAAATGGGCAAGTTGAAGCTTGGTAGTTTGACACAGCGAGGACCCATCTTTAGGCCAAATCTCCTTGTAACAACTCACTGCATATTAAGGACTGCATTTATGGATAATTGCCAATATTGTTATTTTTTGGCCTCCAAAGTGGCAATTTTGCCTTTCCCTCTAATTCTATTAGATGTGTTTCATAAACTATAAATGCAAATCATCCCTTGGCATGATGTCTCCATTTAGAAGTGGAGGTGGCAGTGGTGTTTGTCTCACCAGGGTTGCAAGGCTTAAATGAGATACTAGGTGCAACGGTTTTGTGCAAAGCTCTTGTGTGCTCCTTCTGAAATCACTCTTGTTATGAAGGTAGCAGATAAGACACAAATCCGTTATATTTGTGTAGACCAGATTACTGTAACCAAATGAAAAAGAAAAGCTTTCCCCCTTGGTGGCTGGAGCTCCACTAGCCATGGAGAGTGAATGGTGTATTGGGAGTCAAGGCAGCATCTGCTCCTGCTCCTTCTGTGGCCTCAGCTCTGTTCCCCTCATGCTCAGCAAAATGCCTTTCTCTTAGCAAGTGCTGTGCTCTACCCAAGTGAACTGCATTCAACTGTATTTCTCAAGTCACAGAGCACCGTCTAACATCACCTTACCTGTCAAAAGAAATCTTGCTGTAACTGAAAGAAATAAATTAAGAGTCTTGAGAGCGAGAGAGTATTTCACAATAACTTGCAAAAACAAAAAGGCCATGGGAAAAAATTACACAGCAGAGTAACTCCGTTATCATTAGATAGACCGAAACACACACAGTGGACAAATGAGGTCCAGGGGCCTCTTGCTCCTGCTCACACCTGTCCCTGCACGGCTCAAGAGTCCTGCTGAGGATGACCTTTGCTCTGCTAGCCTCAGTGCACTCAGACCAGCTCTGCCTTGGAGCCCTTGTCAGAGAAGAATAGAATGCCTGGTGGCAGGGTGGAGCTTACATCCCCAAGTCATCTCTTGTAGAACCAAATCTGGTGTTTGCTAAACTGGGATTGCTCAAAAGAAAGAAATTACCTCGAACTCCTGGTATTGCTAAAAATTATTTTTTAGCCATTTTTATATGGCATATTATTTAAGTTCGGACAAACATTAAATTAGGCATTAATTTCCAAGGCATATAGCTTTCTATAGCTGTAAAACTAAACCAAATTTACAGATTACTATATAAATTTACTATAAAGCCATTAAAGTTTAAATTAACAGCATTAATTTAATGTTCTCGGTGATGTTTTGCTGAAACGAAAGCACGCATGGTGAATTTAATCACATAAAAGATATGTTTTTCATATTTGATATTTTACTACAGTTGATGGGGGTGAGTCTGATGGGATTATCTTTTTAATAATTCTCATTTTCATGGTTGTTTTGCCTTTTCCAAGTTGAATTCATTTGAAATCACTAATCTCTCATTTCCATGAACCAATCAGTTTGAGAGTGCTATGCAACACAAAAATGGACCAAAAAAATTCAGGTGTGCTTTAAATCACTTATTGCTATCTTCTACATCTCTTGAAAATGAATTGATTTAAATTTTTATGTGCTCCTCTGGGAATCTTCCTCTTCGTACAGAAATGTTCTTTGGGGCTCAAGAGGGAGCACAGGGTAAGACACTTGCCTGGTGTGAAGCCAACCTGGGTTCCATCCTGGGACTGCATACAGGCCACCAGCTTTCTCAAGTCATTCCTGAGCACTAAGCCAGGAATAGCCCCTGAGTGCTGTGGTATGACCTCCAAGCCCATAACAAATAGAGTCTTTGGGATTTGGCTTACCGGTTTCCATGTGTATGCTGTCTAATTCGATCCTGCACTGGTTTCCTCCATTCTACCACCAATGAATCTTTTGTTCCTAGATGTCTCAAGAAGGCCTTTGCAGGAGCTTCGATTATGCATCATAGACCCTTCCCCTCCCCCATTAGATGCCAACTATTAAAGGAATCCAGTATAAAGGATTGAAGTGATAGTACAGCAAGTAGGGCATTCGCCTTGAATGTAGCTGACCTGGGTGCCATCGCTGGCCTCCCATATGGTCCCCTGAACATCACCAGGAGTAATTCCAGAGTTCAGAGTCAGGAGTAACTCCTGAGCATTGCCAGATGTCACCCAAAAAGCCCCCCAAAAATGCCACCCCAAAAAGAATCCAGTAATCTACCACAGTCATTTTCTTGATGATAAACCAAGAGCCCAACTTATGAAATTCCTTAAGAATCTGTAGCTTTTTTAATGAAAATTATGTTCCATGTATAATGATTACTACAAAGAGGATTTTGTTTTGAGAGTGTAAAGAATTCTACATGACTCATACCAGACATGGTACGATGGTGTCATATTTGGGCTTTTCAGTGTTGTAGCCCTTCTTCCTGGTGGGTGAATATAGCTTGGCCCTGAATGCACCAAGAGGCAGGGATAAGGATATGTGGAATCAAAGTTCCACCATAATTTGCTTGGCCATAGGTAGGAAGATTTTATTTATTTACTTTTTCAAGGAAACCTGGCAGTGTTATTTGTGAAAGATAGTCTTTCTCCCCATTCTCCCCTCCCGCTTTCCCCCTCGCCCACTGCCTCTCTTCTCCTGTCCTGTACTGGGCCACCAAGCAGCATCTCACTCTATGATACCCCAAGACAATTTAAAATGGAGTCAGCTGTGCAAACTCTCTGGTGCAACCCAAGAACCTCCGAGCTTGACTTACACTGAATTTGTCAGTTGGTACTTTACACTTAACTTATTTTATTGTTAATTTTAATTGTTTTGTAAGATTCACATAAACACCTTAATCCTGGTAGTAAATTTTTATCCTTTGGCATTGATTTATCTTGAAAACAAATTGTGTGTGGGGGTGGGGCCGGGGGTGGGGTGTATTTTAAACAGAAATTTCCTGGGAGCAATCAAAAGTTTCAGAAAGAAAACTTCTGAGATGTGGTGCTCTGCCCTTGCCAACTCAGAAATCTTTTTTAAAAAGCCTAGGTCTCTGCCTCAATTTCCTCATCTGTGGTTTTTTCTCTATTTGGTTTGGCCTCACCTGGCAGTGTTCAGAGTCTGCTCCTGGCTTTATGCTCAGAGGTCACTCATGAAAGTGCCTCAGGTCACCATATAAGTGCTGGGGATCAAACCTAGCTCTGCCGAGTGCACAGCAAGTGCCTTACCTGCTGTTCAGTCTTTCTCATTCCAGTTTCCTTATCTGTGAAGTGGGGCCAATACTATGGAATGTTTCACGGGGTTTTTTAGGAGGAGACAGTGAAAATGTGCTGCCCTTTATTTTATTGTATTTTAAATTTTATTTATTTAAACACCATGATTTACAAAGTACAAAGCTTTTCGCAATACAGTTGTTAGAAAGACTCATCCTTCAGCACCAATCCCACCATCACTGTGCCTCCACCACCATCAGAGACCCCCATTTCCCACTCACCCTCCACCCCCATCCCCTTGCCTGCTCCCTTAGCCGGCATCAGTTATGTTGATCATTACTGCCCATATAAGGGAATGATAGTGACAAAGTTATTGCATTTTTTTTTCTGGGTTGTTCTGTGGGAGTCTGACCCATTCTGTTCTTGGATTAACTTTCTGGGTTTTCAGAACACAGTGATTCTCTGTTGACCCAGGAGTCACCAACACTGCACAATATCTCAAAACCTGGTATACCCATCTAACACGTATCCCATCACATCTCATAGAAACCCAAATGTGTGGACACAATGTGTAATCTGTGGGAACATATCAAAAATTTCCTATACAAGCAAAAAAATATTAAGTGGAGCAAAGAAAGCCTCTTCAACAAATGGTGCTGGGAAAACTGGGCAGCTACGTGTAAAAAAATGAACTTGACCTCCTTCTAACACCATGCACAAAAGTCAGATCAAAATGGATTCTAGATCTCAACATCAGACATGAATCTATAAGGTACATCGAAGAAAACATAGGAGAAACGCTCTACGACATCGAAACGAAAAGTATCTTTAAAGACGACACACCACTGACCAAGAAATGGAAGCAAAGATAAACAAATGGGATTATATAAAATTGAAAAGCTTCTGCACCTCAAAAGAAATGGTGACCAAGATACAAAGACAATCCACAGAGTGGGAAAGGATATTCACCCAATACCCATCTGACAAGGGGTTAATATCCAGGATATATCAGGCACTGGTAGCACTCCACAAGAAAAAAACAGCCAACCCCATCAAAAAATGGGGAGAAAAAATGAACAGAAGCTTCCAAAAAGAAGAGATTTGAATGGCCAAAAGGCATATGAAAAAGTGCTCTTCATCTTTAATCATCAGGGAGATGCAAATCAAAACAACAATGAGGTACCATCTCACACCACAGAAACTGGCACACATCCAAAACAGCAAGAACAACCGGTGCTGGCGTGGATGTGGGGAAAAAGGGACTCTCATCCACTGTTGGTGGGAGTGCCGACTGGTCCAGCCCTTTTGGAAAACAATATGGGCATTCCTCCGAAAACTAGATATTGAGCTCCCATTTGATCCAGCAATAGCACTCCTGGGAATATACCTGAGAGACCTAAAAACACATAGCAGAAACACTATCTGTACTTCTTTATTCATCTCTGTGCTATTCACTATAGCTAGAATCTGGAAACAACCTAAATGCCCGAGAACAGAGGACTGGCTAAAGAAACTGTGGTTCATCTACACTATGGAATACTATGCGGCTGTCAGAAAAGATGAAATTATGAAATTTACCTGCAAATGGATGGACATGGAGACTATCATGCTGAGTGAAATTAGTCAGAAGGAAAAGGACAGATATAGAATGACGGCATTCATTAATAGGACATAAATAGATACCAGTGTTTTACTAAATGTGGGAAATGGTAATGGCAGATTAAAACTCACCATTGAATATACACAAAGAGACTTAAGTGATAAGCTCTAAATATCTTCAGGGCTAGCCACAATGTGTAAAATAAGAGGGAGAGAGATGCAGAGACAGAGAGAGAGACAGAGAGAGAAAAAGAGGAACCTGGGGTACCTGCTATTAAGGCAGCCTGGGGGGTGGTGGGGGGGGTGGGGTACATTGGTGGTGGAAATGGGGCACTGGTGGAGGGATGGGTGCTGGAATACTGTATTACCAAGAACCAATTATGAACACCTTTGTAATTGTATGTTTCCACGGTGGTATAATAAAAATTTTAAAAAATAGATAAATAAAGTATTTTAGTTAAAAAATTAAACTTATCAGCTGTAATTTCTAAAATTGTGAATATAGTCAAATAAAATGTTTTCACACTTCTAAACTTTATAAATACAAAGGAATTAGAAGTTAAAAAAATTTCCTATACAGTGGGCTCAGATGGCACAATGGAGTTTTAAGAATCTCCAACGTGCTGCCCTTTTGAGGGGTCTTACTGTGTATCAGTTACTGCATCTTCTATTCATCTGAATCAAACAGGTTTAGGGTCTTCTGTATTCGCAATCACCAGGATTTGAGCTTTGGCTCTACCAAGGACTTTCTAGAGCAGAAGTCTGACGGATGATTTTGCACTTGTCTACAAGCCATCTTCTCTTGTATGGAACTATGTTGCCCTGAATGTCCCCCACCACTCCCCCAGAGTCGGTAGAGCTGGGAATCAAACCCAGTGCACTTTGGCCCTTTAGCTACCTGCCCATCCCAGCTCTCCTCTTCTGATCCATTAATCCAAGGATGTAGATGTCTTAAGATCTTGTTTTACACCCCCCCCCACCTTTTTTTCATGACTTCATCCTAGAAAATAATTTTCTTGGCAGCTTGAGTGATGTTGCTGGCCATTTTTGGTTAGAAATTGGACACATCTGAAATTTGAATTCCAGTATATTTCTAGGGTACAACAGGGGAGGCAGAGTGATACCTCAGACATTAAAAAACCTCAGATGACATGTTGAATAATGTCAATTACTAGCCCAACAAGTAGGTCATATGGAAAGATAAAAATGTAATGGAAGGCTTCGGATTTTAAATGCACTTCTCTATTTGTTTCCAGTTTTCAATTTTCATATGTTTTAGTTTTAAGAATTCTATTCAGTGTAATTTAAAAAAATTTATTAAAGCACTGTGATTTACAAAGTTATTCATACTTGGGAATTAGACATAGAATGTTCCAGCACTGATCCCATCACCAGTGTCAACTTCCCTCTACCAGTGTTCCCAGATTTCCTCTCCTACTCCAACTCCCCAGCCTGTCATCTTAACAGGCATCTTTTTAAGTTTGTTTTTTTCAAGTTTGGGTCTTATGATTTCAGTGTTGTTGACTCTGTGGTTTGGATTTTTAGTTCTGTCATTCCTTAACTAACACCAACTCCTTTGCAGTTTTCATGTGAATTAAAAGCAACTGGCTGGGATAAAGGGGGATTTGGCCATCTCTAAGTTTTCTTTTCCTAATTTTGAAAAGTCAGAGATGTCATATTTAGAATATGAAATTTTAGAGCTGAAACAGACCTCAGAGATCAGCCTTCGCCGACCTCTTTTGACCTGTAGACCCTTTTCATAGTCATTTATAATCGTGTCAACCCTCCTAGGAATTTTTAAATCAGTTCATCATTTCTGTGTGTGGTTACTAGGAAAAGATAATTTTAGGTGGAGACTATTTTATCTTAAGTGAGTACATTATTAATTATCATGTTTATAATCATATTTTAGCTGTCAATTAAGGTACATGTAAACCATGTAAACACATTTTGCCTTTTTTGAATGAAGTATACTTTTAAAATCATTCAGAAGAAATTTCAAAATGTATAAGGAAATTTTAAAATGACACTATTTCTGTGTAGTTTTAGTATTGAAAGATAGATTAACACGCAGAGGGGCATATCTACTTTCATAATCTGCTATTGGAAGTTTCATAATCTGCTATTGAAGTTACCAAAAATCTTAGTTACTAAGATTTTTAGGCTATAAAAAGTTAATAATTATGCTATAGGTGCTTTAAATGGCAAGACAAAGAGTGTCCTTTTTCTAAAGAAGTCACAGTGACTAAAAAGTTACAGTGAAAAGGCAAAGAAAGAGTTCTTTAGATTTGTATGTGTAAACTCGTAAACACATTGACTTCACCATAACATTTTAGGTGCCAGAGATATGTTGGTATGTCATGTAAGAATTTTCATCACTTGTATCACTTGTCTTCCCGTTGTTCATCGATTTGCTTGAGCGGGCAAAAGTAACATCTCCAAAAAAAAGAAAGTAACATCTCTATATCAGGTGTAGCCCAAGGGAATCTGCTTGCTCCAGGGACAGGAAGAGCCTCAAACCATTCCTTCAAGTCATGGGAATGAGGTCCATAATTGTTACTGGTTTTTGGCATATCGAATACGACATGGGTAGCTTGCCAGGCTCTGCCGTAGGTGGTATACTCTCAGTAGAAAGCACTCATCTTGAGCATTTACTGATGAAACTTAAAGGGTAAGATCAGATTTTGCTCTTGGGTGGAGCTCTGAGGAACTGTGGAGTCTGGATGTTGAGATGACTGACCTCATGATGTGTGGATTGCTCTGGCTTCTTGCTAGGCACTGGGATCACGGGTATCAGCTAGAACCTGCCTAGAACTGTATACAGTGTATAGATGTGAAAGATCCTGGGATGGACCTGATTTTAAAATCTAGTACTAAGATTGTGGGTCTGGCATGTCTCTTTTCCGGGCTAGCTGGCATGGAGGTGGAGGAAAGGGTGGAGGAGCCCAAAATTCCCTCTCAAGTCTGGCCAGTGTGGCCCCTCCCCACACTTGTGAGCAATTTGGAACCCTTGGATCAATGTTGAACTTGGTCAGGGACTGGCTGAGCCCCTTACTGGGAGGTGTTGGATGACAGATCTAGCTAATCTAGGAGCTTTGTTGTTTTGCCCACTCACAGCTTAATCTGTTTAAGCCAAGGTTCATTCTAATGACACCTCTCTTCTATGTAAACACTGCTAGAGGGTGTGACAGTTACAGAAGTCACTTGACTGAATAACTTCTGATTTATACATCTACTAAGACTTCTATGTTTTCTAGATTGGGCACAACTCCTCTTTATACCCACTGCACCCAGCGTGGGACAGTTAGAATTTACCAGGAGACTACCACCCTGGCTATAGGAAGGCTATAGGAAGGCTATAGACTATAGGAAGAGAGACTACCACCTTGGCTATAGGAAGGCTATAGGAAGGATCATACTCGTTTGCTCTCAAGCAGGCGAGTGTGACCCTTTCAGTATACGGAGAACAAGATACTCAGAATCACCCTGGTTCAGATAATAATAAGGACCTTGTGGGTACCATCTAGATTACATGAAGCTCATGAAATTAAGATGTATTATTTTATATCGCCCTCTCTCTCTCTCCAGTGTTTTACATAAGAGATAATCTTGGGATTAGTCCTTGGCTAACCTTTATTTATACCCACTATAGGGTGTGGCACTGCTCTTCTACACTCTGTTTAGGGTTCTTTGTTGACATGACTCTCCCTGTCACAAATTGGATTACTTTGGTGTATATAAGGGGACTGACTTGAGGCCCCTCAGCCTTTTCGCTTTAGGCTCCTGCGGTTTTTGGCTTTTGGCTTTCGGCTTTTTGCTCTTTGGCCTTTCGCTCCTTCTTCTGGGTAGGACTCATCTCGGGTGAGATCCTCTCTCTTTGGTGGAAGACTTAGGCTCTTTTGTATGGTCTAAGTTCGACCAGAGCTAGAGTTTGTTCATTATATTGGAGTGCTGTGGAAGAGCTTTTGTACTATTAAAAGCCTTTTTGGAACTGCTCGGACTCGTGAGTTTTCATCTGTTCCCCGGCATCCTCAGAGGTAGAAGAGAACTTCTGTCTTGACACTGTTGGGGACCGGGCGGCAGCCCTGACAGGGAGGTCTGCTCCATAGGTTGCTTCCACGTGGGGCGAGCGGCGCAGCTGTGGGTCTAGAGTGGATGGATCTGAATCTCTTCTGGGGTTGCCAACGGAGCTGTGGGTCTGGTGTGGGTCTCTCTTTTGGTAGCTGGCATGGAGTTGAAGGAAATGGTGGAGGAGCCCAAATTCCCGCCTCCAAGTATGGCCAGCGTGGCCCTTCCCCAACACGTGTGAGTGAACCCTTGGAGCAATGTTGGACTCAGCCAGGGACTGGCCGAGCCCCCTTACCGGGAGGTCATCTCCATGGGTTGCTTCCACGAATTGCTTCCCAAGAATTTTCATAAGTTGATATATCTTGTTAACTTTTGAGACTATTTGTAATGAATTTACTAATTTTATCTCATAAAGCTTTATTGGAACCTTCTCCCCTTCTCTTGTATTATTATTTTTGCTACTAATTACCAGTCTGTGATTTTATTCATTAAATTACATTGCTATTATCAAGGTCACTTCAGATTGTGTCCTGCTCTTGGGGGCCCATGGGAGCTCATCAGAGGTCTAGCTTCAGCAGACATTTGTCCCCAATGGCCTCTGAGTTTATTCCACAATGGCTCAAAGATACTCAGACCCTCCAATTGGAAAGGAATGGGCATTTCTATCATTTATTTTACAAAGGAAGAAAAATAAGAGCTTCTTCCCTTCCTTTGTTCATGATGTGTACATGAAAATTGGAATAAGAAAAGTGAAAATTATATTCCAAGGGTCACATAGCTCATGGTCACATAGGCTCATCCATGAACCTGCACTGGAATCCAGAACTCTTCACTCTTGCCCAGATATTTTGTCTGTTCCATCTGTCATCTTCCCACCTGAATTCAGTAACTAAACAATGGTGCTGTGTCCAAACAAAAGCCCATGAAGTAGAACTACTTCACACTGTTTTGTTGGTGGCCTACCAATTAATCCACTAAAACAATGCATTGCACAGCTCTTATTTAGCAGAAAAAAACCCATTCAATATTTTTTTTAGATGTCCCTCTTAGAAACCACTGATTCTGGTCCTTTATTTTTGCCAATAATGCAAGGTAATTATTGGTGTATAATCCAACATCTGCAAGTACAGATTCCGTATAAAATACTGTCTAGTAGAAGACATTGAAACAGAACAAACTCTTTATGGATGCAAGCCACACAGGTTCATAATAAGGCAAAAATCTTGGAAGATACCCTAGTGAAGTAGATTTTCAGTGTAAACAAATATACCTCCCAAATGACAATGGAATAACTTACTGATGGAATAGCTACAAGTCTGGGCTAAAGTTTTTTGGGGCCGCCATTTGTAATCTGTCATCTGTACTAGGCAGAGGCTCCCTTGGAGATCAGTGCCTACTGGTCAAGTTGCTCTGGAGTTCATCGAAAGGGCATCTTCAATTAATTTGATTGTTCACGGTTCATTTATTGATCATTTATTGATGTGTAGTCCTTGCCTTCTATTGTTAATTTGCCAGATGACATCATCACCCAACTCAGGGCTAGGATGTCATTTCATTGGGAATGGTTTGAAACCAAACCGAGGGGAAGACTTTCTGCTTGTTACGTAATGTGTTGAATTACTAGCATATATGGAGGTGAAATTCTAGCAGTGAAAAGGTGCAAAAGATGAGATGGCATAAAGAGATTTGCTCTATCAGACTGTATGTCTGTTGGACACAGGTGTGTACCCTGCATTTTTGATGACCCAATGAGTCAGTAATCTGTTGTCTGGTATTCTGCTGGGGATTTTCATCTCCAGTTTCATCTCCCCAACTATGCAGATGTTGAGAAATCTCTGTGTGTGTGGTGTTGTGGTGGTGGTGGTGGCAGTGTGTGTGTGTGTGTGTGTGTGTATTTTGCAGGGGCTACCTTTTTACCAACCTTTTGTTGAAAGTCCTAATGAAGCCCTTTTTCTCTTGAGTTGTACATGAACGAAGTGTCTCAGCACCTTTGAGGTGTGGCAGGTGTAAATGAGAGATACTGTCTGTTCATCTGCCCTTCCTTGAAAAACGTGGTCATTTCAAGTCCTTTAAGCGGCCTTAATAATCTTGAGAACAGTGAAGCATAGCCTTAAAGATTATTATGTAAAAAATCCTACAATTTTATTTCCTTCTGCCCTATTTTGCCCCCAATTAGGAGCCCTGAATTCTTAAGTTGAAATGCACCTCTCTTGTGGTGCTCGGGAGGCCTGGGGGGCTCCATGCACCATTCCTGATCAACTGGCCCTGGGGTTTAGCACAGGGGTCTAAGGATGTGCTGTCCTGCCCACATTACACAGGGGCATTCGAGGGGACTCAGGGCCACACCTAGCAGAGCTTGGGGACCTCTAGGGCTCTTCCTGGAAATACTGGGGGCCCCTTGTGGTGCTGGGGATTGAACCCTGATAGTGGTACCATCTTCTCACCTTTATACACAAAGTATTCATAGGTAGCTCCTCGCCAGCCAGCCTAATGCTGCCCTGAACCTAGTAACCAAATGAGATTGCTTCACGGACCCATTTTCTAAACCTTGACACCCCCTCAATAAAAGGGGAGGAAAGAATAGCCTTAGGTGTTGTGGGAGGGAAAGGGAATGTACAAAACCAGACGGCTCTCACCTCTTTACTGTCTCAGCGGGAGTCACCAATGGCAGATTATTCACATGGCTGTGTGGTAAAATTGTCGATTTTTTAATATCTGGACCAGCAAGTGCAAATATAACATTTAAATAAAAATAATGCAGAGTTATTTATCTTCACCCAATCTCTCCAGCCCACAGAGGATGTGAGCTGTCTCTTTAATAATGCAAAGGAGTAGTAAATTTCAAGCTGGGGATGGGCAGTAACGAGGAGAGTGATCTCAGGCCAGCCTAACGTCAGGCCAGTGGCGTGCCTTAGGAGAACACCTTATTAGTTCTAACAGGCTGCTTAGCGCCAGGTCACCGCTCGGCCTCCATCTTGCCCAGCAGGGTCACTGTCTCTGGGCTACATTTGGGAGGCAAAGAAGTGAGGGGGAGGGGAAGGCTGAGATTCAGAGCATCTGGGGCGCCCCGCATTGAGAGCTGTTTATTTCCAATGGTGTTTTCCTTCTCATTCCTGCTTTCTCATCCCTTTCCCTCTCTGTATGCTTCCTTAGGTGCTAGAATGTTTGCATACATTCTCAGTGTTGAGTTAAATCAAAAGTAGTCCTAGCCATGGCTCTCTCTCTCCCTCTCTCTTCCTCTCTCTCTCTCACTCTCTCCCTCTCTCTCTCCCTCACTCACTGTCTCTCACTCTCTCACTCTCGCTCTCTCTGATTCATTTTTAGAAATCATCTGAAATAAGTGTAGTGGATAAATCTGTGTTTCATTCCCCCCCCCACCCCCAACCACATGAGAAACATTCAGTGAACGAGGAATCCAACACACTAAGTTACCAATGAATAGGACTAGCTGAAATTTTTTTTAAAGGAGAAGGGAATACAGATAAATAAAGATTTACATATTTTCAAACTGTTTCTCAAAACTGGAGAGCCATCTAGTTTGTAAATCTATCACATTTTAGAATTGGGTTCCATCTGGCTTTCACAAAAGAAATAGATTATCCTCATTTAAAATTTGTATTTGTGTGCTGTCTCTGATTGTTGTTCGTAGCTACCAATATCAACTCTTTCTCCTTCCCGCCCTACCCCCACCCCCTGCTCCCTCCAAAAATGAATGCAAAGAAATACTATTAGGCTGTCTGGTTATGTATTTTTTATGAGGCCATACAAGACGCTGCCTGACCCCTTGCAGCTCATGTTATAAGCACACTGAAGATGCTTTTCATTTGGGTTTTGCTTTTCAGCCTGGGTGACCTCTATTAAATACAAAAAAGGGGGTGGGGATGGGGGAGGTCTAATATGTGACCCCAGGGACAAGTCGCTTCAAGGATTACATTTAATTCATATGATAATATTGAAATATAATGTTCCTGGCTCTAATGTTTTGGTTATTCTCCCTTTCTCTTTATTTCAGGGACTCATTGATGCTTCCCATCAATTTGGGGGAAGAAAGCTGTAACTTGAGCATTGGGGTCAGATTTTTAAAATTACCTCCCACCCTTTAGAATTCAGATCATGAATACAAAACATCTTTCGTTCATACTTTCTCTGGGAGACAGAGAGAAATTAATTTTTCTGATGTGTGTCTGCCAAGAATGCTGTTTCAGATAAAGAAACAATTCTGATTTTCGCCTTCCCATGCCTGTCTCCCACAATTGAGCCCCGGACGTGTCCATGAGAATGAAGACTGAGCTCTTTTAGACAGCGCCTTCTTTCCTCCTTTCCCTACTCCCACCTTCCCTTCTATTTTCCTTCCTTCCCTCCCTTCAGTTCAGCTATACGTGCGTGGCAGTTTTCTCTCATGGTTGTGTTGGATTCTAGATAATAACCACATTTGGGTTCTTGCAATGGTACCCAGACACGCTGTCAGATTTATTCTGCCATTACTTTTATAATTGTCTTGTTCTCTTTAATGTCTTCCCCGCCCCCACCCAATTAGTTATTTAAGGGCTCACAGATAAATTTAAAGAGACTTCAAATTTCACCTTGCCTTTGATACCCTTTCCCAGTGAAACATTGTTCCCACTATTTAAGTTGAGGATTAATGTTCAAAACCAATTTGCAAAAGCATCTCTCTCGCCAGTTCTGAGAATCATATTTCTATTAAAGTTTCTCACAACATCGGCTGCCTTTTTTTTTTTGTCTTTGCAAGCTGAAATGAGCAGGTTGAGAAATGGAATTAAACTCCACGCGCTCCGTTGTATTTTGCAAATGTTTCCTCTCCTTGCACTTAGCAGACATGCGCTTCATTTCTTGGAATCAGCCACGGAGCGCATCGCTTGCCTCGGTGAGGCGGAGTCCCAGGAAGGACAGGAACATTTCTCCAGAGCTAATAAAGTCAATTAGGATAATGTGATACAGCAGGTCACTAGAAAATCAGGTGCGTTTGCACAGCTCCTTCGATGTTTTTTTAACTCATATCCATTTTTTATACTACCCAGGAATACTTAAACAGCTATCATTATTCGTGACATCAGTGCCATATTTTACACCCCCACTGTCCCTTTCTTTCTTCCCTTGTTTTAAGTTGCAGCCAGGAAAGCAAAGCAAGGAAATATGCGACATGTTCCCACATTTCCATTACCGCCAAAGTACCGATGAAACTGATCAAAGCTGGGAAATTCATGCGGCAGCTGAAACCCCATCTCCAGTCAGCCCCTTATTACCCAGGTATTGCCACAAATGTGATTCAGCAAATAAAGCCCCTGGCTGCCTGGCCCCTCTGCAATCAGAGAGCAGCAAAGTGGATCCGCAGTGAGGGCTTCACAATGCCTCAGAATTTCCCTGTGTCTGTTTGCACCGAAGCCTTAACATTTTTGACATCTGGGTTCCTGGAGAAAACGTCCCTCTGTCCCCGTGGGGACCCAGAGGGCATGGGCTGTATCTTGGTTACTCGGTGCATGGGAGAGGGGGTGTTTAAAAGCAGAGATCCAGGTTCTCCTTTGTAAAGCACTAAAGCTCCGGCCCTCCCCTCCGCTCTTCCCTCCCCTGTAGTCCCGGACTTAGGATGCTTCTTGACTGCTAGCTGAACATGGAGTTGTCTTTTTCTTTTTTTTTTTTTATAAACCCAGTCACAACACAGAAAAAGGAGGAGGAGGAAGAGAGAGAGAGTGAGAGAGATTGAGAAAGAGAGGGGGGAGAGAGAGATGGAGAGAGAAAACTAAAAACCCTGAAGGATGGCTCTAAAAAAAATCCTAAAGGAACCACAGGGAATTCCTTTTTGAGAGCAACAGAAAGCAAGCTAGCTGAGGTAAGGCAGATGTGGGCCGTGGGCAGTCTTTCTTCCCTTCCCTTTTCTTTGGTCCCTCTGTATCTTCTCTGGTATGTCCCTCTTTCCCTCTTTCCATTCCCCTCCTCTTATTCTCGTCGTCTTTCTTTTATATTCATGTATTCTCTCATTCTCTCTCTCTCTCTCTCTCTCTCTCTCTCTCTGTTTCTTTATGGATGGGGTGGGCAGGGGGTTGGCGGGGGAGCTCCCTAACTTCTTCCCTGCTTAAGCCATCTGAGAATGGAACTCCTGTGAATATGCAAATAGGACTGCCTGGCCGCGTTGCTGACACGTGTATGTGTTGTACCCCTCTCCCCACCTCCCTGTCTTAGCGTCTGATCTTCAACAGATTGCTGTTGTTTCTTGTGATCACCAGCACAGCGTGCTGGAAAGAGAGATGGGGGAGAGGTGGGGATTGGAGGGAGTGTTGTGGGGCTGGGAGGCAGGAATCAGACATGATTGCTGTGACTTTTTATATTAATGTGTGGCTTTTTTTCTAGCTCATTTGCATGTCAAAGTGGCGGAGGTGTGAGGGCAGAGATTAGTATGGAGATGACATAATGATGCAATGAATTAAATGTGATCACTTCTCAGAGCTGGGGTGAGCTGGGGGGAGGCCCCTGTGCAGCAGTGAGGGGGAGTCAGCTAGACAGACTGGGCGCTTCTGATCTTCGCCACCCAGTTGATTGATGTCTCCAGCGAACAGAATGCATCTTTTTATTGTGATGATGGTGGTGGTGGTGGTGGCGATGCTGATTGCCATGATTACACTTATCGTTAGTGTGAAATTTGAATTTTAAGTGGTCAGTGCCAGAGCACCCGCGCACGTGATTGTTCGGTCCATCAGCACAAACCCTTTACTGTCAAAATGTAACGGGCTCCGCAGCGGCTTTTATTTAAAAGGGAGGATGTAAGCTATAGGAAAAGAGGCTGATTGGTGATGCGAGGCAGTGGCTGGGGGCCAGGGGGGTCTTTTCTTTCTTCTTTCACTTTTTTTTATGAAGCTTCAGTTCTATTTTGTGTATGCAAAAAAAAGAGGGGGCCAAGATGAAAAACATTTTTATTAGCCACCCCCTAAAAATGACTTCTGCTGGATCCATGGGTGGCACTGGTTTCAACTGTTGACAATAAGGACCACGCAATTTCATCTCTCACATTGAGTGTTATCTCCCTTAATAACAAAACCAAACCAGACTGATGACTGAACAAAGCAAATTCTCAGGCGGCTAGTTGCGGTTCTGAATGCAGGAGTAAAAATGGAACATTTGCCCCCTCCTTTGGGCAATTTTGTATGTAACACCTGCAAATGTGCAGAGCGTGTTGGTGAAGGGAATCACGGGGCGGGGGAAGGGAAGGACAGGTTTAAAAAAGAAAACAAACTAAAATTAAAAGGAGAGAGAGAAGTGAAAGATAAACTGACTCAGGATTTAGACTTTGTGGCTTGGTTGTTAGAAGTCAAAATCCTGCTGTCTGCTTCTAAGTTTTCCTGCCATTAGTCTGGTCTGCTGCTGCTTCAGGGAAGACCCACTTCCTCCAGGATAGACGAATCAGTATAGAAATTTAGGACTAATTGTTCTGTGTGCAATAGCCCTGATGATATAAATGAGCACTTAAGAATCCATGGAACATCACTAACATTAATTTATTGAAAAAGAAAATCCAAAGCAACTCCATTAGTTTTTCCCTGTTATTGTTAAGGACTTTAAATGGATTTCCTAATTGGATAATTTTATTCACAAGAAGAATACACAAATGGAAAACAAGCCTGGACTCTGGGGGGTGGAAAGTGCGGGGGCAGGGGCTGGGGGGTTGTCCTGTGGGGGAAGAAAGATTCAGCGTGGCAGAGAACAGCCTTTATAACTTCTGGAAGAGCTTTGAAGGAGAGCTGGTAAAGGCTCAGAGGTGAACACCCAGGGGTGGGGGGCAGAAGGATGCTTTCAACACACTTGAACAATATGGGGGCACCAAACCCACTTGCCTCCCTTTGCATGGTGTTTCAAAATGTCCGTCCCTTGCCCTCTCCTGGGTCCCAGCACTTCCAGCTCAAGGCTGTCCTTAGTTTGCTAAGATGTTGTCCTCTTGGCCAGTGCTGCCTCACACCTTTGGCATCAGGGTACGTTTTTGTTTGTTTTTTTTTCATCCACCAGCTTCATCTTCTTGAAGTAGCCCTCGTTGGTCTTGCCTTCCCCAGTCCTGGGGAACTGCATCCCTCTCAGCAGGGTCTCACTAGAGGCAGCTCCTACGAAGAGGAAAAACATCAGCTGCCTTTCGTAGGCACCCTTTGCCTGAGAAACACACGGTTCCATGGGGACCGCGGTGTTGGGTGGCGTGGCTCTCCGGCCCACACCTGCGTCCTGGTTCTCTGTCCCCAGCTAGATCCGTGGCCTCCTCTCAGCCCGTGTTCTCCCTTGCCTTAGTCTTCCAGGCCAATAAAGAAGAAAGGCAGGGGATGGGTATTGTTCCTATTGATCTGCCCAAGGGGATCATTAGGCATCCGTATCAATCTACAAATCAGTGGGCCTGTGTTACTAGCTTGGGCAGTCATTGCCAATTTGTTCCTATTAGATGGTGGAGCCTGGAGGTGTTTGATGAGCAGATTGGTCTTTATCTCAGCACAGAGAGAATGCAGGCTTGCTGCCAGACAGCAGAGGCTTTACGGGATTTTTTTTTTGAGGGGTGGAGGGTAAGAGGTGGGGCAGGAATCCTTATGGATCTTGTTTCAGCCTGAAATTTGTCTGCACCTTAACTAGACCACCAAGGTGGACAGCACCCTACCTTCCAGCATTGCCCTGAGTTTCAGTTGGCCCCCACCTGCCTTCCTCCACCCCCCCACCACTGCTCAGAAAGCTGCCTGTGGAAATATCTTTCCGAGTGCTCTGTTCTCGCAGAACCTGCATCTGAACCGTTGCAATGTAAACATTTTTTTTCTTTCCTTCCTGCTGCCTCTTTGCTGGGTGCAGTCAGAGTATTTACTGTTGTTGCTGGTGACATTTTTAGCTGATATTTTCTCTGTAGTTCAATTAGATAACAAGTTAAAGCTCTGGATAATTTTTTTTTGTGTGGGGAATCATTTCTCTTTGAACTGAAATCTGGAATGTTTTCTTATTGCCATCATTTTTGTTTTTATTGTTATTGTTATTATTATTATTATTATTGTTGTTATTATTTAAATCTTCTACAACAACCCACCAGCCTTCCTGTCTCTGGTCTGGGGCTTGGCGTGAGCACTAACAATGGTGAAAGCCCAAGTTGCCTCACAGGCAATTGGAGAAATCAAAAATATATTTCCAGGGGGGAGGGTGCGGAGGAGAGGATAATGAATGAATAAGCACAATTTATGCTCCTCCCGTTGCTCCCATGACATTTCCTCTTCATTATTTTGTGAAAACCTCAATTTTAAACCTGGTTTTACTCATTCCTGACGTGAGCATTATTCAGTATAAATATCTGTCCGTGGCCAGCCCGCGTGCTCCCTGACATTCTATGCTTTATAGCTCTGGGCTGGGGAAGCAGTGAGGCCGGGAAGGTGGCCTGGTGCGGGGAGGGGTCGCCCCAGGACTGTCCCTGGTGAATCACAGGAGCTGCCGGGAATAGAGCCTGACCTGCAGGTGGTTCAGGCGCCGGCCAGCGCTGGCGCTCAGCACTTCCCTCTCAAGGAACATGTGCATCGTGAGAAGGGGGAGAGAGTGAAGGAAAGAAGCAGAGCCCATATCCAGGTGGTTTCCAGTTCTTGACGTGAATTTAGGGAACCGTTAAAAATAGGGAAACTGGTGTTTTCTTTAGAAAATGAGTGACCGCGACTATTTCCTCATTTGTCTGGACATTTTCTCACCTGGGTATTTGCTTGGCCATCCGGGGGTCATTCTGTCATTCTTAGGCCCTTTGCTCGGAGCCTTCCCTTGGGCAAGGACTTGCTGGGGGCAGGTAGGGGTGGGGGCTGCCGAGGCGCCCCGGAACTTCTCAGGCACACATGTGCGGGCAGTGGTGGTTGGTGAAGTTAAACTGTCTCCGTGTATCATAACCCAGGGCATCAGCTTTCATCTCTGCAGTGCATGTATAGAAATCGATCTGGACTGGGCTCAGAGGAATGTTTTAAGAGTTTATTTTGCAAATATTTATAAACCCCTTTCTCCAGAGCAGAGGCTGTTTGAGATGGGCCCATCAAACTCTTAAGAGCAGAGCATGGTTGGAGGAGGATGTTGCCAAAATCTGTTGTTTGTTTTATTCCGAGTTCAATTTGGCTTGCCCTGACATAGTATAGAACTCCGGCTTTATCCGTGAACACGCGGGGGCTTTCACTCATCCTAGCTGCCCACGCTGCCCCCTCCCCCTCCACGCACACATGTTTTTTGAACCCTCTGAGAACTTTAACAAATCACTCAGGCGCTCACTTTCATTTTCTGCTTGAGGGATAGAAACGGGACCTTCATGCCTTTCTCTTTAGTGGGGAAAGGAACGCCGTCATCAGCACAGACGTGCTCGTTGCAGAGGATGTGGACAGCGACGGCAACTTTAGAGAAACTTCGAATCTGGGGGGTGCTCGTTCTGCAGCCAGGCACCTCCACTCTTGCCAGTTCACCTGGCCCGGGCACCGGGGACGCCAGTTGCTCTGATTTCCCTCATCGTGATGGAAAACATTTTCATTCCTTAACACACTGTTTATCTTCCCATCTGTCTCCCTGCTTTTCCCCTGTTTTATTTAGTGGGGCTTCATATGTGCTGTTTCTCCATGAAACAATTGATACATTCTCAGCACGCGGAGGGAAGGAGGGGGGAGGAACCTCCTAGATTAATGGTCAGTGTCTCCCACACGCACATTTGTGTTGTGATACTACGAAGGAGCTGCGAATTACTGACAAGATCTCGAATCATTCCTAATGCTGTCGAAGGCTTCATTTTCCCGGGGCATGATGGATGAGGCCCAAGAAGTGTTCCCTGAGATCATTATGGCCGTCATTCTGTTAAGTGTTATTAAAGTCCGTCTGTCTCAGACAGAAGCAAGCAACGATCTTGCCTCACCTTGATTTCGGTCAGGTTTTTTAAATATGGTCACCGTGGAGCCCTTCCTAATTTCTGTTTCTTGGGGTGGATTTTATTTTTATTTTTTAAATTTTCTTAGTAACTTTTTTTTAGTTCGGAGATCATCTGACTAGTAATTTGTCCCATAAAATGTTCAAGACTTGTATTTTTCTTCTCAAACGTGCTCTCATTCATCTATAAACAAATTCTGGCTATTTCTAAATCTGCAATTCATAATTCATGTTTTAAAAATGCACTTTTTTCTTTTTTTTTTGGTGAGGAGAGGAATAGCTGTGCAAAAGAAAGTACTACAATTTGGGGGCCTGGGTTTCCACCTGGAACTTTAAAGGGACTAATCGATTTAAATTAAAAAAAAATCCTGGGCTCCGATCATTTTAAATATCACTATTTGTTTCTGGGACTCGACCATGCCAGGAGCAAGGCCAATTTGAATTCGACAAATATTTCATAGAATTTCTCCCTTACTGGCAGATATCTTCCAGACTGGTCATGCAAAGATGCAAATGTAATAAACACCTGCTTTTAACAGTTTAGTCAGGGACAAGTTTCTGTTTCTTTGCTGTGCATTTACTTATAAACTATTCCTCAGCCAAGCATGAGGGGATGGAAGGGGGTGTCGCTTCCAGGGAAGGAGCAAGTCCTGTGTGATGAGCAGCCCAGGTAAATCCTAGATGATCCATAGTCTCTGTCCCGCAGTCCCACCCAGACACAAGAACTCACTTTAACGGTTTGTAACCTTCCCTGATGGTGCCAATTTTGTCTGACCCCGGTGATAATAAAATGCAGTCTGCTTTAGGGGAGCAGTGCAATGCTCTTCCTAACCCTCTCCCATCGCTCCTTACTGCTCTTGGGAATACTCAGTGTGGTCAAGCATCTTGAAGCCTCAGTGAGGCTTCCTGGAAGAAAAATAAAACAAGCAAAAAAAAGAAGTAGATCATGCCACTCCCTTCGCAAGCATGCCTTCCCCTTTCAGAGATTCCGTGAGGTCTAGAAAGGCTTCCTTTTAGACTTTTAATAGAATTAGATAAGTTTGATGCGCAGCTGGGAAACGCTCAGCCGCCCACCGTGCAGCGAGTTTTTTGAACATTTAATTTTATATTTGAATAATTCTCCAGATCAGGCTATAATCATGAATGTCATATGAAAAGATTTTTTTTATAAATTACATTATTTCACAGATGTGCAAATACTTCTGAGAAAAAAAATTACATTGATCAGTTTTTAATACCCCCCTGTCTCACCCTTCAGTCAAAGGGAAAAATAGCTTTTATTCCCATCTTTGTCTTCAGAAAGGTGCAAGATTGTAAACATCTGAAGAAATGAAAGGGGGTTGGCCAGTCCACCCCAAACTCTTTCCAGATTTTCAATCCTTTCAGCCGCAGCCTTCAGCTTTCAGAGAAGAGGGAGGGGCGCTGAGAAAGAAGATGTCTCTGTTTATTATTAAAATTTAAAGTGAAAAGCATTGCCATAACTGCCTAATTTTGAATCTACTAATTTAGAGGGCTTGAACAACAGGAGGCAAAATGTAGACAACGTGTGCATTGTGGTGATTGGAAAAAGATAAGGCATTTGCAGCTAATTAAGATCTAATTCTGGAAAAAACAGGACAATAAGCAACAGATGGCTATCATTGCTTTGATAGTTTCTGAAACAAAAAGCGTGTGGATATTTAATTCAAAAACTATTCAGACAAACAATTATTTGTACTTAGGCAAAACGATTATTATTCTTTGCATTGTGTTACTGAAGTGGAGTCGATTTATTCTGGTTTGACTAAAGGCATTTCGAATTTCTATGTTTTGCAAATATTGGAATATTTCCGGAAGCAACAATTCAAATAATGAACCGTGATTGTTTCAGGAACAGTCCCCTGTGTTTGGAAACACCACGGTTACTCGGGGCTCTTGACAAATAAGTGCTTTGGAATCTGAAACGAACAGTTTAATTAAAAGTCTAAACTGCGTTGATTTTTCCTGGTTTCTTTCATTCAGCCTGATCAAGGAGTGGTGCCTGGACTTTGCACTGGTGTGAGATTTAGATATTTGATAGGTAGTCATAAAGAGATTCTGAAGGTAGGAAAAAATGCATTAGCATTTGGTCCATGGATAACGAGTTGGTTAAGTTCCAGATTTTCAGGACTTCTTTATGGACCCATCACCACAATTTATTTTTGCACCCAAATGCCGAGGATAATATATAAAAATAAAACAAAGTGTTGTATTCAGATCAGTAGGTAGGAATCCACAGCGGCCTCTTTGTCTTTCAGAAACCTATACGCCAGACGCGTGATTAAGAAAAAAATCTTTAATGTGGGGTTTATTTTCAGTATGCAAGGAGCAGAAAAAATATGCAAGCTCCGATCACTGCATACTGGAGACTGGTCCACAAAAATGTAACGAAAGCTGTTACTATGAGCGTGGTTCATGCATTGGAACAGCTGAGACAGCCTGATACAGCTTAACACTTGTTCAATTATAGGAAAAAAGAAATTCAGAAGGGAACTTGATTTAGATAAGAATTTTAAATAATCCTTGAAATTTCCCCAGGAATGTCTCCTTCCAGTCAAAAAGGCGCTCCCCCTCGACCCCCTTCCCGGGCTTGTCCTCTTCTCTCTCCTGCCTCCAAATGCCCAACTCAGACACCTTGGGAACAGCTGCGTCGTCCTGACTCTACCTTTGGCCACTGTCTGCTTCCCAAACTCTGCTCCAAAATGTCCTGTTTTTGAAGGGTCCAGGTGACAGCGATTTGCAAATTATTTCCAGTGTCTGCTTTTTTATATTCACTGGGGAAATTGCAAGGAAATCATCTAGTAGCTAGTCTCACTTTCCATTCCCCCCCCATTTATTTTCCTCCTGGCATTTTCATAGCAGTTGTATTTTAAGTCTCTCTAAGAAATCCAAGTCTCTCTTGACTTGGATATTCATACCAAACTCTGAGTTCTGGGAACTGGCTCTCGTGGCACTGTTTTCTTTTGGGATAGCTGTGGGCACAGTGACAAGGGATGCGTGTCTCTCTCGTAGTTTTTAATGTATCCGTGTATATAGGTACACATGGGCACATAGGCACATCTACGCCAAATGTGTTTACACTCCAGCTAACCCACTTCTAAGGGTGATGAAACACGTAAAGAACATGTGTTCCCACGTGTAGTTTCTTTTTGTTTAGCTCGACTTAGTCTTCTCTGTTTGTCTCCCCAGTTTGATCTATGTGAGTGATCTAATGGGTTAATGCTGTGTTAATTTTGAGAGTGACTTGTTTGCTTGATGCTCCTGAAAAATAAGCATCTTAATGTCACTTTGAAATTGCTCTCCAAAACACAGAACTGAACAAAACCAGCCTTCCAGCTAATAGAACTGCTTCACTATTTTTATCTGAAAGAAGTTTTTTTTTAAATACTTATGATCCTTAAAAATGATCATTTAAAGAATAACCCCCAATGCCCTGTTCCTAGTACTTGTGACTGACTCTTGTGGGCAGGAAACAGGGAGAAAACTGTATTTTTTGCACCAAAAGAACAAATGTCTTGCAAACCTACAGCCACAGAGTTGCTTATTTCAGATTTTTAGTTTCCACTCACTTTACATGAAGTCATTTAAGAGCGAACAGGAAAAGCAAAATACTTAACTTTTTTGAGTGTTTCTTTGGGACACCTGACATTTCCCTGAGTGGCAGAAACTGGGGCAAGTTTCTCTCTCTCTCTCTCTCTCTCTCTCTTTCTCCCTCCATGCCTTAGTGCATGATAGGGGTTATTTAAAGTAGTATCCTGGAATGTCTAGACCCCCAACTCTATCTTCCAAGTCATTTTTGTTCCTGGAATAAAATGTTGCTGTAGAAATTATTGGTGTAACAGTCCCCTCGAGGACTCAAGCCATCAAAGTGAAATCTCACAATGAATTCAGAGGCCACCTGGAGAAGCAGCTTTAAAGAGCTTTTTAGAAGAGGAAAAAATAAAATAAACCCCAAACATTTAAAAGCTTAATTCTTCTTAAATATGAGTTCACTGATCATGTTTCTCTGCCACTTTCCTAGAGTTTAGTTCTTTACTTTTTGCTTTGTTAAATAATCCTTTAAAGCGTTTCTGACAGCGAAAGATGCTGTGTTTTGTGTGGATGACATCACAGGCCCCACTCCAGCCACATTGAAAGCCCAGGGGTTAGGAAGCAATAAGCCCCCGTCAGGATTTCTGTGTGTCTCAGGGCATAAAAGCCTTAGAATCCGAGGTGGGTCTCACGGATCTGCGGGACCAGCCTTCCTCCTTACAACATCAGCAGCAGTATTGGAGCAGTTGGGGGCGCATTTTTGTTGTTGTGGTGGTGGTTGTTGCTAAAGCTAATTAGTCTTTGCAGAGCCAAATAACTAATGCTGTTTTACACTTAGCACTTAGGCGGTGCTTTTCATCTTCAAAGTGCTTTGAAAACATTAACTAATTAATCACTAGCTAATTTAGCAACTGACGATAAAAGTTAGAGAGACTGCATTCCAACAGCATGGCACTCTGCGGCAGTAGAATCAGTGTCTCCAGGGGAGCTGTAGGGTGGTGGTGGGGGTGCTTCAGGCTCTGTACTGTTCAGGTAGTATCTGTAGAGATCGGGAACACAATCATTTAGATTTGCCCTCTTAGGTGATCTGCACAGGCAAGGAATCCCTATGTAGGAGCAGCTTTGCAAAGTATTGGCAAACATGCAAAGTCAATAAACCAACTGAAATTTACCAGGAGGACGTTTCTGGGCAGAGCAGAATGTGTGGCCATAGTCTTTAGCAGTAAGCCTTCCTGCCTAACCCAGGACATAGCCCCCTCAAGCCTCCCCATGCCCACCACTTAGCTTGCTCCGTTTCGGGAACTCAGTGCAGAAATGGCAGGGAATTTGCCTGGATGTCCTGACATCCCGGCCCCTTCCCAGGGGGCTGCTCTTCCCTTGCCCTGTATCCATTCTGTGAATGAGATGTGAAAACAGTTGCTTGTTTCTCTGAGATATCAGCAGACCGCACAAGCGGAGTTTCTTTAAAAATGCGGCGACAGTTCATCTATAGACTCCTTCTGAATGAGGGCGTGTGTGTGGTCCAGCTCGTTTAAAGGGAAAAGCACTCCACAAAGCCACCAGCCTTAGAGAATGTGGTACCAGAGACGGCCATTCTGAAGGCGGAATTCACTTTGCATTCATTCAGTTTCTTCTCCGTCCCGGGCACCCTCGCCTGCAGTGAGAGAAAGCAAGATTTCTGAGTAATAAAAAAAAAAATCAAGTGTTCAGATTTAGGCTCTCGTCTATTATCACCCAAGGGTGGGCGGACAGGGGGCCTAGGGACAGGTGGTGTTTACATCTTTTGCAGCACGCATGTCGCAGAATGATTCTCTATGATTAAGAACTTGCCACCAACCAACTTTTGCTCTCCCTGTAGACAGTAAAAGGCAGAAATCAACAATGCACAGCTAATACAGTCCATTAGTGGGTGTGGAGTTGGCCGTGTTCTGTTGGAGAGAGAGAGGGACGTGGAGGCATGGCGCCCTTGTTCTGGGCTAGCACCCATCAGGCGTAGTAGAAGCTTTTCAGGTTCACGCTGGGCTCTACCACCCTAGATCAGAAGCTCCCGAATGTAGGCCCAGGTCCCCTGTCCCCTCCACTTCCCCCTTTTCACTTTTATCTCATCTTTTCTTCCAGAAGGATTGATTATTTGAAAGAAAAACCTTCACAGCAAAGTTTCAAATGTGGTCTTCAATTTAGTAATTAAATAGTACGCCATCTCAGTTTAATAATTTAGTAATTAAAATGGTACGCCATCTCAGTTTAATTTTGTTTTCTATTTTGGAAGGAGGGGAAAGATTTAATATTTCAAGATGAGCTATTGTTTTAGATTTTTAGCTTCCCTTTTGTCTTCGGAGAGGAAACCCCTCACTAAACACGCTGCGTGAAACAAAAGCACTCTCTTCTCTGTCCTCCCTGGGCGTAAGCTCCCGCCCAGCCCACTTGCCCTCTGATGGACTTCATCATCAGGCACCGTCCGCTCCCTTGCTCTGGGGGGCTTCTACTTTTGACATCTGCCATCCACGAGCTGACTCTCGCCTTCGACTCCCTCCCTGGAACTTTCACAGGGGCTCTTTGGAAAGGTCAGAAGCCCTGATTAGCCTCGAGGTTACAGGAATCATTGGCTGAGGCTGGCGAGATTCCCTTCCACACCTCCCTCTTCTGCCATATTTTTCTACCTTTTTAAGCCTTGCTTCATGCATCAACATGAATCCTTGCTCATGAGAGATCACTGAGGAGCTAATTTATAGAAAATGGAATCAGCACCCTAAAGTGGTCACAACCTGGGAGAGAGAGAGAGAGAGAGAGAGAGAGAGAGAGAGAGAGAGAGAGAGAGAGAGAGAGAGATGAGAGAGATGAGTTGGGAGTTTCCTGATAGCCACAGTTGTGTGGGGGCTCAGGTGGCATCAGCTGAGAAGCGGTTGCGAGGGCTGCCTCCACCTTGCAGTTCCCCATAACACTTAGCTGCCTCTAACTGTGAAGAGAGGTTCCTGCGGCCAGGACTCGCCCTTGAGAAATGTTGGCTGTAGCTTTGGGGGAAGTTCTTCATTTTCTTTTTGACCAATGTTGGTGAGAGAAATTGTTATTTCATTGGAGTGTGAGGCCTGTCTCACTTCTTAATTCCTGCTTTTCTCCCCTGGAATGGGCTTCTTTGAAAGAGGGGGAAACAATGGCCCTGCAACCCCCCCCAATCCCCATCACTCAGTTTTGTAAATCAGAAAGCAGAGCAATCACCACAAAGAAGTGTCGCAGTGGGTAGGATGTGAGGAAGGCTCTGAGGTGGGCACTGATATTTCATAAGACACCGAGATTCCACATCCTAAGCAGCCACATCCCTTAACAGTGAGGCCGTGGCCTAGGATAGCAGGTGCACCCTCTCTCTGCTCGCCTGGGCCCTTTCTAACCAGCCTCTTCCTTCTCCCACTGTCACTTAGGGATTCAAAGCAAACGGTGGGTCACAAGGATACTCGCACCAATTGCTCTTGAAAATCACAATCTGAATGTTGTGGGAAAGGACCCAAGATTGCTTGCTGCCGGTGATTGTTTTTTCTGGGTGTTGTGGCTCAAGAGGGAGGAAAGAAGAGGGGTAGGTTCTGGAGTGGGAAATTAAGCAAAGTGCAGGAGGCGCTCTCTGAGGAGGGGCTTAATGACCTACAGTAAGACCTGATGTCTCCACACTCTGTATTTTCCCCCATGTTTAAAGAGTGAAGGGTATAGGACAGTCTCCCCAGCTACCTCTGCCGCAAGTAAAACTCGCCCAGCTGTGGAAAATGACGCTGAACTTGGGTTTCCAGTAGGTGGCATTGCAGTCTGTTTGGTGGGAAAGAACCGTTCCTAACCGAAAGCACTTCCATTTTTCTCCCTTCTCTGAGCTTCTAGCTTGATAATGTGCCCCTCCCCTTGCATTAAATACTAGCTTGAGGTTATAAATAAGAATCTTGTTTTCGCTAGTTACCTGTAACTCTCAAAAAGATTTGATTTAAAAAAAAAAGATAGTGTAGATAATTTAATATCCCTATATCAAATGAAAAAAATAGAGGCTAGATCTGGGAATGTGGCATATGGAAAAAAATATGCAAGCGTGGAATATTTTCAGACGACACTCCTGGAAACAAGAGTGCCTCTGGTCTTTTTCAGCCCACTTTTTGGGGATTACACCCATAGAGCACTTGAGTGTCAATGAGAAGGGAAGCTTGGAAAAAAGTTATTCTATGTCAAGACTTTCCAGCCAGGAACCCCCAACAAACTCTTTATGAACCTCTGGCTTGAAAATTATTTCAAAGAAAACCCAAACCAAACATCATAAGAGGGTTTCCTGTGTGTTATCTAGGAGATAAAGCAACTGCCTGTTTTTTTAAAATAATTATAAATATTTTTGTGGTAGTCCGTTCCATCTTTTAAACATCAGAGTAACATTAATAACTGAGCTAGGAAAGGTTGTTGTTTGGTGTTGGATAAAAGTGACTGTATCATCATCATCATCATCATTATTTATTGCTGTTTTATCTATCAAGAAGGTCTCTGAGGAATAAACATTAAGCTGGATTCCACCAAAGAGATGATATGGGGAACGGATGTGTATATTTAAAAGCTTCATAATGAGACTTTACCTATATCCAATATTCTTTAAAGGAAAGAGGTTGAATGTATTGACGATTAGAATCAAAATGGGTTTTCTGGGTTTTTTGACGGACCTTGATGATGAAAATACTTCATGCATCTTTGTGTTTATGCTTGCACAATCTGGCTTGTTCCTCAAGAGTCCTTTCTTTTCTGTTGCTGTTTTCTTTAAAAAAAATTCTTTTTTAAGCTGCAAGACTTCCCCACCCCAAATCTTCTTTCACTGAGTTTAATCCATATTTCTCTGATAGTCATTTGGTAATAATATTTGACTTTCATTTATCAATACTGTTTCTTTCCATTATTTTTAATCATAAGATTATGAGCAGTGTATTTAGTTATTATTTAAGCTAAATGGTGTCTTTGGCTGTTAGCTCAGAAAGATAATGTCCCAATATCAGGATTAAGTTTTCATCTGTATCAACTGGCTTAAAAATACCCAACTTGATTCCTTTTGAATTAACTGAGTCTTATTTTATTTTTTTTTCAATATCACCTATCACCATAGTAACCACTAGCTGTCAGTTCAGCTTCTGACATTTTTCTCATTTGGTAAGATTTCAGAATTGCCATCCTCCCTGCCAGCATGTCATGAACAAGAAAAAAAATTGCATGAAAAATCTAATGGGTGTCTGCTCTGATTGTCCTCATTCGTGGCAGGAAAGACAAAAAACTGATGAATTGTGAAATGTATTCAAGGAAGCTGGTGCCGAGGACCCCTCCTCCCTCACCTCGTTTTCATTTTGTCATGCTTGATGCACAGTACATGCTTACCCTGACACTTGGGTTTGTAGAAATTTAAGATGAACAATTTTTACATTCGCCCTGCTGATCTCTCACCCCTACTTGTTGTTGTTGTTGTTTTTGCGTAAAAAGTCATCATTAAAAATAAAGTTACCAGAGCTCATCTTTAGCATGGACCCCACTTGGATCAGAGATTTTTAGCAAGTCTAAAGTGGTTTCCAGTATTTCAGGTGGTACTTGCGAACACGCACCTCTCTTTTGGGGCCATGTGTTTCAGTGACTCCACCATTGGGTCTGGTATGTGAGTGCTGGTGTGTTAAAAAAAAAAGGGGGCATTGAGCCGCTTTGGAGAAAGAAACAATATGATTCTGGACCTTTCCCATGGGTTTGTTTTTCATGGCATAGCAAGGTAGGAGAGATGCTCGACTTCTGTGTTCTTTGCAGCATTTCTGGATTTAACAGACGAATGGGGAAAACATTCACATGAATTTCCAGGTTCCAGGCTGGGTAGTAGATAAAAGAAACTAACTCTTTCTCTAGTTATTTCCTTCCTTTTGATAGCCAGACATGTTAAAGCATTAGCAGAGAGAGATGATGTATTTTAGCCAATATGGACATGCAAATTATTGAATAAATATTACTGATAGGGCACAAATGTATATCTGTGACACTTTTTTTCACTGAGATTAGGCAAAAACAAAAGAAGAAAAAACTCCAACCCTTATTATGTATGGTATGGATACAGGTAAACACATTAAATATATTAGCATGTGCTTGTACGCACGCACACAGACACTATGTTAATATATCCTTAAGTTCTCTGTTTTTAATACGGCCTCATGGACCGAGGTGTGTATGGGTTTGATAAAACTTAGTGTGTCTTTCCAGAGATTTTTATTTTGAGCTAGATCAATGTTCCAGGCGATGTTTTTTGAATTTTTTTTCATGACTGTCTACACATTCAGACTCAGCAGCAGGAACTCATTCCAGAAACATAAAGCTGATTTGATAAGCAACTGCAAAAGCCAGAGTCTTTTTACTAAGGGCAGACAAACCCCCAGGTGGAGGTGTGACCATTTCACATTTTATACACTGTGGCTTTAGCCTCTGAAAAAAAAAGCCCATGCACTGGACAGTTTGGGGAAAGGGGTAGAATTTATTGCAAATTTTTAGTCGCATGGATATTTAGGCATTCCATATGGCTGAGGAGGGCTGGGGGCCCAGAGGAATGATCTCCATTGAGCACTGAAGTCTCTGGATTAAAAAGCAAAATCACGTGTATGTTTTTGCGTGGATATTAAAAAGAAGGCAGGTCCAGTGTAGGTGGATGGACAACACAGGTTTGGCATGATGATTAATGGTGTACAGGAAACATACGTGCATTAAATGCACACACAGTGGGGGTATGGATGAAGCATTTTGGTTCATCACGCTTCTTTTTATTCTTTTTAAATTTAAACACTTTGGAGAAACCAAACGAATAATGCTTGAATGTTTGCAGCTATTATTATGAACAAATATAACCCTTGAGAAATAACTAGAAAATTGATATTGAATCTCAGGATATATTTCAAACACATATTTGGAAGTGGAAAAATAGAAAGTATTTTTTGAATACTGGCAAATAAATTTACCTCATAAAAGAAAAAAGCCAGAAAAATATAAATCTTTTAATAAGAAATAATATTTTTATATGCTATATTTTAAAATGAATGGTGTAAACAGAATATACTTTAATGCCTTTATGCTTTATAAGATTTATAACAATAATCAGCAAAACCTTGTAACTGTGTTTGCACCTTCTGTGCCTTCAAGCCATTGGATCTCGTAGTTAATTGTATAAATTCCATACACTATGGGAAATCACGATGTTTCATTTATATGCAGCATGTGTCATGTGTATAAATATTAAAATATATTAGCCAAAAATGGCTGATTATTCCTCAAACATTTTGTGATAAATCTTATCTATTTATGGGCTGGGTGGGGAAAACTAAATATTTTATGTTATTTGGAAATATTCTTTAAGCAACGCAGATTTATTATTAACATTTTAAACATTTATAACTGCCTTAAAATATTCGGCATCTAAGCTCTCTGCACAGTCACATGTCCAGGAAACATTATTTGTGTGAGCGCCTGGACTGTGTTCTCTGGTGGCGTGTGTACGACTTGCCCAGGAGGCCACACAGAGGTTGCAAACACACTGGTTTAGGAATGGGTTCCGAGTTCCACGGCACCACCAGTGAAGATCCAGATGGAAAGACCGTGTTATCTGTGTGTGCAGGGATGTGTGGAAACTGGGCAATCCCTCAGCTTTTCAGAACTCCTTCCATCACTCCTTAGACAGGCACACAGAGAGGTGAATTTTCCGATGTGAATAGTTTATGTTCAGGGAGGATATTGGGGGGGATATTTTTCAAAGGTGGGTTGAATGTTCTTTCCCATAAACACATCAGTTGAATGCACCCGCGGTCTGACGTCACAGTGAAGGTGAAAGCATTCATTCTCATGATCCTTATTTACTGGCACCGATAGAAAGATGGCTAATGAATAAACAAACCCTAGGCTGGACTATTTTACAAATGTATTTGGCAACTGCCCGTAGCAGTGAGTGTGTACATTTTGAGGGGAGGAAATGTCAGAACAGAGTCTTGTAAATACATGCAGCTGGAAAGTCTGAAATAAAAAATGATGACTAGCGCTGACAGGCAGACTTGGGGTGTATGATATACTTTGTTCATTTGATTCTTAGAACTCAGTCGGGGGTTAAATTGGAATCCAGACATCAAAGAATTCTTCTAGCAGACCCAAATTTTGCCCGTATAATTTTTTTTCTTACAGTTGTCATAATTTTAGCTAATTTCACAGTGCAATAAATTTTTTACCGTTTGAAGTCTTTCCCCTCTTAAATATGCACACAGAATGTGTATAATATATCTCATGCGAACTACCCACACATTTGATACTGAGTATTCATACCCATAAAAATGATAGACATACACATATGTGAGTCACACACGTGCCTGTACACACTCGTTCACAGATGCAGGAAGAAATGGCGTGGGCAGCCTCTACGCTCAGCTGACCCTGAGCTAGAAATAGTCTAGTCAAAGGGCTTTTTTTTCAGTAGACATGCTTTCTTGTGTTTCTTCCTTTACCTTTTATCTTTTTCTTTCCCTCTCCCCTTCTTCCTTCTCCTCCTCCTTTAGCTTTCTTCCCTTTTCCTTGCTCTTTATTTTTCTTTATCTCTAGCTTTTCTCTAGCTTTTTTCCTTTATCTCCTTCTTTTCTTTTTTTCTTTCTTTCTTTCTTTCTTTCTTTCTTTCTTTCTTTCTTTCTTTCTTTCTTTCTTTCTTTCTTTCTTTCTTTCTTTCTTTTCTTTCTTTCTTTCTTTCTTTCTTTCTTTCTTTCTTTCTTTCTTTCTTTTCTTTCTTTCTTTCTTTCTTTCTTTCTTTCTTTCTTTTCTTTTTCTCTCTCTCTCTCTCTCTCTCTCTCTCTCTCTCTCTCCCTTCCTTCCTTCCTCTGACTGTTGAGCCTGAAAATACTGAAACATGTAGTGCTGCCTGTTTGGAATTTTTGCAGATTTTCTATATGATTTTTATTCAAAGGTCAGGGCTGAGGAAATACGTCAGGGGTGGTGGTGGTGGTGGGAGTTGCTGTGTGCTGGTTAGCCTGGCTCCTCTTATCAGATTATTTTATTACAGCCCACAACCAGGAAATCCTCTTCAGAGAGAGTGGAAATAAAGCACCATTTTGTTCCTGTGCCTCCCTCCCCCAACACTTTTTTCTTAAGAACTTCACCCCTTTTCTCAATATACTAAAGTTTCTGCGTTCTTTGGGTTTATTGGCTATGATAATAATTCCATTTACCATTTTTATTTATCAAATGAAGATGTAAAAGGCAAAAAATTTTTCCCTGTAAAAAGAAGAAACAGATAAATCACACCCATGAGGTAATGTGTCTTTCTGAGCCATTGGTGTGAATTCACTCCGCTTGGTTTTACCTGAATATGCCACTCATAATAAAGAAACACATATACATGGAGTGATCGGGTTTTCTTTGCTTGTGTTTTCCATAGCTCTGGGAATATATTGTTGGGTAGTTGATGAACTTGCGGGTTGTGCATAAGCACTGTATGATACAGGCTTGGATAAATTGGTAATGAAAGTAGACAAGCAAGCTGGGACTTCCATTCCATGAACTTTTTTTTTTGTTTATGAAAATCTCCAATGGATAGAGAGTTTCATACTGTAAACGGTAGCAATTAAATTTATTTGGGGTGACCGTCTGAACTCGGTCACCTCATGCACTATTCAAAGGGCCGCAGAGTGCAGGAAAATGAGCTTATGGTCTCTCATATTGAGAAAGGATCTTTTAGGTCTGGGCAGGGCCATGAGGAAGGAACTAAGCTGGAGGAGCAGCAGGCCTGGCCAGAGCTTGCAAAATATCAAGGCAAGGCACTCCAGTTGGTTTGAGGAAGTGTGGGGTAACTATGTCTAGTTCTAATTCCTACCCATTATTTATTTGTTATTTAGCCTAAGACCACATAGAGAGAGCTCACTGGTTAGAGGCACATAATTCGCATTCACTGGAATTCTTCAAGAAAGGCCAGTTGCCTCTCCCTTAGCATCTCCAGAGCTTGGGGTTCCAAAGTTGCGGGGTCCTTTTGAAAGGCATTCTTTATTTGGTTAACTGGCCCAGCCCGGCCACCAGGATGAAATGACAACCATCAGAATGACTCATTAAGGACTTGATTTCCTTTCTGTTTTCCTTAAGGAGGGTTTGGTGCGAGAGGGCCATCCTTTAGTGATACTGTCCTTTGCAAAAGAGAAACATCAGCTTTCCATCTTGATGTCCTCTTCAGGTTATTATTTGACCACTCATTTATCTCCCCATTAACGAATTATGGTAGATTATTGCTTGGATGCATTAAAAGCACCAAGAAGCTGAGGTCCTGTGGCTATTTCGGCAAAAGTCATAAGCACACTCCTTTTTTTTTATTGTCCTCCCAGGGAGCAGAATTTGAACTTAATATTCCATGAAATAAGCCATTGTAATCACGTTGGGTTAATAGAAGAAGTAAAATTGCCTCTCCTCTCACAAGACATTAGAGGAAGGCTGTGTTATTAAAGTTTTCTTGCGGACAGGCAGTTTAAAATATATCCTTGGTGGCTGACGCAAGTCCTTTCAGACTGGATGACAGCTTTTCACATCATAATGGGCTGTGCCTTCCTGCTTGGGGGTTTCCAGCATTTCTTCCTTTTAAACCAGCCTGTGACATAAAGGGCCCAACCCGAACTCAGCTAAGTGGCTTTATGCAAATTTGTGTCAATAAATAAACAATTAGAACTTGTAAACACTATTGATTTAGGTCACTTCTTACCCATTTGACCCACACCAGTTTCTGTTGGTTGGCCTGCTGGGAGTACACAGCCCAATGGGACACCCTCCCAGGTAACCCCAGGCCAGGTTCTGACTCTGATTTAATTGTGGGATGGCTCATGAGCAGTGCCATCCATATAAGCAGTTATTCAAGGCAAACATTATTTACCTCTTTTAACTGTGCCACTGAGCTGTCCTTGGTTTGGGGGGCTAACTGGAAACTACTTTTTAAGCCAAGGTCGTGGAAGCAGGCAGTGAGCCTTCTAGGGGTCAGAGCTGCTTCGTACCCACTGATATTCATGTTCAGGGCCAGCTCATATGGGGCAGGCAGGCAGAACTCATTAAACTCCAGGGGTAGGGGGGCGTGGTGTGTGTATGTAAAACAGGGTACATTGGTGTTGGGAAATGTGCATTGGTGGAGGGATGGATGTTGGAACACTGTATGACTGAAACCCAGTCATGAACTTTATAATGACCTATCGCATGATGATTAAAAAAAAAAAAGCTCCAGGTCTGGGAATTAACTTTGAACTGTATTTAGGTAGAAACTCTCTCCCAGTGTGCTTCCCTCTAGGTGACTTGATGTGCAGAGCGGAGAAAAAATATTTGCTCTAAAAAAGCTCCACAAAGGTTATTTCCCAAGTTGGGTCTTGTCCTGGAATACAGAGAGTGGCAGACACTCGTCTCTGTGTTTCTGAGCTCCTTAGGAAAGAAAAGGGGTTTTTAGAGAGAGGGATGTTCTCTTTTGGGGCTGGCTTTGTTCTTTTCCCCTCTTTCGGTTTGTTTCTCAGTTGTCTTTACTAGCAGCTAGGCTGGGACTGGGAGCAGCCACCTCTGAGGACAGCTCCGTGCCATGAGAGGCCGTGCTCTGTCACCTGCATACATGTTGTGTCCCCCTACCATGGTTCCAGCCCATCTCCAATCCCAGGAAACATGCCCTGCCAACCGCGATTATTCCACGTCAATGATTGGCTGCTATCTCTCCCTCAGATGTATGAAGACATCCACGCACATATATGTTCGCATTAGCAGAAAGGGCCCTGGCAGGTACAGTTGGGGACCCATAGGTGAAGTTTGGAAATTGCTCCATGAGGAGCCCCATGGTTTATTTGCCAGCGAACCAAAAGGCTATATTGAATTGCTTTATATCCCATTAGAGGCTGGAGAGAGGAGATCCTGGGGGAATTTGGTCACTCCACCCATGTGCCCGGAATGTCGCCTGTCTGCTGACCCCGTCCCTCACTGCCCCTCCTTCTGAGTGAGTGGGAAGCAGGACGAGAAACGATGCCTGTGACTTCTCTGCAATGCCAGCGCAGCCCTTGCCTCTCCCTGGGCCCTGCCTCCTGGCAGCGCATGAGCGTCTGCAGACACGAGCTGCATTTGCAGACGAGACCACTGAACAGATGCCTATTTTGTCTTGACTTTTTTGTGTTTGTGTCTAAGTGTGTGCCTGTTTCCTTCCTGTGATAATCCTTAAGGATGCTCATGCAAATACACACAGAACTTCCATCTGAGCACCCCACATCTGTGGAAGGCTTTCTCCCGCTCTCTTCAGTGGAGGCAGAGCCCTTTGTAGTGGAGTGTATTTTATCTGTGGCGCATAAACAGTTAGTTAGCCCTTTGTCTGTGTAACTTTTCCTTCAAGACAGTTCTCCGCAGATGTTGTGCTTTTGAGGGTATTGATATAATTCATTCTTGGTTGATAAGTTTTAGCCCTTTTCCCTAGTCAAATGGCATCTAAAATTTAACTAAACATTCCCACTGTGTTTACTCTTCCAGTTGATTTGGGTGGTCAGAGCTGTTTGCTTATTCATGAATTGTATTGAACATGCCTCCCCCCAAATTAAAAAAAAAAACCTGTAGGTTGCTCCAATCTTAATTCTCAGCTCAGCTGCAGACCATGTTTTAAAAGTTGTGCAGTTAACCTTGGTTAAGCTTAAAAAAGAAAGAAAAAGCTGTCTGGTTGCTGGGGAGGTTAATGGACACATTCTTGACAACTATTGACCAGGACAGTCCATAATCTGGACTTTAGAAGTGTGAGGGGCATCTTGGCCTAATTTTTTTCCCTTTTGGGTCATACATGGCAGTGCCAGGGGTTACTCTTAACTTTGCTCTCAGGGATCACTCCTGTGGGACTCAGGGGGCATATGAGGTGGCAGGGATTGAGCCCAGGCTAGCTGCACGCAAGGCAAGCACCCTACTTACTGAAGTATTTCTCGGGGTCCTTTAATTCAAGATTAATTCAGAAGCATTCACCATTTTCAAATGGTTAAAACATCCAAAGAAGAGAAATAGTACAAAAAAGCATTTTTTCCCAAGCAGATGGACGACTAGCCAAAAGTACATAGATTATAAACAATAACAAAAATTGAAATAAAAATATAGGGTCAGAGTGATAGTACAGTATGTAGGGCATTTGCCTTGCATGCTGCTGATGAGGGTTAGGTCCCCAGCATCCCATATGGTCCCCTGAGCACCACCAGGAGTAATTCCTGAGTGCAGAGCCAGGAGTAACCCCCGAGCATCGCCAAGTGTGATCCCAAAAAGCAAAAAAAAAAAAAAAAAATAATAATAAATAAAAATAGAAAGTCTGGCCATGGAATTGAGGTGGAGGAGAAGCCAGCTCATTAGGAAAAGCAGAAAAAACATGTTTGAATACTCTTCTGAGGTCACTGAACAACGACAGCCCTGATACTCAAATACTCCTGTGAGAAAATACACTGTGAGAAAATATATTGCATCTTACAGTGGAATCGCTGCCAACTTTATGGCAAATACTTTTGCAAAAAATGTAGGATGAGATCATTATGTGAAGTTTTTAAAAAAAGTTCTGCTCCTCTTGGTGAGTCCAGCTATTCACAGCCTCGGGGGCTGGTGTATTCATTGCAGCATTTAGTACATCAGCCAGCATATAGAACCAACCCAGATGTTCAATTACAGATGAATGGTTTCAGAAATTGTGGTATATACACACAACGGAGTACTCCACAGCTGTAAGTAAAGATGAAATCATGAAATTTGCCGCTGTGTGGATGGAACTGCAGAGTGTCATATAGGGTGAAGTCAGTCAGAGGGACAGGCCCAGATGATTTCTCCATCTGTAGAATATAAGATAGGAAGGGAGCAACAGATGGTTAAAGGCAGCAGAAGAGGAGAATTGGTCTTGTAGGAACTGAACTTACTTCCTGGGTAGGGCTTGAGGTGGATGGGAGGGCCTCACTAAAAGTTTGAATAATTGGGGCCAGAGCCATAGTACAGTGGATATTTTTGCCTTGCATGTGGCTGACCCAGGTTTGATCCCCAGGCATCCCATATGGTCTCCTCTGAGCACTGCCAGGTGTAATTCTGAGTGTAAAGCCAGCAGTAACCCCTGAGTATCACCAGGTATCACCTAAAAAGGAAAGAAAAAAATTTAAGAAACTGGACCCATATTTATCAGGCGTGATGGCTTTGTGGTGAATTACGGCAAATGTTTTGGTAGATATTGGTGTCCACGGAGTCAGTTTTGCACTCGTGTGATGACACATGTAGGAGAACTGCAGGTGCTGGGGGGGTAGAACAAATGCTGTGTGGGTGCTGCTCCACTATGTTTTGGCAGTGGTAGGGCACCCCGGGGATGTCTGGGGCTGGAGGCTGGGTGGAAGAAAACTATACCCACCCATGCTCGGCACCGAATGACTTTGACAGCAGTGGTGCACAGGAGACCGTGCAGTGCCAGGATGGAGCGCACAACCTTGCACCACCCAGTGGGCACTCCAGCCCTGGGAGCCTCTCCCCAGTTCCTCCACAGCCTTTGTATGTAGGGGGTTGGCACCTCCACCTATCCAGAGGGATAGGCTAGACCAGAAATGCTCCTCAGGGCTCATGGGAAGTGGGTGGCTGTGTGGGCAAGGTCATAACTTACTTTCTCTTTGGCACAGCACTGGGGTGTTGCTTTGTCTGTGGTTTGTATCTGGCATCTCTCTGGCTGAGTGCCTGGGGCTCAGGTGCATGGGGGGTTGGGGGGAAGCAGAATCAGGTTTGAGCTCCCACTCGGTCACCCTCGGTTTCAGGGCCTCAGTCCCCCATCTGTAAAAGGGGCTCTGAGTCGCTGAACCACTCTGAGCCCTGAGTGATGTAAAGTGTCAGACACCCTAGCTGGCTGACATAGCGTCTCAGTAAGCATTCATGGGGAGATGCTGTAATGCCTCTCAGAATGCCTGTCCCCATTCTGAGTCCTCTGACAGTGAGCTGGACGGTCCTGGACTAACAGCATCCATGCTCCAAGATCTCTGCCCCTAAAATCTCTGGGGACACTTTGGGTTATAGGTATTAGCTCAGCCCATGCCCTGGGCAGTCTGGGATGACTGGCATTTTATTTAACACCTCTGGAGATAACCCAAATCAAGAAGAACTATGCCAGGAGTTAGGGATCAGCATCCTACTTTTCTTTTCTTTTTCTTTTTTTTTTTTTTTGCTTTTTTGGGTCACACCTGGCAATGCTCAGGGGTTACTCCTGGCTCTGCACTCAGGAATTATTCCTGGCGGTGCTCGGGGGACCATATGGGATGCCGGGAATCGAACCCGGGCCAGCACAGGCCGGCTGCGTGCAAGGCAAGCGGCCTACCCACTGGGCTATCGCTCCGCCCCAAGCACCCTACTTTTTCAACTCGAGATAACTTGGAGTCTGAGATGCCCTGGCAGAGTTGGGTTGACCTATCCAAGTGATCGTTGGCTCACTAATGCACTGGCTTCTCTTTTCCCTATTTCTCTCTGTGGAGAAGGGGTGCCTTCTCAGTAGTCTCCCTGGGCCCACGTCCTTGGATTGAGACTGCTCTGGAAAGAAACCCAAACTCAAAAGACTCTCCTAGTCAACTGAGACATGTTGGACCACCCCAGGGATGCACCCGCCCATCCTTGAAAAAGAAATGTTTCTATGTTTCTACAATGTGTGTGTGTGTGTGTGTGTGTGTGTGTGTGTGTGTGTAGTGAATAAGGGGAGAATAAAGATAAAAATCATGAGACCAGAGTTATTAGGAAATGGATGGACTTGGTAGGCATCAAGGAGAGAGTGTTCAGTGCTTCTCTTCTGTAGGAATTGAGTTCTGAGGTGATGAACCCGATGCCCAAAGCTGGTGTGAAGGCTACAGCACGCTCTAACAAGCAACGGGCTCTTCTCTGACTCATGGCAGTTTAGGTTTTCCTCAAACTAGGATTCAATGCCAATGCCTGAAAGTGAGAGTCAACAGAAGGATGGGGAATGATTGTGAGCATTTCCACACTCACTCTCGAGAAGAAGCACTTCGAGTCTGTCAGACGGTTGGGAGACCATGAGAACCGGGACATGAAAAGCATCCTGGGACACACATGGCAGCCTGCCTTCCCGGAAAGGCCTGGTAACACACTGCATTTGCATACTCTCTGGCTTTCACTGGTTTCAGTTCTCATTTTCAGATCCTACGTGTTATCAGGCTGTGTTTGCTGCATAACAAACAGCCCCAAACCACGTCCATATTCATGAATTGGTGGTTCAACCCCTTTGGTTGGGGTCCCCGCCTCTGGCTCATTTTTTTTAATGGAATCACTGTGAGATGAACAGTTACAAAGCAGTAGTTCATGATTGGGTTTCAGTCATACAGTATTCCATCACCTGTCCCTCCAACAGTGCACATTTCCCACCACCATTGTCCCCAGTCTCCCTCCTGTCATGCCCACCCCTAACACACACACACACACACACACACACACACACACACACACACACAGAGCTTTCCTCTATAGCACATTTTTTCTTCTCTCTTATTTTTTTCATTCTCTCTCTTTCTCTTTTGGGCATTTATGGTTTGTAATACAGGTACTGAAAGGTTATCATATATATCCTGTTTCCTCTTTTCAGCACTCAGTTCTTGTTCAGAGTGATCATTTCCAACTCTCATGGTCCCTTTTTGTGTCCTAACTGCCACCCCCCCCACTTGTGGCAAGTTTCCAAGTCCTTCTGGCCTTCATTTCTACTGTCCTTGGGTATTGGTCTCTTACTATTTTTTATGTTCCAATATAATCATTCTATATTGCTCTCTCCCTCCCACTCATTTCACTCAGCATTATGCTCTTCGTGTCTATCATTTATAAGCAAGTTTCATGATTTCATTTTTCCTGATAGCTGAGTAGTATTCCACTGTATGGATGTGCTGTAGTTTATCCAGTCATCTGTCCTTGGGCAATTGGGTTGTCTCCAGATTCTGGGCTGCAATGAACATAAGGGTGCAGATGGCTTTTTTGCATTGTGTTTTTGGGCCCTCAGGGTATATTCCCAGGAACAGTATTGCTGGGTTGTATGGGAGCTCAGTTTATAGTTTTTTGAGGAATGCCCATATGATTCCCAGTAGGTTGGACCAGTCGGCATTCCCACCTACAATGAACGCTAGCCCCTCTCTCCCTGCATCCACTCCTATGGCTTACTTTGGGTGTGGACTCTGATGACTTGTTGGATGTCACTTGACTGGAAACCACCAGCTTACCCTGGCACCACTTTTGGGTGTATTCAAAAACATGCATTCTTCCCTGGCCTCAGGATTCACTCAGGAACAGCTATCCCATGGAAACTGTCTTGAAATTGGTGACTGACGCTAGAGGTGTGTTAGAAATACTGGCACCAAAGGCTCCGGCATTGTTATTTCCATCAGTGAGTCGAGAGAACAGAAGTGAAGGAGACATTGCCAGGCTGCTTCTTCACAGAACCTTCTGGAATGGGGGGAAGTGGAGGATGGCGGGGGTTGCAGTGGGACTGGTTCGTGACACTGGGGGCTGCGCTTGTGTCTTTAATCCTCTGTAAGACCTGACAAGCAGAGTTCTGCCTGCAAAGAACTGAGCTGTTCCCAAGCGCCGGTGTCTTCAGAGACGACAGGGGAAATGGAAAACAGGCTTGAGGAAGGGCGCGTCTGCACCGTCTCACGTGTCCTTGGCTTTTTTTTTCCAGTGAGATACAAGTGAGTATTTTCTCTAAAGACCAAAATGGCTCCCTGAGAATTGCTGTATTAGACACGAGGCCTTTTTACTTTTGACGTGATGCCTCACTATTAAAAACATATGTTGGAGGCCAAAGTAATTTTCTTTACAGATGATGCAACTTATGGGCTGGAACTCCCCCTTCCCTTTAAAGTGTTTTACCACTCCTGGAGAGAAATCACAGCCCAAGAATGTGAGAGAGAGAAAGAAGGCAAGAAAAGTGAACATTTGGGATGGAACTATTGGAAATGATGTGAGGGATAGAACAAAGGGACCCAGAGTGCCCTCAGGACTCAGGCTGGTGCCAGGGAGTGGTGGGGACAGTTACTCAGTGTATGGCAGAGAAAAATGTTTTCATCATTGTGGGGAAATAGTGCAATTTGGTCACCATTGTTTTTTGCTTTTCTGTTTCTGGATTTGGGCCACCCAGCTGTGCTCAGAGATCACGCCTGGTTCTGTGCTCAAGGATCACTCTTGGTGGTGCTGGGTGCTGGAATTGAACCCAGGTTGATTGCATTAAAGCAAGCACCTTACCTGCTGTAAGGTGAGTTATCAGTTATCAGTGTTTTTTGTTGGTTTGTCTGTTTCTAGATTTGAGGACATACCCAGCTGAGCTCAGAGATCACTCCTGGTGGTGCTGGGGAACCATAAGGGTGCTGGAATTGAATCTAGGTTAACTGCATTAAAGGCAAGCACCTTACCTGCTGTACTGTCACTCAGGTCCCAGTTATTATCACCATCACCATCATCATCATCATCAGTAGTAGTAGTAGTAGTAGTAGTAGTAGTAGTAGTAGTAGTAGTAGTAGTAGTAGTAGAAGTAGAAGTAGGAGGAGAAGGAGGAGGAGGAGGAGGAGGAGGAGGAGGAGGAGGAGGAGGAGGAAGGGAAAGAGGAGGAGGAAGAAAGCCGGTAGAAAAAAAAAGAAATGGCCGGGGTTTGTTTCATGATAGTGGACCCTGTGCTCCACAACCCCTGCTGTGGTGTGTCTGTCCCACAGTGAGCGAGGCAGAAAAGTAGTTTTGACCTTCACTGTCACACTCTATTTGTGCTGGGCTGGAGGTCTTTGCATTTTATTTTTTAAACGAGCCACTACTGTCGCTTGGTGTTTGTCCACAGGCTGTTCCTACTGTATGGAAATGCCGTGTGGGGAGGGGCCAGCTCTTCTGTGCCTTCACGCACCGTCCGGAATCAGTCCTGGACTCCCTTGCAGAAGTGCTCCAGAGCCCGGCTCAGCTTGCTGGCTCTGCATTCACCGGCTCTGTAGACCTCATCGAGCACTCAGGAGGCAGTTTCATCACCTTCTTAGTGATCTGGACATCAACCCTGACCACCCCGCATCCTCCTCTGTCCTCCCTGGAACTGGGCACACTCTCCCTTTCAGGCATTGGGTTCTGGTGTTCGTTCTCTCCTCTTGTCTTGAAATTTTGCTGTTCCTCTGTTGGAGTGTACCATGTTCCTTTCCAAATTTAAGAGCCAGGCTCGACCTGGTGTGGTCCTTGAGTGGTGTGGTGTGGGGAGAGGGGCTCTGAAGCAATGCCACACTGCTGTTGGTCCTCTGAGAGCAACCAGAAGGCTGATAAGATCAGGCGGGTTGGTTTTACCAACAGAAGGAAATCAGTGTTGACTCAACAGTGGCAGTATGATGTCATTAAGATTTAGGTTCAGGGTCAGAGATGTAGTATAGGGGTTAAGGCACTTGCTTTTGCATCCTGCTGACCCAGCTCTGAAACCCCAGCTCTGCCTATGGATCCCTGAGTACCACTAGGCAGGTCACCTTTGGGCTCAGAGCCAGAAACAGTCCCTGAGCCCTGCCACGTATGGCCCAAACCCTGCTCCCAGACTCAAGGTTTAAATGTAGAGCTATTCCTTCACCATTCGGGTGGCAAGATTGGCCACTTGAAAGTGTGGGACATTTCAAGAAACTTATTTAAAATGGCAGGGAACTTTTCCCCCACTATTAGGTATGTGAAAAAGCAAAATTCCTCCTCTTGGGCTAAAATTTGGAAATGTTTCTTCATACTTCAATATATAACTTCTCTCACTGGGGGAAAGACAGGGACCCGCTGTCTACTGTTTTCCCTTAGGTATTGTTTTGTCCCGCATACAGTGAATTTTACACACACACACACACACACACACAGACACACACATACATACACACGCACAACTGAGACTGTAAAGGAAAGACCAGTGACTGTGGATGGTGAGTTCCGTGGGGAAAAGCTGGCTCAGAGTCAAGTTGAATCCTTCTTTCCTCCCATTTTTCATGCCCTGTAATTTACTGCACGTTGTGGATGATTATGGAGCCGAATCCCATCATCATGCTATAGCCCACCTGAAAACCCAGTATTAAAACCAGACCGAGCTATAATCACCTTCTACTTGCTGAAGCTCCTGAGACATCATTGGTGATAACTTTGTATTTTTTGTATATCAGAAAGTTTAATATGAAATTAATCCTCCTGAATCCAAATGCCAGATGAACCCAGATGGCATCTATTTACGAGCCCCCCGTGACACTGGTTTGCTTCCACCCAGAATGAAATGTGCATGGCAGTATTTCATGCCGACATGCACGGTAGTGCTGTGCAGGCTCAGAAAATACAACGTGACACAAAGACACCATCATTTCCACTCAGACTGGCATATAGGGTTTCTGTGCTAAAGATCCTCACTCCAGTCACTGTGCGGGAGTTGGAAATCGTCTTTTGTCATCAGAGCAGCGAAGGCTCTATCAAGATCAGCAGCACGCGTGGTTGTACCTTCCAATATTCAGGCCTTCCCAGGGTTTCTTTGACATGGGCTGACCCACTTTCTGTTTTCTTTATCATTCTTTTTTCATGTAAACCACTGGATCCATAACCACTGTACTTTCCTTACATAGGAGGCCCAAATCCTTTGGTGTGAGGGAGTCATAGCGGTGAGGGGCATTGTAGGACAAACCCCCTTTGCTAGATTTAATCTAGGGCATATTTGTGATTTCCACAGAATGTTGAAAGTGAGTGTTAGCCTCTGCATGGGAAGAGGGCTCTCTTCTTGGCTGGAGCATCCTTATGAACTTCCTAGTTTACCAAGAAGGTGTAGAATAATCCCACTTTAGACCCACCACCACCCGAGCACAGGATATGGAAACTCTCTCTTGGTATGGGTATCTCTCTTGGCATGGGTATCTCTCTTCTGGGGTTCTCCCATTAGTAACTTTTGCTTTAAAATATATGGCTCATGTTTTTAGGGCCTTCATTATAGAACATGTTAGAGAAAAAACTCTACTCCATGTCTCCCCTTTAAAAAAGATATTGTCAGTAGTAGAAGGAAGAACTAAGAACCAAAGGAAAACTTTAGCCAAGAAATGGACCCTTAGGTTACTTGGTGTCTTTACGAACAATCACTTTTTGACTGGTAAATATATTTAGGGAGAAGTGCGTTTAGATGCCATCTTTACTCATTTATTCTTCAAACTGTAATACAGCACATTTTGGGTTTCAGTATATTGCATTTTAAAACTAATGATGCATTCATTCTAGAGCAAATCTTATTTCTAAGCCCTAATTTAATAGAATTAAACTCTAAGCTGAATTGGTTTTATGAGATAAAACTCTGAAGTTGATAACTGCATTTAGGAATAGTTCAGGTATTGAGTTTCTAATTTGCTTCCTGAGCATGGAAATCCCTTAGATAATCAATATTGACTACCTTTAATTGGTAGGAAAGGCTCTTGCTGAGTTTTCTATCTTCTGGTAAAGGAATTGCCTCTGTACTGGGCTTGTCTGTGACGGCTCTCATCAGCCACAGCTAGAGAGACTGAGCTTACGTGGATCTTTACTTAGTTTCTGACCATCTGACCACAGCTATATTTAACTGTGTTCAAACAGCACTGAAGTGTGCAAATTTAAAATATGTATTTATCCCTATATAATACATCAAAATATAATACATATTTATGTCTTCTAGAGTTTCTGAGCTTATTTTCACTTTCTTCTTATGACTGTAAATTTCATGTTTATTTCAGGAAATTCTTATTTCCCCTGGAGTGAGAGCACAAGTCAGGCTCTAAGCTCAGAGGCTTACCAAAGGGTGGAACCATTTGATTACCTCTGATTATTGTAGAACCGTTTGTATATCAGTCCTAGGGTCTTCCCCCAAATAAAAGTCTTGCTAATTGTTAAGTCGAGTGTTCACAGATGCTACAGGAATTTGGAATAGATTTCTCCAAATCCCTCAAAAACCAGAGTCTGGTTTATTTTAGAATGGGAAGCGTAGCTTAAATGTGAATACAAAGCATGGGTTAAAGAGTCCTTTCCTTTGCTTGTGGAAGTTCCATTAGTTTACCCTCCATCTATATCCTCTGAGAAAAAGCATTTTTGAGTTTGTCCTGGCTTAACAGGGGGAATTTATTTAAAGGAATAGAATGTAAATACCCAGGAACTGTGATTACAACAACCTCATTTTTCAGAAATAAGGCAATTAAAAATTTTTATTGTTCCTTTTTTTCTTATCATCAAGATAATACATGCTTAGTGTAAAGTGATTCTTTAAAACCATGCAATAGCACACAAAATAAATAAAAATAGAATGTCACTCCTAGACACCATCTATGCATAATCACTGACAATATTAAAAAAAGTCTCTCTCCTCCCTCCCACCTATATGTAGCCTTTCGGACAGTTTATGAAGCTGGAATAGAAAAGTACATACTTTTTATAAGCAGCTTTTTAAATTTAAGGTTATATTGGGAGCATTTCCCCACGTTATTAAATATGCTTGACAGTGCACTTATAAAAATAGTTCCTCGGTTTGGATACACCATAATCTGTTTGCCTGATTCCCTGTTATCAGGTATTTATTTTCCTCAGAATTTTCTAGCATTATAAATAATGCCATGATAGATAACCTTGAACATCAATCTGGTGAAGCAGTTTTAAGCCGCACACTGTTTCTGTGTGCAGAAAAGCTCGGCCCCAGTCCCCGTGCTTTTCGGATGTACTCGCTGTCTGGCCTCTGACTTATGTTTTCCTCTCGTTTCCATTTCAAAAATTTTCCATCGCCATGATGAAATGTTTCACACGTTGAAGTTATTGATGAAGCTGAGTTTAGCGCTTTTAAGGTCTCTGCGCTTAGTTAATACTCCCCAGACTTGTCCTTTTTTCTTGAGAGAGGAAAACGTTGATATGTTCCCATTGTCGTCTTTCAGCCTGCATTAACTGTCAGGTGAGTGTTGGTAGGGTGACCTCACTCTGTGCTCCAGGGGGAAGGTGGGTGGGGGCTTGGGCATTTATTTGAAGCTCCTGGCAGTGTCCCTTACCTGGGACAAGGGATCCAGACCTTGTTTTTCCAGACCTTCCTGTCTGTGCCCTGACTGCTCCTGCCCCAGGCCAGGCCCTGGCTGCCTGTGGCTCCTGGAAACTGGCCCCCCGAGTGTGAAGTGCAGCCTGAAAGGCTGGAAAAGTAAATCATGGCTCTGGCACATTTCAACGCAAGTAAATTACATTTTGTCAGCTTCATTGCCCTGAATTTCACACGCAAATGTGGGACATGGAGCGACTGGCATTTGACAATAAAAGGAAAAAAAAAGGCTAACGCCTTATTAATGCAAACAATCTCTGATCAAATGGCTGCGGGCTAGGAGTTGCTGCCGTTTCGAGTGGGAACAGTTGCCATTATTCCTTCTGTTCCTATTCAATTCTCAGAAAAATTTAAAGTTCATTTTGTTTCCCATGTTGTGCAGTGCTGGTTTGAAGCGCTGTTACTTCCTCTGGAGAAAGATTGGCTGGTGGAGGCTTGCAGAAGTGAGATGTGAGGTCCTTATCCATCCCGGACACCTGGGACTTCCAGTTCCAGAAACCATCCGAACATCCTCTTGTGTTTGTGTTAGAAACTTCCTCTCATAGTGGGATCTTCTGGTCTTTTCTCTGTGATCACCTCTTAGGAAAGCTATCATTCCTGGAGCACTGCAGGGTGCAAAAACAAACCTGTATCTTAGAGTGTTTCTAGAAACAGAATCATTAGAGGGTCTCTTTTTATAAGAGAGAGAAGTGTGATACGTTTTTGGTCTCATTAGTTCTAGTCAACTAAGCATTGGCTTGCTTCTTTCTTTTTTCTTTCTTTCTTTCTTTCTTTCTTTCTTTCTTTCTTTCTTTCTTTCTTTTCTTTCTTTCTTTCTTTCTTTCTTTCTTTCTTTCTTTCTTTCTTTCTTTCTTTTTCTTTCTTTCTTTCTTTTCTTTCTTTCTTTCTTTCTTTCTTTTCTTTCTTTCTTTTCTTTTTCTTTCTTTTCTTTCTTTCTTTCTTTCTTTTCTTTCTTTCTTTTCTTTCTTTCTTCTCTCTCTCCTCCCTTCTTCCCTTCCTTCCTTCCGCCCTCCCTCCCTCCCTCCCTCCCTCCCTCTCCCTCCCTCCCTCCCCCCCTCCCTCCCTTCCTTCCTTCCTTCCTTCCTTCCTTCCTTCCTTCCTTCCTTCCTTCCTTCCCTTCCTTCCTTCCTTCCTTCCTTCCTTCCTTCCTTCCTTCCTTCCTTCCTTCCTTCCCTTCCTTCCTTCCTTCCTTCCTTCCTTCCTTCCTTCCTTCCTTCCTTCTTTTTTGGGTCACACCCTGAGATGCTCAGGGCTTACTCCTGGCTCTGCACCCAGGAATTACCCCTTAGTGGTGCTTGAGGGAACATATGGGATGCCAGGGATGGAACCTGGGTCAGCCACGTGCAAGGCAAATGCCTTCCTCGCTGTACTATGGCTCTGGCCAGCTCATTTGTTTTTATTGGTCAAAGAAAAGAATACCTCCCCTCCCAACTCTTTAGAAGCAAAGGTTAGCTGCTAGTTTAATCCTGTATAGTCATTTATTTTTGCCATCCATTCAAAGTAGTAAGACAGGTCTTTTGGGGGTGGGGAAGGGAGGTTTTAGCCACACTTGGTGGTGCTCAGAAGTTACTCCTGCTTCTATGCTCAGGAATCACAACTGGTAGTGTTTGGGGGAACTAAATGCAGTACTGGGGATGGAACCAGGTTCAGCTGTATGCAGGGGAAAGTGCCCAAATCCTTGTACTAATGCCTCTCTGGCCTACATGTACTTTGTCAATTGTCTTTGATTTGCTGTAGTGAAAAAAGCTGATGTGGTTGTGGTGCCTGGCTGTATCAGCAGGTGGCAGACAGGAGACAGGCTTGTCTATACCCAGGGCTTTGCCCCATGGGCCCTGGATAGTTGATGGTCTGACATAGAAAAGGACTGGGCCCTCTGGGATGAATCCAGAGCTGCGGCAGAGCCTGGCAACCTACCCATGGTATATTCCATATGCCAAAGACAGTAACAATAATGGACCTCATTCCCAACAAATGGAGACATTACTGGTGCCTGCTTGAGCAAATTGATGAACAACGAGAAGACAAGAGATACAAGTGATTTGAAACTCTGGCAAGCTTCTGGGTGGTTCTCATCTGGCAACATAACCCATTTGCGGTTTGTCAATGGACCTGTAGGAAAACCTCTAGCTACTCAGCTGTGTCCCTTACCACTCCCAAGAGACATATACTGGATACATACATGTAAGTGAAAGAAATCCTGTTGTATGGATTTATGTGTGTGTGTGCTTTCATTGTGTCCAGATGAACCCAGAAGTCCTTGGAGTCAATGTTACAGACTCTTTACTGCCCCCAATTTAGGTGGTGAATGGTAGACCATGACCCAGTCTAGCATGAGTAAAGAAGGCAGTCCTCTAAAGTTTGGGGGGGAGCTTTGAATGCTTCCCACCAAACCTCATATGTGCCTGGACCTCAACCTGGGCAATGTAGGAGTATGGAGATGAAACTTCGATCTTGAATTTTTTGAACCTCCTGCCAAATTCTGGGTCTGGAACAGGGCAAGACCTGCCTTTTCTAGGATTGTAGGCAGGTTTTATAGATTGTAGGAAGGCAAGAAATCACCACAAGGCACCTGGCTTTGGTGTTTGGGCCATTTTAGCACTGGAGTAGAGACCTTTATGAGATCTATACCCTCCACTCCTGACACTTTAAGACCCTAATATGCCTATTTCAGTCACAGACATTTTGTTCTTTTCTCTTTACTCTCTTGACTAGAGGAACATGGGCATTTTAACTCACCTATTCATTTAACTAAACACACACTCACACACACATACACACACACACGCACAACTCTCCCATATGCAGTAGGTAAACTAAAGTACAAAAAATATGATAAAGTATTGTAGTAGTGCAAGACAAAATAGTCGGGAAGGCAACTCCAAATAAAACACTCATTTGAACATGAAACTACTTAGGACAAGCACACTCAGAAACATAATGAGGAAGTTGACTGCCTGGGCCCATGTCGCTCACTATGGGTCAGCGACCCCCACAGGCAGATGGGATCATGTTGTCCTGGCAACTTGGTTTCATTAAGAGGCTCGGTTGTGATTTTTGACATGGGGAACATCTCTTGGTGAGTTTGAAACAGAACAGGATCCAGACATTCCTTGTTTTATCTGGCAGTTGCATTCCTAGGAAATTCATTAATTTTTATACTGAGTGGCAAATAGTTTATGTGTAAAAGTCTTCTAAGCTCAGATGATGATTAATTTTTTATACTTTGTGTATTTGTGGTGGTGATGGCGGTACTGAGGGATTAGACTATTGGGGTGCTAGGAATTGCATGTGATGTTTTGGAATGGTGCCAGGGGAGCAAATCTAGGGCCTCACACATACAAAGCATATGCTCGACCACAGAAAGAACCCCTGAGCTCTCAGACAATTATTATTTCACTTTGTTTGAGGGGAGAACTCCCCCAATGGACTGAGGGCCACCAAGCTCACACTTACTGGTGTTCAGGAGATCAAGAAGTGCTAGGGATCCAACAGGTAACTTGTTTGTGCCAGGCATGGGCTACAGCCATTTGAGCTATATTCTGGTTCAATAATTTATTTTTCATTGAAAAATATTTGTGGGGTCATAGCCAGCAGTTCTCAGGGGATATGTCATTGTGATATGCTTATCATGGTGCAGTGATAAGAATGCAGCCTCAGGCTCCCACGTGCAAACCACCTTCTTTTCCTTTGGGGGCCTTCTCTTCCTGCCTCCTCAGCTAATAATTGACACAAAGGGAAACAAGGAAAAGACTCAAAAGCTTAAAAAATCAAGCAAACAATAAAAAAGAGTTGCTGGTAAACCCACCAGCAAACCAACAGCAAAAAAAAAAAAAAAATCTTCCTAGTGCTCTGATCACTGAGGCTTTAGGAGGTTTGGACAGTAGCCAGGAATGGAGACAAACAGATACATTAAAAAATAAATGGCTATATCAACATCTCTGTTCCATAATATGCATGTATTGAAATGTTTGTGGTATTAAAAGTGTGATAACTTCCAAAAAGAAAAACAACCACACCAATGTATACAGTAGTAGAAAGTTTCAGCTGCTACATTAAGCAGCATCCACCTTTATTGTGTTTATCTCCCCCTGCCTAGGACTTTTAAAGATGTTAGAGAAGAGAGAGAGGATTCAAGAGGTTAGACCCTCCACAAAACTTAGCCAGCTACCAACTGTCAGAGTGAGACTGAAGGCTTTTCTCTGCCCCTCAGGAAAGACAATAGCTGCCGGTTCAACAAAGGCACTTTTAGGAAGGCGACTTTACCCTCTTCTCCCTTCTCCCCAAATATTCCTTCTCCGTCATATCTAGGATGTGGGCGCTGCTCCTCTAGAACTTCGTTGGTCTTGGTTCTCTTCCACACTCTGTTCCAAGGAATGCTTTGTGGTGCTCCACCTTCCAGTGTCTCATTTCACCCCCTCTGCATTAAACTTACATATTTTCATTTATGTTTGAGCTCTTTGCATTAAAAAAATTGTTTTGCAACCATGTTTTGACAGCAACAAGACAGACTGTAACTCGGGAGGAGAGATATTGTGGTCTTTTGTAACAGTGTTTAGTCATAATATATTTCAACTAAAAGGAAGTTGAGAAGGAGGGGGAATGAAGAGGGCTAAGATGCTGGAGATGGCGTCAACCACATGGATTTCTGCCCAGAGATGACCCAGCTGGGTGGCTCCCATGCTTGGGGAGAAATTTGTATTTCTCCATAGTTGATGCTTGTGACAGTGTGTCACTCCACTCCTAGTTCCCTGTGACCCCCTCTCTCAGGTGGGTGCACACTCCCAAGCTACTGCTTAGGGGGATGTTGCTTTCATCCGCCATCTTTTCCCCCAGGTTGCTCAGAACCATGGTAGTCTGCTTTGGTAGAAGTTACTTAAAGTTCCATTTATTCGCCCATATGGCTCTGGAGTTGACTCTTCACTTGCATTGGTGAGTTGTCAAAAGCCTTGTTCCCCTTCTTTGGGGCATGGTAGCTTGTTGGATCCCAAGGGCTCCCAGTGGGATTGGAGTGAAGCTGGTCTTCAGACCCTGATCTCATTCCTGCTCCCTCCTCCCTCTGCCTGCAGTCTCTTTCTGTGGGGAAATCTTGCTTACGCACTCTTGTGCCTGTCCCAGGCCGGCTTCTGTGCAGCCAGACCTGAGACACACCCACTTCCCAAGGAGATCACATATCCATGGGTCTGTACAAGGGACGCCCTCTGCAAGGGATAGAGAGTGTATCTTAGGAAAGATCTGTAGATCTTTCCTAGTGGAAAAAACCCACTTCAGAAATATGAACTACCTTGTCCCAGGACATGTTAGAGTCTAAAGATTAGACACTGTTTTAGACACTATTGTCTCTTTAGACAATAGCATACATGTTGTCACGTTTGTTAGTAGTGGTTACAGGTGGGATTTGGTTTCAGATCCCATGGCCTGAGCCCTGTGTTTCTGCTTGTCTGGTTGCTCATCACTGCGCCCTCCACAAAAGGAAGCCACAGTTCACAAGAGTGCGTATGGCTTACTAAAGTCATGCCTTAGCAAATGAATCCTTTTCCTTTTTCTAAACAAATGTGGTATTATGAGATTAAGGAAACACCCTAAATTTCAGCTAAGCCTATTTGACAAAATCTATTTTTTTTCTCAAGTGTCGCTAGCGACACGTGGCCTGACCAGTGAAATAGAGTTTGCCCATCAGTCACTCAGTAAATTCTATTCATTGGGAAAGACGCCTTATTTTATTTTTATTCATTTTGTATTCAATGAATGCATGAAAACATGAATCGCATAGTTACAAAGTTATTCATGTTGAGTTTCAGGCATACAGTGTTCTGACAACAGTCCCTCACCAGAGTCTTCTTCCCTCTACCAATGTCCCCAGCTTCCCTTTGAACCTCCTTTTTTTTGAAATATAGAATAAGATATCCATTCATTGCTTACATCACAGTATACTGTAGAGTGTTGGCTGTTCACCCTAGTACTTAGGTGACTGACAGGGAAGTATGGTTTCTGCTGAATATGTATTGTTCTTGAAAAATTGTAGGTTAAGAGATCTTGAACCTCTTTTTTAATCTGATTTTTATTCCTTTCAACACTCCATCCTTCTTCAGAGTGATCACTTTTTTCACCGTTGTCATAGTGTTTCCTTCCCTGATCTCTGCTTCCTACCTGCATGACAGGCTTCCTACTGAGAACCAATTTTCATGCTTTTTGTTTCTACCACCTTTGTCATTCTTCTGTGCGAGATAGTTCTGCCTCTCCTTTTGCCCTTTGTCTCACTTCACTCAGCACAAGACTCTCCGTATCCATCCAAGTGGCAACAAATTGTATGACTTCATCTTTCCTTATGGCAAACAAGTATTCCATTATATAGATGCACTCATAGTTTCTTTATCTAGTCATCTGTTCTTGGGTACTTGGGCTATTGTAAATAGTGTTGCAGTGAACATAGGAATGCAGATGGGTCCCTTAATTTTAAACCACTCCCAGCTAGGGAGGCCTTGCTATCATTAAAAAAAAAGCTTTAGACAGTAACGTAGATGACAGTGCAAAAACAATACTTTACAATAGGCAGAACTAACACATTGATAACCAGAGCAGGTAGCCTAAAGGAAAATGAATATAGATCAGAAGGTGGACTTGAAATGAAGTGAGGGGCAAGAGAGGTTAATACAGACTCCAACCTGTAGGTTCAGTGGTGAATAATGTAAGTACAGGCTGTGGGAGGTTAAATAAATAGCAACCGTTCATATGAAAAATACATTTGGAAAAATAGTATGTTCAGATTTGAAATGACTCCGTGCTCAGCACTTCAGTGCTAGGAGAATAGCTATAAACATAGACCATGTTAAAGGTATATCATGTCTCAATCAAAGGAGGTGATAGAATCTGTGCTATGTACAGATCAGTTCAACCTACCTTTAAGATTTACTTATTATTTTGTGGTTTGGTGTTTAGGGTTGCTCACAGCAGTGCCTCGAGGTCTATACAGGGCAGGGGATTGAATTTGGAGCTCCTGAAGGCATAGTATGCCTTCCAGCCCTCTGAGCCATCTCCCCACCCAATAATTCACAGGTTTTGAAAGGGCATTGATAAGTCTAAGTACATCCAGTAGTTACTAAGAGCCACGATGATGTGTCTAGAAATTAAACTCAGGATTGAAGTGAACAGTGGGAGAAATGTTGTTTCTCAAAAGAGAAAGAGTCATTTTAGGTCCTGGAAGATGTAACTTGGAGGCAGAATTAGTTGTATTCCATATTGCTCCCAAAGGGCGAAAAGTCCATAGAGGTAGAAATTTCAGAAGGGACAGGAGCTGCTTCAACACCTGGAAGGAACTTCAGATAATCTTAGTGCCATTAAAGCAAAATGTTGGACTGGAAAAGGTAGCTCAATGGGCTGCTGTCCTGACTTTAATGTTGGAATCCTGTATTCTATCACTGGCACCATCTTGTTCCCTGAGCACAGAGCTCAGGGTAAGCCCTGAGCACCTCTGAGTGAGGTCCCATAATAGAAACAAGACAAAACTAAACCCCACACAAACAGAAACGTTCTCCCTAGTGAAATGTTGAGTTCTGAGTCGCCACCAGGGATCTTGGTTAACAGTTTCTTGAAATTCATCAATGGATCAATGCTTTGAGTTGGTCATTTGATGAGATGGCATTTCAGGTGCTTTCTCTTCATGAATCATGTTGTAAAACCTTTCTTAGGTTATTGCATGTTCGTGAGCACTTAATTCATATGGATGAAAAACTTCACAACGAATCCTAGTGCTCATGAACTAGGATGATTTCTTCATCTGCAGTGAAGAAATCCATCTGATTTCTAGGAACTGGGTATTTTTAAACCAATCCAGCTCCTATGTCTGATTGCATCTTGTGTATTCCATGTTCTGCTGGTTATTTTATGGGCAGAAATGCCTTGGAGTAGGGTTTCTCAAATTGGAAAGGTATTTGGCCCTCCATGTGCATCTCCATATATGCCACGGTGCCACAGGTGAAAACTGCACAAACGGGGGCAGTAAGCACAGAAAGGATAGGAGGCGCCGTGGCTGGAAATCTCAAAACACCGCTCGGAGGGTTTGCTGGTTCTTACTCTGGAGTTTTGTTACCAAGTGGCATGGTCTTGGTGTCTCAGAGGCATTTTTGCTTGGACTTGCACTTGAGCACAGCCTAAGTCGGTATTACACCAGAAATAGAAGACCACTGGCCCTGAGAGAGTGTAGAGTGTAGTGCCCACATCCTGGGTCAACCATGATGCCACCCACGTGGTCTCCATTCCAGCCCTGGGACCAACCCCAGCTGCCCCTGCTGAAATAATCCTAGACTAGATGGGATAGGAAATCTACAAATGTCTGTGGAACAAAATTGGTTCCACGGTTCCTCTGGGTCATATTGATACTAAGAATGGTAAATATTATTTGTCAAAGATTAGATACTGAATGAGGTTAAGAGAGAGTGGGGGAAGAGAGAGAGAGAGAGAGAGAGAGAGAGAGAAACTGAGAACTGAGGAGCTGAATAACGTGTGGACAGCTCGGTTCAGATGGTGAGTCTGGATTTCTCTCCAGCCGACTCCATCCTGCTCAGAGCCAACAAGAGGATGCTACTCCCAGCACACCAGGTTGAATGTTGTCTCTGGCCCAGGAGACAAAAGCTTCCAAGGGAGACTCTTCTTACAGGAATGCTTCATCAGAGACCACACGTAATCCTCCTCTCCCACGGGTCTCTGTAGGGTGCTACAGACATTTCTAGATCAGGAAACAATATCATCCTTAAGGGCTTTGATCTTTGAGAACTCTTAGCGGGGACTAAGGAAAGGAAGTACATTTAAAAGATGTTTAAACAGAGGAGAAAGAGCCTGGCTGGCATTTCCACCTCGAGATATGTTGGGGTCAGAACCCTGTGGATGAATTTGTCTTGGATTGTTCACACAAAGTGTGTGGGTGTCCTGAGTCATGACGGTTCCCTGTGGTAAGGCTGCCCGAGCCCCAGTTCCACGTGGGAGCCGAGTTAGTAGCACGGTTTCTCAGACAAGAGGAGAAAGCAAGAGGCGCGCGGACATTGCGCTCGCCGCTGAGGAATCCGTGCCCACTCATGCATATTTACAAGGTGATTAGTTGCCCATTCATTCATTAGCTTATTTATGGGGCCGCTCACTCGCAGCGCCTCTCAGTTGCAGCTTGGACAAGAAGTGGTCTTTGCAGACCTCTGGAGACTCTGGGTTAAACAACATCATAGCAGGATTTCATGGAAGCCCCCAATCCTCCAACTCAAACTAGTTGAGAACTTAAAGATCAATACTCCCCACCAGAATTCCCAATAATGTAATGAATTTGCTCACTTGCACATATTATGGGTAGTTGAAGGTCTATTCTTAAAGCTTTTCCATGGCAAAAAATTTCAACCCTCGCGCACACCTGTTTAGTGACTCTTATTCAACTGGAAGCATAGTTTGCTCCCAGCCAGATTCCCCTTTGGGGAGAATGATGAATGTGGGTGGGCTGTGGTCTCAGCTTCAGAGTTCCCTTGGGGTTAAAGGCAACAGGTCCTGCCCTGGGTCTTCCCTCAAGCCCACTGGATAGCTCTGAAGCAGATGGGTCTTATTTCTGGGCTGGGAAGAGATTCTGTTAGGAGAAAGGTGAGTGGAGAGAATGTGTGATCCTGCTAGCCGGACCGGAGGAGTCAGGAGACACCTGGCCCCTCAGCATGTGACGGGAGCTGGGAGCTGCCCTGGAGCTGGGGCACATGAGTTAGCTCCCAATGCTTTCCTCCTATGAAAAGCAGCGAGGATGGCTCCTTTCTCCATGGCTTGGTGTGAATTGCAGCCCGAATGCTTTGCATTCCTGACCAGCCCCTCCTGGATATCAAAGGGAGGCAGTTTGTACAACCTGAGTTTTTGAAAATCTGTCCCCACGTTAGATCTAAGAAGGAAAGAAATGTCTGGCTCTTCAAATCATCGTCCCACTTTCAAATCCCTGCCGTATCTTTGTTTTCCCCCAGTTCCGGGCCCTTCATGATCACGCACCATGGGCACCTGCTTGTTTCAATATTTAGTTCCTTCCCTCATTTCAAAACGACTTCAAAATCTCCTTCTTCAGGGAAACCTTCACCACACTAACCTTTTGGAAGAGCATAGGTTATTTGTGTGTGCCTGCTTAGAAAAGGAGGGGCTTTCCCCCACTTCTTCAGCTAGGTGTATGTTGCAGCAGCTGTCAACTTACTTTCCTACTGGCAGCCTCTCTCCCAAGTTCTCTTTTATGTCTGCCTTATCTTACCCTGCTGTCTAACTTATCTCCATCTTTCATCTTTATGCCTATAATCTGACTATTGGCTCATTTTTCTATCAGTTTAGCAGAAAGAGTGCATCCACCTACCCACTCATCTATTCATCATTCCCTCTCCATCCATCCACCCACCCATCCATCCTCTTCATCCATCTATCCATTCATCTATTCATTTATCTCTCCATCTATCCGCCCACCCATCCATCCTCTATCCATCCATCTATCCATTCATCTAACCATCTACTGTTTCTATCTCTCCACCCATCCATTGATCCATCCATCCATCCATCCATCCGTTCACCCATCCAACTTTCAATCATCCATCCACCTATCCATCATCTCACCCATCAATGTATCCATCCATCCATCCATCTATCCCCATCCATCCTCCATTCATCTTCTACCCATCATTCATCTGCTCACATATCCACTTATTCCCTATCCATCCACTCATCCATCCTCTATATTCCTTCCTTTCCTTCTCCCTCCCAGCCTCCCTCTATCCACCCATATATAAACACACATATCCCCAATCCTCACCCATCCATTCACCAATAACATGTCCCTTGGCATGTTATTTATCTCCTAGAATTTAAGTTTCCCCCACCTGTAGAAAGAGGTCCCAGGATTACCTCCTACAGCTTGTTCTGTTTCCATGGCATGTGTTCCCAACCCATAATACAAGTTGACGCCTTGTTCTTGTGCTGTGTCTCTACCCCATGTATGAAATTTTAACCTCTTGGTCTATACTCAGAGCCCACAGGGGGTTGACTGAGAAATGCTGCTCTCTATATCCTGCCTGTGATGGTATGGGGGATGCAGGGTTGGGCAGAACAGTAGGGTTTGAGGCAAGTCTGCAGTGATAATGCACACCCCTGCTTAGGGAGAGGGAAGGAGGAGAGATTTGAATAATAAAAACATTGGAGGCTAAAACTCTGGAGTGGCTTTTCTCATCTGGGGGGCTGTATGAATTCCCTCTGGGTCTGTTCATTTTTTTGATGGACTATTGGATTTTTTTGTTGTTGAGCTTAGTGAGTGCTTTATATATCCTGAATTTATTATTATTTTATCTGATGTACTAATGTGTAAATATTTTTTTCAGTTTAGTAGGTATCTCTTAATTTTAGCTCAAGTTTAGTTTTGGTGCTTTTTTTTTTTTTTTGGTAGGGGGCAGGTGTGATTGGGCCACACCCAGCTGTGTTTAGGGCTTACTCCTGGCTCTGTGCTCAGGGATCACTCTTGACGGTGCTCAGGGAACCATAAGAAGGGTTGGGGATTGAACTAAAGTCAGATGTATGCAAGGCAGGTGCTTTAACTCTGTTCTATCTCTCTGCCTATGCCCTTAGCCATGAAAGCACTTTATAATTTGCTGTGGTCCCGTTTATCTGTATCTGTTATCTTTGTGTCTGGAGTCATATCATTGAGGAGGTCCATGTCCTGGAGAGTTTTGCCTGATGTTTGTGAGTAATGATTATAAAATGCCTAATTTTATGAGTAATGGTCTTTAATCTACTTTGAACTAGCTCTTGTGAATGATATGAAATACCGTTCCAGTGTTACTTAAATAAAACATGTGGCTCTTTAGGTTTCCAAGCACTGTTTATTGAAGAGACTTTTATTGTTCTACTTCATGGACCAGATTCTTTGTCATAGATTAACTGTCCATAGATTTGAGGGTTGACCTCTGGCTCTAAGCTCTATTCTGTCACTCTGGGAGTCTATTTTAGTGCCACAGTTTTGGTTACTAATGCTTTATGTACAGTTGGAAATAAGGAAATGCAACATCTCCATCTTTTCCTCACTCTGGATTTGGCTATTCTGGGAATTTAATGTTTTCATATAAATTTTAGATTTTATTAAGTCCTTGAAGAATGTCATCAAAATTTTAATGGGAATTTCATTAAATATAGACAGTGCTTTGGACAGGGATGGGCATTTTAACTATATTAATTCTTTCAATTCATGGATATGGGGTATATATACTTATAGTTTTTATAAAAACTTATATATACTTATAGTTTTTATTGTACAAGTCTTTCCACTTCCTTTGTTGATTCCTAAATATTTGATGATTTTTGAAATTATTTTGAATGGAGTTGCCCTTTTTATGTCTTCCTTTTCTTGTTTATCATTAGCATGTAGAAATGAAACAGATTTTTTGTGTATTAATATTGTAGGGTGCTACTTTGCAATATTCGTTTATTGTCTGTAAGGGTGTTTTGTGTGGAGTCTAGGATTTTCTATGTGTATTATCATGTCATCTTAAAATAGTTATTTAATTTCCTTTTTAAGTTGGGTCCCTTTGATTTGTTTTTCTTGCATGATTGCTATGGGGAGGACTTTCAGAACTATGTTGAATAAAAGTGGATATCCTTGTCTGAGTCTGAACCCAAAAAGGAAGGCTTTCAGATTTTCACTGTTGACTATGATGTTGCTTGCATTTGTTGCAGATATCTGTTAACTGTCTTGAGGAAATTCCTACTATCCCTATATTTTATTAATTATTATTGAATGTTGAATCTTGTCAAATCTTTTTCTGCATCTAGTGACATGATCACTTGATCACTTGATCACTTGAATTCCGTTATTCATCGATTTGCTCGAGCGGGCACCAGTAACATTTCCATTGAACCCTATCACGTGCCAATGTAACCCAATGGCATCTGGTTGATTCAGGAATATGAAGAGCCTCAAACCGTTCCTTCAGGGTCTTAACAAGGAAGACTGACCATCTTGTAGGTGGGCGGCCACGTGATCTTTTGACATCCCGAGGGATCCAGTCGGTAATGGCTCTAGTCCAGCTGTTGTCTCCAAATTGCATTACATGTCCAGCCCATCTGATTTTCGATGCCTTGGCAAGCGAGACAGCGTCCCTGATTCTGGAATAGCGAAAGAGGTCAGAACTCCGAATTCCTTCTCTCACTTGAGTGATCTCTCACTTGACATGATCATATATCTTTTTATTTTGTTGATTTGGTATATTATATTAGTTAATTTACATGTATTGAGCCAACTGAACCTTGGAATGTTGATCATGCTGTATTATCTTTTTAATGTATTCTTGGATTAGGTTACTAAGATTTTGAAGATATTTGCATTGATGTTCATTAGTGATATTCATCTGTAGTGGTGGCAAGCCTGGCAAGCTACCTGTGTCGTATTTGATATGCCAAATACCAGTAACAATTATAGGCCTCATTCCCATGACCTAGTATAATGGTTTGAGGCTCTTTATGTTCCTGAGCGAGCAGATGCCCTTGGGCTCTACTAGCATGAGACAGGACATATGGACATGCTACTGGTGCCTGCTCAAGCAGTGATACAGTGATACAGTGATCTGCAGTGGTATCTCTGTCTGCTTTTGGTATTAAGGTAATGTTGACTGTGTAGAAGCTGTTAAGAAGGAGACCTTTTAAAGAAACCTGCTGGTATCTCTGATCTTTTCTATTGTTTGTCTTTATTTTTATGCCATTGATTTCTGCTTTTATCTTTATTATTTCCTTCCTTCTTTGGGATGTGTTCGTTGTTCTTTTCCTAGTTTCTCAAGTTGTGAGGTTAGATCTATGATTTAAGCATGGTCTTTTGTTCCTGATTGCTGTATCTCTATCAACTTCTCCATTAGTACTGCTTTTGCTCTGTCCCATAGGTTTTATTATTTGTATTTTAAGTCTCATTTTTTTTAAAGAATCATTTTTTCCCAAAAAGAAACTTTTTAATTCTTCTTGGCTTCCTCTTTGATATACTTGCTATTTAATAATATGTTGTTTGAGCTCCAAAATGTTAGCACTTTTCCCAACTTTCTTTGATTTCTGCATTCATGACATTGTGGTCAAAAAAGATTCTTAATATGATTTCCTATTTTCATGACATTGTGGATATCCTGGAGACAGTTCCATGTGCAGTGGGGAAGAATGCGCATTCGACTTTTGGGGAGTGGAGGGTCCTGTATATATATATCTATTAGTCTCAGTTCCTCCAATTCTACATTTAGGGCTCTTGTTTCTTTATTGATGTTCTGTCTGGTTGATCTGTCCAATGATGAGAGGAGCGTATTAAAGTCTCCCACTACTATTGTGTTGCCATTGATGTATTTCCTCAGGTCTATTAGCAGTTGGATAACAGATTATTTTAAGGAGAGCTGTCTTTGTGAAGCTGTTGTCTCACGTGTTTTACAAGTTCCTATCCCTCAGCCTGATGCATTGAACATATTTCAAGGGGCTTGTGTTAAAGTTTGCATAAAACTTCCTTGTCAAGTCAATTTCCTGATGCTCTGCTGGTGGTAATGGCAGACCTGTCTTTGAGTCCCAGCCCTCACAGGATAGAAACGCTTTCCTCCACAAAGGCTTTGTTTCTTTGTGAACCCTGTTAGCGCGTCTTGAATTTCCTTTATTAACGCTCTAAACCAGGCCTTTTTGTGCTGAGTATCTTCACACGTTTTTAAACAGTGCGACTTGGGGCTTTTCAGCTGTGCACGCGGAAGGAGTCTGCGCATTGTCTTTCTTTGGTCTGATTGACTTGTTCTTTAAATAAAACTACGCTCTTTGTTCCCGGTTACCCACTCACTGCTGTATTCGAATTGTTTGTTCTTGTCGAAAATAACTGCAGTTGGTGCCAGTTCTTCTGCAGTCTTGCAAACAATTAAGTGCAATGTTTACAATGTAAATTGACACCTAGTCTGGAAAAATTCTGCAAAGACAAAAGAGAGAAATCCAAATAACAAAATGGGGGAAGAAAGAAATCAAGCAGTCCTTTATGTTCTACATAACGTGTTCCTGAAAACTTGTCCAAAGACTTGAACAGTTTATTCACAGGTGGTTCAGTGGGGGTTCTACAAGCAGAGAATGTGTTGATTTTTTTTTAAGGCACAAAAGACTTAACTCTGATTTGGGCAAGCTCTGCCTCCCTTGAGTCCTGAGGTCAGGGACATGACGGCTCATGCCGGTTTTAGAGATCATCAAGTCAGACATCTATCCCAGCCTGGCTGAGGGTTAGGTGACCCCTAAAATAGAATCCCTAGAATGAAGGAAAGTAGAGGGAAACGTGTTTGGTAGACATTATATTCTAGTATTGCAGCATCTTGTCAATATTTTCTACACATACACCCCCCCCCACCCCCCCCCCCCCCCCACCCCCCACACACACAGAGATTTATATTTCTGAAGGGACAAATGTTGAGATCAATATGGGCCACAGTCTGCAGTCTGACAGTAGAGGTTTGCCTGTTTCTGCATCCTGGATGCATGTTTGATGGGCCAGCTGTGAACAGCAGCTTTCAGGGTTCGAGATGAAGGGGAACTTCTTGTACACTGTGCTCTCTATGGGGCTGGTGCATCTGTGGGACATGCCCTCCATCAGTTCCCCTTGTCCTTGGGGACTGCAAGCATCAGCAGCACCATCTAAGAATGACTTTCCATTGTTAATGGCACTGCTCTTACTTGCTGCTTACTGTTGTTGAACATTCAACAAGAGAATGTTCCTTCAATGTTTCTTAACAGCAACTGGTCTGCAGGGCATCAGTATGGCCTTATTCAGTCTTAAAATGAGCTTCTTCCCACCTCATCTCACCAGAAGAGTGAATCCAAGGATGTTCTTGATGGGTAGGAAGAAGGAAATCATATTGGTTTACTATTTTCAAAGTAGTGGTTCAATTTGCGGCTCTGAGGGATAGCTTAGAGGTGCACTGTGTGATGGGGTAGGTGGACATGGACATGAAATAGCCAAGAACACTCTGTCTGGCTCTGCGGATGCTCCTCAGAAGGTGCAGAGGACCCAAAATGCTTCTGCCCTTGAGTATGTGTGATATTCTGGAACACAGGAACATCAAATCTTCCATGACCAGCCCATGATTCTGGAAGGTTCTTTGTCATAGGAAATTCTTAGGGAACTGATCATGGAAATTTGCATTGCATATATAAATAAAATGAGGTTGGGTTGAACAGCCAGGGCCTCCATAAAGGTGAAAAGGTGACGTCAGTTTAGTTGAAGAATGTTGGTGAGACAACTTTTATAGGGTGCCAGGGGAGGATCTGTGGGTCTTAGGTGTGGGGCAAGGTGCCTTTAGCAGTAAGAAGACAGACATGGATTCATTATTCCTCCTGAATTATCTTCTCTTTGCTGGCCTGTTCTCACTCTTCTGCACTTCCTACTACTTCTGTCTCTCGCTGCAAAGTGCCTGGAAGTGTTAGTGTAGCTGCAGGGTTACATGGGTTTTCATTGACTTGTTTCAGATCCTGCTGTGCCCGGTTCTGAACTGACTTATGGGAAACAAAGAGAAGGTCCCTGTTAGGTCCAAGGACATGAGCAAGAGGACCATGTCAATCCAGGAGCTGTGGGAATGGGAGAAAGAAGACAGGGCGGAATCTTTGGGGAACGGGAGGTGAAATGGGAAATGGGGAAAAGAGGGGAGGGGGAAAATGTTCCATCAATACCAGCAGGAAGGGCCTGGCCCATTACTTCCCTGTTCCCATTGTGATCTGGATGAACGGCTTGGAGAGCTTGGAGGTTGCAGTCACCTGAAGGCCGTCTCGTGAGACAGTAGCCCACAGGCTCTTCCAGCCTGTGGGTACAGGCTTCCCTTGCCCTCAGCTCAGATAAATGAAGAGAGCTTTAATCTGTTAGTGTACAGTGTGAAGTGCTCAAGGATGCAGCTTCACAAGGCAGACATTAAAAGTCCCTGGGCATGCCCTTCCGTTCCACTGAAGTTGCAGCAGGACTATTTGCTTTCATTGCATGGTGATGTCTTAGTACATGCAAGCATTGTCATCCAGCTGCTCAGCTCCTTGACTCTTGCCCCATTCTCAGAGGCTCTAGAAATGTAACCAAAGTACCCCAAAGAATATTCTCAGAACAAGCTACTTTGCTTGCTTTGCTGGTGTAAAGTGAGGCCAGTATCCCTCAACACAGCCGGCTGGGCACAGGAGGTACCAGGAGCCTGCTCTCTGGCTTGTGGGTCTCTGGCATGCAGTTGCCCATAGTATTTGCTTGGGTGTCTTCCTTCCCTGTTCCTTCCATGCCCACTTAGCCTCTGTATTTGAGTTTTCAGTTTCCCTTACAACCTGAAGTGTTCCCTGAGCTGTGACTGCAGGTCAGGGAAACAGTAAGATGTTTCTTACTGAACCTCTGGCCTCAGAGGGCTTCTGTCAGCACCAGAGCTATCATTGCACAAACATGCATACCCACACAGATGTGCACGCACTCTAGCCCATGAACACACATGGACACACACGTGCATTCCACACCCATGTATATACCCTCACATACTCATGTACATCTATTCGCACTCACCCACACACCCATGTATGAACTCATGCATACTCACATACCTGGATGCACCCACTCACCCATTCATACGTGTACATGTACTCCCAGGTACACACTTCATACCCACACCAGGCACATACAAGATCATATGCCATCCACTGCACAGGCACCCCCCCATGCACACCAGGCCTGGAAGCTGGCGCAAAGGGCCTGCTGAAAACATTGTAGCTCCCAGTTTGCTCCTGCTGCCTTTCTGTGTCTTGATATGTGAAAATATGGTCACCAGTCAGGGTAGAAAGACCCGTGTTACTTCCACCTGACACCAAGATGGGGGAGAAACCTTTAGTACAGCACTTCACATTTTGTGAAACTTTCCAACTCATTATGTCTCTTTGCTCCCGGAAGCTCTGTGAGGATTATGGGATTCTCAGAGCCGCAGACTTTATTCAAGCCTCATGGAGCTGAGGTTTGCCTGGTTGGTATAAGTTAAATTGACAACATGCATTTTTTTTCAAACTTGCAAGGGGAGCTGTATTCACTCCCATTTGCCTCTGTACCATATTTTATTAGAATCCATTTAGAATGACAGAATATATGTCATATAAAAATCTTTTATCTGTCTTTATTTTCCAAGAGAAAAGACAGAACTTTATGACAAAGTGAAGGCCTATATTGACTACAATTGTGGCCAGATCAACTCAAAATAGGAAAAGCCAGGTACAGGGCTTAATGGGAGAGAGGCTTTTAGGACCATTTTGAAGTGCTCTGGAAATAGTCACTTACCAAATAATTCCAGTGGAAGAAATACTCCATATCAATTGGCTAAATTGAAATGGAGATCCAGAAATGTTAAATAGCCCTGAGGGCCATGTTCAAGGGCATGTGACAATGACATTGTGGCTTTCTGAACAGTCTCCTGCCCCTATGGCTGGAAGAGTAACACAGTTCTTTGGAAATGCCATAGAGTGGAGAAACATAAGTTGACACAACAAAGGTATGTGTACTTCCCAGCTTCCTCCTGCTGTGCTGTCAGGTACGTTGGGCTGGAGCAACACAAATTCATCAACACAAAATATCAGTGGAGTTGAGTCCTGACGCCTGGTTAGAATACCCTTGATTGCAACAATAATATAGACTGGTTTCAACTACAGAGTTTTGGGGGTTGGGGAGTTTGGTGCTGTTTTTTTTTTTTATCTTACTGTTCTGAAAAAATGCAAGTCCCTGGTCAGGCAGCAGGCAGCTTCATTAGGGCTCCTCTTTCTGGCCACGGACAGCCATCTTCTCTCTCTGCCTCAGATGGCAGACAGGGATCCTCTCTCTGTGTCTTTCCTTAGAAGGGCAGTAAGCCTGGGTCCAAAAGCATTCTCTTCATGACCTGACTCCCTCATTCCCAAACACTAGCATCTTGGGCAAGGGGGCATCAGTGGATGGCATCTACGGGGGTGCATGGGCATTCAGCATGGACTACCCGATTGCCTATGTGCAGCGAGCTCCTTGTTGTCTCTGCTAGATTCAGTGTGCCAGGACCTCCATCTTAACATGAGCTCCACCAAATCTGGTTGCAGGGAAGAGAGAGACATAGTGAGCTCTGAGTGTCACAGTCTCCATTATTTTCTTGAGGCAAGGTTGTGCTGGTCTGGATCCATTGGTTATAGCAAGTCACCTAGCTGCAAAGAGTTTGGGCCACTGGAGACCTATGAGCCAATATGATGCCTGGTCTGTGTTCTGAATGTTCATCAGTGCCCACCACTTACCCTGTTCCACTGTAGGATAAATGGTTACATGCTCCCCCTGGCTGTTGAAAAATAATTCTTACTTTATCAAATCCTCAGAATATCGCAAATCATCCTTTCTCTTACACACACACACATGCACACACACACACACACACACACACACAAAACAAACACATTCAAGAACCCATTTCTGTAATTAAGGAGTTCATTTTAAATGGGTCCTAGCTAAAAATATATAGTAGTTCTCCTCCCCCCAGTGTAACTATTAAATGCTTCTTCAGATTGCCTTCTATCTTATGGGGTAGCAGAGGGCACAGCCAGACCTTGTAGGAATGGGCAGCTGGGCTCCCTCTGGGATAGGGGCTAGGGGGAAGACGCTGCCAAGTCTGTAGGGGAACCCTCCAGAACACCCGTTGATGCAGAAAGTTCTTTGCACTCCACTTTACGTGGCCTCCACTTGTTCTGGCCTGACAATTGCCATCATCTTTGAGCAAAAGCTTTCATGTCCTTGAAATAAATGTAATTCCACTTGCCTTCATCTTCTTTTCTATGTAAAGCAAGTGTGGTTCTTTTCATTTCCACGGATCAATTTTTTCGGTGCCTTTGTGCTTCTTGGGAGTGTGCCACTTGCCCTGATGTGGCAGACCAGAGTGGGCATCAGGTGTCTCTGTCCAGCGACAGAGAGGCTGGAATCCACCCATGACAGCTTGCAGGGAGATGGGGTGCAGAAGCCTGGTTCTCTACAGGGGGCTCAGCTTGCAGCAAGTCTGCACCAAGTCTGCCTTGGAGCAAGAGACACCCCCTCCTTAGCCCAGAGTGTCTGGCTGCCAGCCTTACCCAGCTCGGTGGCTTCCCTTTGGGGAATCCTTGGAGGTGTGGCAGCTGCAGTGTGAGAGAGGCCATTGCCAGTTTGTTTTTGTAGACAGTGAAGTTGCCTCATTGGCCATAGGCTTCTCCTTCCTATCCCGGGAAGAAGACCATCTACTGCTGGAGATGCAGTCACCTCACTTTCCCTTTGACAAACCGCTCATTACAGCTAGAGAGATGGTACAGGATTAAGACACCTGCCTTGCACTCTGCTGACCCTGCTTTAATCTCTGGCTCTATATATGATTCCTCAAGCCCTGCCAAACACACATAGCCATCCCTGAGCACAGCTTGGGACCCCAAACAGAGCAACCAGACCAACAAAATGAACAACCCTCTAGACACCTACCTAAAATGGATTAGAACCTCGGTTTGGGCATCAAACATAGGAAGGAAGAACTTCTGTTTCATCCTGTTCCCGTTAGGCATTAGACATGTAATAAAATATTAACTGTGGGGCTGGAGTGATAGCACTGTGGGTAGGGCTAGCATGCAGCAGACCTGGGTTCGATCCCCGGCATTCCATATGGTCCCCCAAGCACTGCTAGGAGTAATTCCTGAGCAAAGAGTCATGATTAACCCATGAGAATCACCAGGTGTGATGCAAAAAAAAATATTAACTGTCACTGCCAAATAGCTTTTCTTGGCGTTCCAGAAATCTCCCCAAATCTCCAGCACTGCCTCAACACTGGAGGGGAAGCATTTATTGTGAAAAATGCTTGACAGCATTCCTGCCAGAGATGACACGCTTAATACCTGCCTATTACATGCAGAATGTCACATGTGAGCAAAGAGTAAAGGGAAAAAGAAATCCACTTCTATAATGCATTGGCTGAAAAACTTAAAAGTGATGTTGTTGAACATGACTCGATTAGAAGGCAGATGTTCATGTCTCAGATGAATGATGGCTGTGGGGTTCATGTCTCCTTTCTTCTGTCCTTAGCCTCGAGGAGTAGGTGGCTGTGAGCTTGTCATGGCATTTCTGGGGACCATTGGATTAGTATTTCTTGTGCGGAAAGGCAAGGGGACACATGTACTTCCAGCAGCTCTGGAACAAAGCAGACTATTCAGTGCAGAAACCCAGCAGGCTGCTGTTATCTGGACCAAAAGGTTTCCAGAATGTTCCAGAAGCAGAGGAAATTGCCCTCAGCAAGGCTTAGCTTGGCCAGATGGAGAACATGGATATTCCACTTCTTGGTCTCTCCCCAAAGGATTTGGAGTCAACCAACTTCCTCCCTGCTCCTCCTTCCCAGGCTACTTCCTGTGGCCACCTCCTCATGTCTTCCTCTGTCCTCCCTGGGAATGCAAGGACTTGGTATTGAAACAAGTACCATTTTTTTGGGGGGCCTTGGAACCATGCTACTTAAACTAAAATTCTAGGACAGAAAAAGCACCATTCGGGTGGTGTGGGGAGGAGTGTACTGTCGTACAGACTAAGCTTGTGGAATAGCCAACTCTTGGCTCATTAAACATTTGATCATCGTCAGTGGAAAGCACCGAGGGCCCAAACCAGTTTGCCGCAAGCAGTGCAGTCTGAGCTTGGTGCTGGGAGAGCAGAGCCCTTGGCTGCAACTAATGGGCGGCACCGAGATGACTGGGAGCAGCGCAGACCCTCCACCCAGACCTCTCTTGCAGCTGTCATTTTGCCCAGCCCAGTTGTTTCTTATGCTCCAATAACCACAGCTCTCATTTAGTTAGCGCCTCTCATCAGCGTCCCCAGGGTTGTTCCAACCCTGAAGGGAGTCTGTGTCCATGTGTGCTGACCTCTGAGTGGACCCTGAGCCCCCTGCCGCTGCTCGCCAGCACAAGGCTTGAAAATAGGACTTTGCCTGCAGGGGGTACTCCCAGAACAGGGTCTGATGCCCTTTTCAAATCCTTTCTCATGGAGAAGAGAAATTCGGGGGGATTTGTCCAGAGCTGTGGAGACCCTGGGAGCAGCTAGAGAGGGTCTGCAGTGCTTGTCAAGATGGGTGGGTGCTTTGGCAAATGTACTCAGCTCCCTGGGAGATGATTGAATGCAAAGAGAACTACTGAGCATTGGCATAACTGGGTGGTGTCAGCCCTCAAGAGGGTTACCTGCCCCCTCCTCTGCCCCTTCTCCACACAAGTCCAGATTCATTTCCTCACTGCACAGAGATGGTGGCCCCCAACTGGGGGTGGGGGGTCTGTCCATGACCAGTTCCAGAGAGCCGTGGAGCCTTGCAGGCTATGGCTCATTTGCATATTGAATGATTGGGAGAGGGGGGTCTCTTCTGCAATATTGAAAAGAAATTTGACATACCAGATTTGGAATGCAGTGACACGGTCAAATCAAGAAGTTAAAGGCACTCATTTCATTCTCACAGCTCGCTGCGTTGAATTTAGAATATCTGAGGCTGGTCCAATTTTGGATGCTGACAGCCGGTGGAAGAGAATAGTGAGGCAGATGTTAGTGGCCTTAAAAATGGATTCAGGGAATCCCAGCCAGGGGGTGTTGGTGTCTGTTTGGTTTTGTGTTTGTGTCCAGAATGGGAGAGGAAAGCTCAGGGACTGCAGGGGGAAAAGCCAGGAGGGTCGCAGGGGTGGGAGTTCAGCTTCACGTGTACCCACAGCTTCCTAGGGTGGCACAACTCAGCCTTTCTTCTTGGGACAGTTTTGAAGTTATTTTGAAAGGAAATAGCTTTCTGATATTGCTTTGGAGAAAATTAAGAAAAAAGGACTTGCTTTAGAAGGTTCAGAGCAGCGTTTCCTCAAAGTGTTCTTCAAGCAATGTTGGTCTGACAAGTGCTTGTTGGAAAAGACTCTGAGATCAAATAAAAGTGAGACACACTCCTCTCTCCTTGGACACTGTTCACAGATGCTGCTGAGGACTGCAATGAAGAAGCTGGTTCAGTTAGTTTGGGGTGTGTGGGGGATAGTTTCCATTTTATTATTTTACATCGATGCAGTAGTAATACATTATAACCTTATATAAGTTTCAGGTTGGTGTGATTGGAAATTGCAAGTGTGCCCACTGCTTATCAATTTTCTAGTATTTTGCCACCATGTTTCTGTGTTGCATTTGAGTGTGACTGTGGGGTCAGACTCAGAGATGCCAATGCTCTGTGAATTTTCCTGAAATAATACTATTCTAGGATGTAAAAATCATCTTTGTGGGGACCAGGGAGATAGGCCAGGGATTAAGGCATACATTTTGTGGTCAATATTGATTTGATCTCCAGCACCACAAGGTTCCCAGAGAATTTCTGGGGCCAATCTTGGAGGTCCCCAAGCACCACCAAGTGTGACCATGGAGGCCCTGAGCACCGTCTGGGTGGCACTGCCCTGGCATCAATGAGCTGCAGTGTATCCTGGGGCCCTGGCATGGAGCTGTCCTCCAGAATGGCAGGGGATTTCCTGGAGGGCCCCCCAGGCCTCCTAAGTATTGCTTGGGAGCCTCCCTGACCCCAATACCTGTGTGTTCATTCTCTTGTGGGACTCCTGCAGTGACATTTGAAATAACCAAGTAGGGGCCCTTCCGTTTGGGATGGCCCAGCCGGCCGGGCAGCCGCCCAAGACACATTCCAGCTCTCTTCTCCCGGTGCCAGCTGCAGTGGGTTCTTCTCCCTGTGACTTCAGTCCCTCTCCTCATTTAATCTGGGACCTGTCAAACTTTATGTGCAAAGGGCCAGCAAACAAATATATTAAGTTTTGTGGGTTCAAAAGTGTTTGCGTGATTCTCCAGCCCTGCTGGTCCCGTCACATCATAGCAGCCACAGACAGGCGCCATGTGCAAAAGTTCATCTATCCAACCTTTCCTCTAAACACAAGCCCAGGCCGAATTTGGCTCATCTGTCTCCTGGACTCTGCTGGGCGATTCCCTCTCTGGAGACCTCCTGAGGTTCCAGCCTTAGTTCGAACCTTTACTTAACCCTGGATTCTCTCTGGCCCTGGAGTCTGCTTTTTTCGTGCTTCCCGGGGAAATATTTCATCCCTCCTGCTGGGGCTGGCCTTCCTCTCTTCTCTCTGATCTCTTTACTAGCCTTTGGAGTTTCAAGCCCTGTTGCTCTCCCTTGCATGTTCTGTCCTTGAATATTCTGTCCCCAGGCACACGAAGCTCTTTCCTCTTTGTTTCCACCTGACTTAGCTCCCTCTTGGGCCTTGGGGCTTTGTGTGCTCAGCTTTGCCTCCAGCCTCCTGGATGTGTGTACATCCCTCAGGCCGAGCCCTGCAGGCTTCCGGCCTTGCCCTGCGCTCCTCTCCAATGCTGTTTCTGTTCTGTGTTTCTGAACTGATCTCACTTGTCTGTCGCAGGGGGGCTCAGGAATCAGCCTTGCTTTTTTCTCATCATTACATCCCTAACGCTGAGACCAATGCCTGGCATATAGTAAGTGCTCAGTGAAGAGCTACTGCTGAAATGAATGCACTGACTCAGGTTGCAATGATTGAGCTCATTCATCTGTCAGCTGCTGGCTCCGTGCTTTGTCTAAGAGCTCGTCCAGGTATGCGTCATGAATATTTTCATTTAATGAATGACTCCTGCTACTCGCTGTAGCTGCGAGGGGACTCCCAGCCGCGACTCCCTCCTTACCCACTCAGAATGCACAGCTTAGGCCTCTTGTCACATCTGGGCCCTTTTATCTGAATATTTGATTTCTTTTCAGACTGAACTACCGGGCACCAGCTTTACAATAAATGGCAGAGAATGGTTCCTTTCTGCCTGGGAAAGCTTCTGTGGCTCTGCCAGCAGGATTCAGCTGGACACGAGCACCTAAGAGAAAAGCACTCAGGCATCTTCTGCCTCTTATTTTGGCAGTGTCGGGCTGAACCCAGGCCCTCACACATGTGAGGCCTGCACTTTGACACTAAGTGACATCCTCAACTGGGCCCTTTCATATTTTATATCTGTATCTCTATATAATGATACCAAAAGGTGATTCTTCTGTGAGCTGACTGTAACCATCAAATGGAAATTTCTGAGTTACGATGCCATGGTGCTATTATGTTTTATTTTGGGTCTTTTTTGGGGTAGAGAGCTTCACCCAGCAGTATTCAGCAACGATTCGTTGCTCTGTGCTCAGGAGTGACCCCTGGAGGTGTTTGGCCCGTATGTGGTGTCAGGGATTTGAATGGGATCCAGCTGCGTGCAGGGTAAGCTCCATCACCTTAGGACTACCTCTGTGTCCCACGTACTTTAGGGTCTTTGATAGGGACCATGACATAGATGACTTGGGGATAAATGGTTAATTTTTAACTTTGAAGCTTGGACTCCTTAGCTGGTAGAGGCCTCATGTGAGAGAACAATAGTGCACTTCCTGGGATTTTTCTTTAGGGTATGATTATATTTTCTAGAGAAGTAGACCTCTCGCCTGCAGGGTGTGCTGATTGATTTTATATTGTTGCACCATCACTCATGAAGGTGGTGCCTCAGTGGGGTGGAGGCTCCCTGTGGAATGGGCTTCCTCACAGCAGGAACTCTGGAGCGAACTCCTCAAGCTACAGCCACTGTGATGTGCACAGCGTCCAGTGTGTGGGCATCTTAGGAGCACCTGAGCAGTGCTTTTGCGAAGATCAGTCCAGAGATGTGTCTTAAAGACTAGAGGGTCTTTGCTGTACCACTGAGCCCAGCACTCTGGTAACTTGTCTTCTCTCAGGGACCTGTCAGCTGTGGAGTTCCAGCCCCACAGAGCTCGGTACTTCCAGGCATTAGCTCAGAGATGAAGTCTAAACTTCACCCTCTGGCCTTCTCATCACTCCCCTGCTCAGGTGCGACAACAGGTCCTCAGCTGGTCATCTCTGTCGAGGGCCCCATCTCTGCCTGCCCTGTGCCATGCACTGTCTCAAGCTGTCATCGCAACTGCTGTGTTGGGCTCATTCCCATTTGGTAGGTAGCTGAGGGTTCTGTGGCTCAGAGAACTGGTGCTTTGCTATGGCCAAACACCAGTTAAGAGAAAGAGCTAAGTTACAGGTATGTTATCAAGGATTCAGTCAGCTCCTGGAAGATTACATGGGGTTTTCTGGTCCCAATGTTCCCTTTAGAAATGCCTCCAAAGATTGTCCCACATTCATGTAGCTGTCCAGGGTGCTGCTGGCCACATTTCTCCAAACAGAAGAAACATTTGTTGTAGTTCATGGGAAGAATCCTAGCTGTCTTCATCGCTCTGCATGTCTGTGGTTCCAGGATAGACCTCTCACTAGCATTAGCCAAGGGATACCTGGCTGGGGTTTTCCAAGCCCTAGAAATCTCAGTTGCTGCATCACGGGAGAATGTTTTCTAGACCAAGAGAAAATGTTTATTTAAATATAGAGACCTTTTTTAAAATCTATTTTTTAAAATTTTATTACACCACTATGAGATATACAATTACAAAGCTTTTCATGATTGGGTTTCACTCATACAGTGTTCCAGCCCCCATACGTCCACCAGTTCACATTTCCCACCACTGCTGTCCCCAGTTTCCCTTCCCCTCTCCCCCAGATACCTCTATGTATGGCCTTCTTCTTCTTCTTCTTCTTCTTCTTCTTCTTCTTCTTCTTCTTCTTCTTCTTCTTCTTCTTCTTCTTCTTCTTCTTCTTCTTCTTCTTCTTCTTCTTCTTCTTCTTCTTCTCCTTCTCCTTCTCCTTCTCCTTCTCCTTCTCCTTCTCCTTCTCCTTCTCCTTCTCCTTCTCCTTCTCCTTCTCCTTCTCCTTCTCCTTCTCCTTCTCCTTCTCCTTCTCCTTCTCCTCCTCCTCCTCCTTCTCCTCCTCCTTCTCCTCTTCCTCCTCCTCCCCCTCCTCCCCCTCCTCCCCTTCCCCCCTTCCTTTCCCCTCCTCCTCTCCCCCTCCGCCCCCCCCTCCCCTCCCCCTCCCCCGTCTTTTTTGTTGTCATTGCCATCATCTTCCTCTTCCTCCTCCTCCTCCTCCTCCTCTTCCTCTTTGTCTTCCTCTTCGTCTTCCCCTTCATCTTCCCCTTCGTCTTCCCCTTCCCTTTCCCTTTCCCTTCCTCTTCCTCTTTCTCTTTCCCTTCTTTCTCCTTCCTCCTCCTCCCCTCTTCCTCTTTCTCCTCCTCTTCCTTCTTCCTCCTTCTCCTCTTCCCCTCCTCCTTCTCCTTCCTTCCTATTCCTTCTCCTCCTTTCAAGAGAGGCCCTTTAAACTCTCTCTGCTGCAGCCCCTCTCAGTTGTATAGGCTTATAAAAATAGCTTTACAAATCTTCACTAACTTTCTACCAAGAAAACATTCCTTGACCATGTCTAGCAAAATAGCTATACAAGCAATATAAAAATATACTATTAAGGGCCTGCTATAGGGGCAGGCTTACTCGGTGGCTGTGAAAATAGGAAATGATGGTGTTGTAAAGTTGCAATGGTGGTGGGATGGGGGTTGATATTGAATGTCTGTAAGAAATTAACACAACTTTGTTAAAAAATTATGTAGAAACCCAGTTAAATAAGTTTATCATCAACAACAAAGTGGGTTTATAAATCAAACATTCATTGATCAGAGGTCCTAAGGAAAGGAAATTTATTTTATAAAAATATTTTTTTCTTTTTTGGGGTTACACTTGGTGACGCTGAGAGGTTACCTCCTGGCTTTTTCACTCAGGAATTACTTCTGGTGGTGCTCAGAGGACCATATGGGATGCCGGACTTCAAATCCCGGTCGGCTGTGTGCAAGGCAAACGCCCACCCGCTGTGCTATTGCTCTAGTCCAAAATATTTTGAAGCTTAGTGCAATCTCTTGGAGGGCTGCTACCCACTGAATAGCCCACATTGTTAAGAAGGGCCTGGGGTGGTTGCCATTAGTAACTCCAGTGGGCGGAATGCCATTGGCCATTCTGTAGAGCACTGGCTGGCTCCACTCCTATCACTGGTCTGTCTCTGCAAAAGGACACCCACATTCCCAAGCGACTTGAGACATGGCTTGAGCATGGAGATGATGTACTAGGTAGAGATTTCCCCAGTACAGTCCTCGTGGACGATGATTGCAGACTCCATTCTGCAGTCTAGATGCGTGAATTGCTGCTGAGGATGGAACTCTGAGTGATGGCGTATTTTTTGTCAAGGAAACTCTGGATCTTCTTGAACTCCCCAATTTATCCCTCTCCCAACAGGGAGTGATTCAAGTTGGAAATTATGGAACAGAGCTTGAGACAGTGCTGGACATTCTTCAGGCCAGTGTGCACATCCATCTCCCTTTCCATAAGTGTGTTTAATGTCAATCCTCCATCACTCCCCAGCCCAGAGTCACTGTTGAGTCTGTGCTTATGTTCAGTGCTGGTGTCTCAAGCTTTACTGATCCGAGGTATAGCAGCAGAGTTGTGCCACCAGAAACCCACATGAAGAGCAGAGGGAGAAGGTCTGAGGCTCCCTGGAGCTTGGGCTGCTCTATCATGCTGCCATGTTGGCCAGAGGGCTCCTTGTAGTGTATTTGTATATAAAATGTCTTCATGCAAATTCTGTCCAGCTGTGCAGTCTTGGGGGCTGGGGGGTGCAGGGAAGCTAATGTCAGCTAACCCAATGACAACACCCTTGCCCTGAGCTCCCTTCCAAACTGAAATCAGTTGCTTCCTGCCTGTTTTCTCCCTTGCTCTGGAAGTGTTAATTAGGTCCATTGCCCTGACAAAAGTATTTGCTTCCCCCAACCCCCACCCCAAACCTCCTGCAGTCGGATCTTTGGTTTTCCATAAACAGTTGCAAATGATCAAATAAATCAATATTGCTTAATGTTATGATGCGCTTGCGTCCCCCAGATCCACAAAGAATGATTTATAGATTCCAGCATTTCAAGCCTGACCTGTCCAGGTCTCAGAAAGCACTTAAAAAATAAATTTACCCTGGCCCTCTCACCCCATTTCAAAAGGGTGACAAAGATGAAGTAATTTATAAGTCACACTTTTATTAATGCTTTTAACTTTCATCCACTTGGCTTTGTTGGCCTCGGAGTGGCATGAGTGCGCGCCCTGGTTGGATGGTAACCTTGCGCTTGGGGAGGGGGAGGCCTCTGGTACAAATGATCAACTCATAAATAGGTGCTGGGCTCCACATTATCCCGCCATAAATTCACTGGACCTTTCAAGTACATCAAGTAAGAGCCAGTCGAACTAGGCGTTTTGCTCGGAGTTTACAGACTAATGCAGTACTAATGAGGTTCTGGGCAAAGGGGTCCCAGCCCCATGTCCAGCACTTTGTGGCAGGAGTCGCTGCTTTTTGCAGGGGTGGTGTGGAGGGGGGGAGAGGAGGACCATGCGACTCTGGAGTTGTGGGGGGCAGGGAGGGAACCTTGTACAGGCCTGTCTGTTTACTTTGGAACCAAATGGATGTTCTTAACATGGTGGAAACTGCTCACTGGCACCCAGAGCAGAAAGTTGGGGCACTGAGTGACACTGTTCAATCTGTCTGTCCAAACGGGTTTGAAGACTGAATGTTGGGGTATCTGGAAAATGAGGGGGAGAAACGGAAGAGAAGCGGGACTCACCCTCCTGTTTGCTCCATCCAAGTCTTTAAAGTGGACAGCTGGGCTCTAAGGGATTACTGAGAACAGGCATCGACCTGTCTCAACAACTTGGAGAAGCAGCAACTGCTGTTTTTCTCCTGCTCCGGAAAACGGTGAATGAGTCGATGTAACACATTGATTACAAGAGGGGGAAAGAGGCGGAAAGAGGGTCGCTGAAGCCAGTGACCCTGTGCTTTGCGCTGGCTTTGGACTCGATTCAGAGCATGCGGCTCTCAGGCGTGCCTTGAACTTGTTGACTCAGGGGACATGCGTGTCACTGCATGCAGCCCGTGCTGAATGGTCAGCTGGGCGCTCACCCCTCCTTGGGATGCCTAGAGGAGACTCTCTTGCTCCCCCTCCCTGTCCCCAAACACAGTGGCCATGATCATGCCTGCTGTCTCCTGAACTCTCGCCTGCCTTTGAGACCCTTCCCAGAGCTGTAGTGAGGGCTGCTCAGCTATGAGCCTCAGCTTTTCTGCTCAAGCCCACTCCACTTCCTGGGTGGGGCTAGTCATCTTTTTCCTTTTTTTTTTTTTTTTTTTGTTAATGTTTTGGGATCATACCCAGCGATGCCCAGGGTTTACTCTGTCTCCACACTTAGGTATTACTCCTGGTGGTGCTCGGGGACCATATGGAATGCCAGGACCCAATTTCAGGTTGAGTGTGTGTAAGGCAAGTGCCCTCCTGCTGTAACATCTCTCAGGTCCTCTTATTTTGTATCTTGTCATGTGCACAGAACCTGCCTTAATGAGCAGCTCCCGTCAGGCAGGTGCAAGCCTGTTTTCTCGTCCTTGATGTTTGTGGGCTGGGCCCACTCTGCTGCCTCATCCTCCCTATTCCTCACGGACTGCAGGCTCCACCACAGCTGGGCAAAGACTGAGCTCTTTCAGCCGTAAGGGCACTGGACATGTGCTTGGGATGGTTTCATCATTCTGATCTTTGGATCTGTGTTTTGTGGGCCACACTATGGACTCCTGCTTTGAATGTACTTGCACCCACCTTTTTAGGCTATATTTGTCCTCCTGTTGAATTAGAGAAATGCTCCCTAAAATCAGTGACTCTCAGCCTATTTTCAAGGGTATCATAATGATAGTTATTGTTTTGGTGTTTGGGTCACAGTAGATGGTGCTCAGGGCTTACTCCTGGCTCTGTGCTCAGGGGACCATATATGAGGCCAGAGGAATCCAACCTTGATCAGCTGCATTTCAAAGCCAGAGCCTTCAACCCTGTCTGGACTCTCCAGTGATTTAAAGAAAATAAAAGCCCAGCGATTTTTTTTCATTTAAAGGTGTTGGAATAAGCCACGCTGATTGCAACATGATAAATACTAGTGTCCCCCTCTCTGTGGCTTGCAGTCTGTCCATTAAGAAGTTCTGACATGAGTAAGGTAAAAGGTTTTCCATAAAAGGAAGTGCTATGATTCCTTTGAAACACACTTATTACATATTTCAAATTTTGTATTGAAAGGACTCTTTACAAGAAGTACACCTGCTGGGCAATTTTTGCATTCAGTCATGAAGATCCCAAGATTACTTCATCAGATTAAATTGAGAATGAGTACAACCATCTAAATAATTTAGTCAGGACAGAGGTGCTCTTTGTTTTAATTTAAAAAAAAGAATGACCAGATGTTTGATTTGTATTTTGAAGGTTTATAATAAGATCGAGAATCTGTCTGGCTATTGCAGCTTCTTCATCTGCAATTGAGAATGGGGTGGGGTGGGGGGCGAAGGCAAAGAACAATCCGTATCATAACTTTGCCTGATTTTTTTTTTAAACAGACAAAGCTAATAAAAGAATTGGAAGCTGTACATTCCACTCAATATTCTCATCAGTTGACTTTTCCTCTCATTTAAATACATATAAATGCATATTAATCTATGGATTTAATTGCAGATGTTACTTACAATGAGGAATAACTGGGCCAACAGACTCCGTTGTGGTGATTAGAGAGGACAAAATCACTTACAACTTAGGAGTGAGACCCAATAATGAAAGAGAGAAAGAAATGAATTGCTACAACGAGTCAAATTAAATTCAGCACAACTAATAGTAGATTAAGCAAACATTACAAATGAAAACCAAAGCCTCAGACAAACAAGGAGACCAGTCTCGCCTGGAGCTGAGCACCGAGAGACCCCACTGAGAGATGGGATGTGAGACTGGGACTCTGGGAGCCGTGACTTGAGATGGATGTTGAGTGATACGCCCTAGCCCAGTGATCCTGCCTATGTTCCATTCCAGGCCCATACCAAGCTGTCTCTTGGGCACCCTGGACAGCGAGGAATCGAGGTCCATTGCATTGGTGGTTATATGATTTGTCTTTTGCCCTTTTTAAGTTTAGTTGTGGGTTCACACCTAAGAATTCTCAGGGCTTACTTCTGGCTCTGCTCTCTGGGATCACCCGTGGTGGTTCTTGGAGGACCGTTAGTGCTAGGGATCGAATCTGGGTCAGTGGCATGCAAAGCAAGTGCTTTGCCCACTGCAGTGTCTCTCTGGCTCTTCTTCTAAGTTTTGTTGACATTTGAAAGACTGTAAATGGGCTTATCAATCAGCGGGTATCTGGGACTGTATAACCAAGTCCCAGACCACAAGGGAGAACATTATCACACAATCAGGAGTTCCCACAGCTCCTGGTCATTTTCCAAGGCAGTTCATCTTGCTTGTATATCTTGCTTCCATCCAGACATTGACTTAAAATGAGAAAAAGTGATGCTAGAACTAGAGCTAGTGATAGAGTGAGACACAATGGAAAGAAATTACATGCACGCAATCACGCGCACACACACACACACACACACACACTCCAGAGACACAGAACAAGGTTCGTTTGCTTTGAGAAGTGGTATTAGGAAGCCAGATGTTTGCAGAGTCCCAAACTGGTCTCATCTTGCTGTTTATTCTGCCAGCTCTATTTCAAGTGGGTTCATCAAGGCCCAAAGCTGAGCATTCACAGTAGGACTAATATCTGCCACTTAGTGCATGTAATTCCTTCCAACGTTCTCTAATTATTTCATGTGGCACCCTACTGAGAAGTAGGTAAGTATTATCATTTCCACTTTATAAGTTGAGTTAACAGGCAGAAAGCAATGAAGACTGCTCCCACTTTGGAAGTTTGCCCAGTAAGCCTCTGCCTTCTTGGCCACCTTTGCACTCAAAGTGGATCTTGAGAATCATCTGCAGTCTTTATGTTTTAATTTTCACCTTCACTCAGCATGTTTAGGGAGTTGTTCTGTTTTTGTTTCTTATGGTTCTGTACTAGGTTGCAATTTGGCTTCTCGGGTCTGTACCCCAAGTTTGATCATCTCTTCAATGCCCCAAAAGGCATCCTTCCTGTAAGGATAACATCTTAAATATCATCCAGATGTTGTCTCAGGGTTGTTTCCTAAACTTAGTGAAAAATGGTCTTGTTTGGATGATGTAAAGTCCCAATCTCTTGTAATCTGATTGTTTTATAAAAGACAGAGTGATAAAGCCATGTTGGAGTGTCAGTGTCAGTATTGATCTGATATGGGATCACATGTCAGGGAGTGAGGAGGACTGTGGGAGCTGGATGTTCTCACTCCTCTGTGCATCAGAACGTGGAGTTGCCCACACACAGGCGTGTTCATGACCAGGAACCAACAAAGGCAGCCAGTGTGAAAGCCTTTCAGAAGGAAAAGCTGAGTTTTCTGTAGCCCTGCATGGTCTATGCTATCATGATAGCACAGACGGCTGCCTTTTAGGTTCTTGGGGGGTAAGAATAGCAAGCTGGCCACCAGATATCTTCAGCATAAGAGCTTTTTATTAATGCTTCTCAAAAGTCACCAGCAACTTCTGCATTCTGCAGAGAAACTCCAGTAACTGCTTCCCAGAAACTCATGACCTGTGATTATACTCTACACGTATCTCCTCCTCTTAGCAGTTTCTGTTGTCTGATTGATTACACCTTACTTAAACTAGATTCTGATCAACCTGATTGGTTAAAGACCATTTCGAGCACATCTTCCATAAACCACTCAGGCAGTACCTATAGGGATCCTGCCTCTCTGACTGCCAGCCTAACACTGTAATAGAAGAATGAACAGGGACATGGAAGAGAGGTGAGCTCTGTGTTTTTGTTAGGAGGACAGGAGGAAAGAGAAAACACAGTAGCAGAAAGTGAAAGGACTTTGAGATAGATTCATAACCGTAAAATCTTGGAGGTTAAGCCAAAGAGAGACCCAGTCTGCACTTGAGAGCCTCAGTGATAGGGAGGTTAGCCCAGAGAACTTTCTGAGCTCTCTCTGTTGCCTGGTGAACCACAGCTGGCTTGAAATCCTCCTCTGGGGCTGAATTGCAAACTACACTGCCTGCCAGCATTGTGACCTTGGAAGAGGATACTTCGCCTCTCAGTGCCTCACTTTCCTCATCTGTCCACAGTGATGATAGAATTGTTGAGAATATGTCATGCAGATAAAAACCTCAGTGCTATTAGCCTTTTTGGAAAACAATATGGACATTCTCCAAAAACTAGAAATTGAGTCCCCATTTGACCCAGCCATATCACTCCTGGGAATATACCCTGGGAGGCCAAGGTATACAAAGCAGAAACACCATCTGCACTTCTATGTTCATAGCAGCACTATTAACAATAGCCAGAATCTGGAAACAACCAGAGTGCCTGAGAACAGACGACTGGATAAAGAAACTATGGTACATCTACACAATGGAATACTATGCAGCTGTTAGCAAAAATGAAGTCATGAAATTTGCCTATAAATGGATGGACATGGAGAGGATCATGCTGAGTGAAATTAGCCAGAAGGTAAAGGACAGATATAGAATGACTACATTTATTTGCGGAATATAAAAAAAATAGCAAGATACCAATATCCAAGGCCAGGCAAAACATAGATCAGGAGGTCTTGTCAGTGGGTGGAATCTACCACAGGTGTGTGGGAGTCAGAGAAATTAATCAGGTCTCACTAAGAGGTGGGGGTCCTGGGGTTTTATACCACCATGGGGCAGGAGGTGTTAGATAACTAGGCCTCTGGCTTATCTGACACTATCTTTCACTTGGTATAGTTGCATTCATCAGGTTTCTGAGTGTGCCACACTTTTTTCTTTTTAATATCCGAATATTATGGATGGTTTGCGTGATTCTTTTTTTTTTAATTGTGATGGAGGTGTAAAGCATAGAGAAAGAAACTACTTAGGATTACTGTATGGTAAAATTTTGGAACTTTCAAGGACTTGAATATAATCTAGTTAAGAAATCTCTTTTTCATATTAAGACAATAAAGCTCAGAATCGGAAGTGATGATCTTATTTAAGATCTTAAACGTACCACTTAGTAATAGTGAAGGCTGCAACTTCCTGGACAGTTTAAATTCAAGCTCTTCTGAGTTTTTAATCAAATAACCTTGACCAAGCTCTTTAGTTTTCATTTCTTATTTTGTGAAAGGAGAATATTACATGCCATAATTCATGGGGTTATATGAAGGGTCAAATAGGATAATTAATGGGAAAGTATTTTGTAAACATTTTATAAAATGCTGTAAAAACTTGAGGTATTATTATTGCTTTAAGTAATTCAGCAGGACTGGGAAGGTTGACCAATAGAACTCGAAAGAAATCCTTGGATTTTAGAGTTAGAAAGGATAGTTAAAGGTTATCTAGGTTAATCATTAGGTAATTGAAGACTTCATTACTTATTTTATTATTGAATCTAAGAAGCTTTTAAAATGTGCATTTGTAAACTGACTTTCTATGCAAATGGGAAAATTTCAATTATCTCTGAAAGATTTTCCACTATGTGCTCCAATACAAGGTTTAGCTACAGTTCAGTTTAGTAAAAAATGGCAGGCTTCTCACCATTTGGCTGAGCTGTCCATCTTCATTTTTGCAGGACTAGAGGTTTCACTTTCTTTTCATGGGTCACAAGCTAAGTGGTAGGGAGGCTGACCAAGTTTGAGAAGCCTGGGAAATAAATATCATAATCTAGGCCTCCAGTCTGGTGTCCTACAGCCAGAGCCTTCCAAGGCGAAGTGTATGTAACAAGCATCTGCTTTCCAGTCTTGCTTTCTATACTGCAAGACACATGGAGGTCAGATTTGACAAAGAGTGTTCCCTGAGAAAAAAGGAGTCTTTTATTTGCTTGTAAGACCTCAAAGTAAAGTAGCTCTAGTCAACAGAGTGGGCAGAAAAACAGTAAAATCTGGGGAGTGTCATTTTATCCAGAATAAATGGGATTTTTTCTGCTTTTATTACCTCCCTCCATACCCCCTCCCTCCAATCCTAACTTGATTTTTTTTCACCATGTCAGGTTAGAACCTGAAGACTCACCCATGCAAGTTCTACCACTGAGTCATATCCCTGGTCCCGATAAACATTTGCCCAGAGGCATGCTGGAGTTCTTGGAAATGGTGTCCCTGTCCCGGTTGCTCCCACCTCCTGGCTCGGGCAGGTCTGGCAGTGATGCAGGGCCCAGCTGGACTAGGGCCTGAGCCGAGGAGAACCACGGAGACTGCCAGAACTATTAGGGTTTCGAGACACCTGACTCAGAGGCGCCCTGAGCAAGTAATGACAATGAGGCTATTGGGAATTTCAAAGGGCTTTTTCCTTGCTCTCATTTAAGTGGTGCTTCATGCAAGGAAGAAGGCCTAATGCTGATCCCCTATAAATGACATGGGAAACAATAGTACTAAGTTCATAGGGATTGTGGGGACGATTCAGTGAATTTGTACATGTACTCCAGCTTCTAGACTGAAGTGCAGTGCCTGGCCTAATAGCTACTTGAAAGGAATGTGGAATGCAAATGAGAAGTCAAGTCCCGAGGGGCCCGAGAGCCAGCTACCTTTAGGAAGCAGGTACTCGTCAGCAGCCTTGAACACTTTACACGTGCAGTTAGTTTGATGGTTTGGCTGTTTCTAAAACACAGATCTGTATTTCCCTAAATTTTGAGGAGCATTCATTGAATCTGAATGTTTCTTGGCTGAGAAAAGGGAGGAAGGTGCTCAAGATCAGATGAGCTTCACACCTCTGTGCACGGGGAGGCTTTGTCTGCTGCAGAATGTGACAGGCCCATAGATAGCGCTTGACCTTGCAGGAGAGATTTCTGTGATCATGTACTCACTCTCCTCTTGCATACCAGCCTTACCTGGTGGTGCCCGCAGCTGGGACAACATCCGTTTTTGAACACCCAGTGCTGCTTTGTGCTCCTTCATTGTCTCCACCTCCTGGTTTTCAGAACCATTATTTTGCTCATATTCAGTTCCCTGCTGACATCAGCGGGGTTTCCTTCCTTCTCTCCCTGTCTGAGTCTATGGTGGACAGGTTGGATCAGGAGGCCATCGTGGACTCATGTTCCCGCACTGATAGGATAATGCATTCTTTCTAGTTCAGAGCCCCATAGACGCTCACCAAGCATGGGGGCTGTAGGGGAGCTGGGCTGAGGGGGGGGGGGGCAGCTGGGGAGGCAGAAGGGAGCAGTGGATCCCTGCATCTCGCTTTCTAAAAGTGGCCTCATTGCCCAGTTTTTAAAATGATCTCACACTTGTCATGAAGATTGTCAAGATAGTGTTGGGAAGAGCTAACCTGAGGCCAGTGTGGGTCAATCTGAGCTCATCCATAAAATGTCATAATCAGTTGATCACTTGAATCCCGATATTCATCAATTTGCTCGAACGGGCATCAGTAACATTTCCATTGGACCCTATCACATGCCAATGTAGCCCAATGGCATCTGGTTGATTCAGGAATATGAAGAGCCTCAAACTGTTCCTTCAGGGTCCGACCATCTTGTAGGTGGGCGGCCACGTGATCTTTTGACATCTCGTGGGATCCAGTTGGTAACGGCTCTAGTCCAGCTGTTGTCTCTAAATCACATTACATGTCCAGCCCATCTGATTTTTTGATGCCTTGGCAAACGAGACAGCATCCCTGATTCTGGAATAGCGACGGAGGTCAGAACTCCGGATTCCTTCTCTCACTTGAGTGAGGCGTGATATTCCAAGCATAGCTCTTTCGATTCCTCTCTGGGAGACCCAAATAGCATTCTCATCCTGCTTTCGTAGGGCCCAGGTCTCTGAGGCGTATGTTAATGCAGGGAGAATGGTGGAGTCAAGGTGGAGCCGAGGTTCTTTGTCCTTTTAGCTATTTCTTCGATGCCTTTGAAGGCATTCTATGCCACTCTCTTCCTCCTGCGCAGCTCAGATTTTAGGTTGTTCATCAAGTTGACTTCTCAACCTAGGTACACATAACTGCTGCATTCAGAGATGTTTGTTCCATTGAGAGTGAATGGGGCCTCTGGAACTAGTTCATTTTTCATTAACATAGTTTTCTTTAGATTCAGCTGTAGACCTATCTTTCCACATTCTCGGTCGAAGTCAGCCAGCATTTGTGCTGCTTGGCTAATGTTTGGTGTTATTAGAATGATGTCATCAATGAAGCGGAGGTGGTGTAGTTGCCGACCATCTATCTTCACTCCCATTCCTTCCCATTCTAATTGTCGCATGATGTTCTCGAGGATGGCGCTGAAGAGTTTTGGTGAAATGGTATCACCCTGTCAAACCCTTCTTTTGACATCAATGATCACTTCTTTGTAGAATGGTGAGATCCTGGTGGTGAATCTGTAATACAGCTCACGAAGGATCTTGATGTATTAGGTTTGAACACCCTGTTTGGCTAGGGCTTCCATGACTGCTTCAGCCTCCACAGAATCAAAGGCTTTCTGTAAATGAATGAACGTGAGACAGAGTGGCATCTTGCACTCCCTACAAACCTCAATGAGCTTGGTTACTGTGTGGATATGGTCGATTGTGCTGAATCCTTTCTGGAAGCCAGCTTGCTCGCATGGTTGTCCTTCATCTAGTGTTCTGCCAATCCTGTTCAGGATGACTCATGTAATGATGGACAACAGGCAGATGGGGCGATAGTGGCCGATGTTGTGAATGTCTCCCTTCTTGAACAGTAGAACTGTCCTGCTGGTTTTCCATTGGGAGGGCACCTTGCATTCGGACAGGTAGCGTGTGAAGAGCTGAGCTAGTGTATTGATGAGTACCGATGGCAGATTCTTCAGGTGTTCGGGTCTGACTTTGTCTGGGCCTGGTGCTCTTCTCTCTTCTTTACGGACGAGATGGCCTGTCGGATTTCAGAAGGGAGAATGTTGGGAATGACATATCCATCCTGTGGAATTTGGGTGTGGGCAGGTGCATGTGGCTATCAAAGAGATTTGAGTAGAAGTCCTGGATAATCTTCTACATTGCCTTTCTGGAAGATGTGATAGATCCATCAGGGCATTTGAGGGCAGTCATCTTGGTTTTATAGTTGGTGAAGGACAGGTGGGCGGTGTGAATGATTTTCCCAGCTTCTGCTGCATCTTCCAGTATTTCTGCTCTTCTGTCTTTGAGGTCTTCTTTTATCGCTTCTCTGCACCATTTAGCAAGCTTGGACGTTAGCATTTGGTCTCCTGAGGCTCGAGCCTTGCCACGTTGGCGAATGAGCTCGAGAGTTTCTGAAGATAGGTGTCCTTTTGTGTCTTTCTCTTGGCATTCTTCACACAATCATGGAGGTGCTGAACCAGTCGGTTGTATTCTTCATCGATGTCATCAATGGTGGTATCTTCCCATGTTGCTGCAATGGTGCCAAAGTGTTCCCAGTTGGTGGTTGTTCTGGGAGTTCTCTTCTAAAACTTTGCAGCCTTTACTCCCCATTGCGGGAAGTAGAATTTTGCACGAAGGAGATGGTGGTCCTGTTTGGAATTTGGGGACGACAGCAACATCAATCAGACAAAACTGTGGATTGAAGATGATGTGGTCAATTTCATTGTGGAACTGTCCACCAGGAGATTCCCATGTCCAACGTTTCGCTTCAGCCTTCTGGAACTGTGAGTTCCCATGAATGGTCTTGGTGGATATGATGAACTCAGAGAGTCTCTCATCCTGTTCGTTCCATTCTAGACCATGGGTCCCAATGTGGAGTTCTTCAGCTGATCTTCTCGGTCCTATCTTGGCATTAAAGTCACCGACTATGATCTTGTAGAAGGTGTGATCTTTTTTTATAGAACTCCTCCAGTTCCATGTAGTATTTCTCAATTTCATCTCCTTTGTATGTGGATGTTGGTGCGTAGACAATGAAGATAGAAATTGCTGGCAGTGGTCCACATCTCTTCATGTCATAATGTGACCTTTTATTTAAAGCAATGTGGACTGAGAACCTGCCAACACTTCCATGGAAAACCTGCCTCTGAGCCTGCACCAGAGCGAACCTACTTGCCCACACCTGTGCCCAAAAGTACTTACTGTACTCACTGAACTGAAACCAAGGCCTCGGCCCCTCTGCCTCCTGCTCCCCCTGACTTTCTGCACTCACTGCTGTTCCTTTCAGTGTATGGTCTCATACTTGCTCTTACCTCTGCCTGGAGTGCTCTTTTACAGGTGGATGCATGGTGGGTTCTCCCCTTGTTTTCATTCTAGGCTCTCATCAGATGTCTCCTTCTTAAACTTGATATGAACAACCAAGCTAAAAACATCTGTCACCCTTGTTTTCCTTGCTCTGCTATACTTGTCTTATGGACCAACAAGCATTATTAAGGGAACATGTTGCTGCCTGCCCCTGCCTCCCATCCTCCTTGTGTATTCATGAAAAGACTTTGATTTGTTTGTCTCTAGCACTCCCTAGCACATCATAGGTGCTTAGTACATTAGTGGCTTAAATGAATTAATGAATAATTGCCATCCACTCACCTATCCGTCCATCCACCCATTCCAGCAACCATATACTCATCCTTCCATTTACCTGTTTACCTCTCCATCTACCTGTTCATCATACAATTTTATCCATTTATCCACCACTCACCCATAGGTTCATCCACCATCGACTCATCCAACTATCTATCCATTCACCTACCCACTTACATATCTATCCATCCAGCCCTCTACCCTTTAACCTACCCACCCATGCATCCATGCATCCATCCATCCACCCATCCAGTGCACAGTGGCTGTTTTCTGTGGGCACAGGTGAAGCTGTCACAGTCATTTTATTTTAGAAGTTTTCAGTCTTAATAGGGAGATGAATACATAAGAAGTAGACACCAAAAAATACAAAGAGACCTTGATGAGACTTTTGCCAGGTGCAGTGATAGAGCCATAGTCAGAGTATTTTCTCAAACACCCTGCCAGAGAAGCATCAGATAACCAGCTGCCATTACGACTACTCACTTGCTTAAGAATCAAAGCCACAAACATATATTGATGTGTGTATAGTATTTTCACCATATAAAATTTTATAGAGTTTAGGAAAGAACTCAAATAGCTTTGCAGTGATGTTACAGTAGGTCGGAGGGGTGAAGCATTCCCTCTCTTTCCCCCAAATGAAATCGAAGCAGCTACATCTCTCCCTGGTGGGCCCAGCATCGTACAAGATCCACATATGTTTCAATAAGAGACTCTCATTTGCTGGGATGCTAGAAGCTTCTAATGGGCCTCTGAGGGTTGTAAATTATATCAAATAATTTTCCAGATACCAAGCTGTTTTTTTTTAAGGATAGAGATGGGAGGGGTGAGGGTAAAGCTTTCCTGAAATTATTTCCTGAAATAATACCTTTCAACCACCTTCAATAAATCTTCTTGAATGTTTAACATTCACTCAGTCAACAAACACTTACTGAGTCTCAGCTATGTGAGAGGCACTGTCCTGGGCCAGGGTCCTCCTTGGTTGGCGGATGAGACTTTGAAGATTCTTACTGGAAAAGCTTCTTGGACTTGGTGTTGGCTTTTGTTGTTTGTTTTGGAATTTCTATTTAATTGCTGTTGTTTTATTACATACTTATTGTCGCAAGAAAGATAATACTGTGATATGTAACTATGTATAAAGGAAAAATTTCACTCCTCCTCTTCCTTATACACCCCAGTATTCCTCCTGTCCTTTCCTTTCCTGTACTTTCTTTTCTTTTTAATTTCTTTTTAGGTAATTTCTTGGATTTCCATATTTTTTGTGCTATTTCTCTACATTATTTTTGTACACACATACTACTTCCTTTTAAAAATGTTTTCAAAGTTGTACCACATTATACATCTATTCTGAAAAAAATTAAAGCACCATACATACTTGCTGATATAATGAAAACCATCATAGGCCTTATTCATTTTAGAAAATTTATAATTTTCTATGAAATACATATAACCCATTTTTCTTTTCATAGACCTTGAATCAGAATTAATTTTTGTATAATATTCAGTATTTAAATAGACACCCCTGTACATAACTTTTTAAAACATATCGATGCACTGAACTCTGTTCCATGAGTTCTGATGTGATTCTTATCACATCAGATAAGGGTAAGTGATATTTTTTGGTCGTTTATGTTTTTTTCTTTTTAATAAGTGTAACTTGATCACCTGCACCAACTAGTGATTCCTGTTTGCTTCAGTGGGAGGGAATGGCTTTGCCCCTGAACCCATCCCTAGTACTGCATGCCCATGATATTTTCAAGTCTTTTCAACAAAGATAATAACAAAATCTTAATTCTGTTTCTCTACCATAGTGACCTGAGTCTCCCTGGGGTTGACCATCTCATCTGCATATATGTTCACATTTTAATTTCCCAGTCTCTAATTCCAGCTTCCGAGCCAATGAGATAGCATTGAGATAGCCAATGAGATAGCACAAAGCTTAGCGCATTGGCTTGCAGGTGGCAGACCCCAGTTCCATTGTTGACCCCATAACATTCCCAATGTCACTAGCTGAGGTCCTGGAGGCCTCCTAAGCATCATCAGGTGGCCCAGTGGTCCCAGAACTATAAGGCTAAAGTGACACTTTCTTGGGCCTTTGCATTGATGCACTGAGCCTCATCGAATCACCAGGAACCATGGGTCTCTTCAGCACCTCTTGGGAAGCCCAAAATAGATAAATAATATTTTCTAGTTCACATCTCTTTTCTTATTTTTCTATGGAGTTTTCCTTTCTTATGTGTTTGTCATAGTTATTTTTTTCTTTGAAATAATAATGTTTGGGGCCAGAGTGATTGTACCATAGGTCTGGCATTTGCCTTTCACACTGCTGGCCGAGACTCATTCCTCAGCATCCCATGTGGTCCTCGAGTACCAGGAGTACTTCCTTAGTGCAGAGCTAGGAGTAACCTTTGAGCTTTGCAGGGTGTGACCCAAAAAAGCAAAAAAAAATAAAATAAAATAAAAGCGTGTTTGTCTCACATTCCAAGAACGCAAGATGTATTGTTTTGTCGATACATAGGTGGTCAATGGTTATGATTTTTCTGTCTTGCTTAGAAAGCATTTCTCACCCACCCTTTGTATGTGGTACTCATCAAATACAGCTCAGGGGAGGTACAGAATGTCTTTTTGGTGTACTGATCCTACTTTTTTAGGCTCTAGGGCCATGTACACAAAGATAACAGAACACACACTTTAGCCTTTCCTAGCCCTTGTTCTACTTTTCCTGAGGGCTGTCTGTTGTTCTTATGCTTCAGTGCCCAGCATACTTGTGCTAGAGAAAGTTTGAGTCACAGCAGGTAGTCTTTGAAAGTGTGGGTTTTAAATAACTCGATTATTTTCTAAGTTCCCCAGGCCCTAAGTCACTCTGGGAGGAATGAGGGTGTAGCCTAGGACCCCTCCACGCTTCTCTGTGGAGTTGCCTCTCTTGTGGCCCTTGTGGGGTCTCTCTGTGGCCATCTTTCCCAAAAAGGGTCAGCTGCCTTGCTCCTAGGAGCTAAGTTTTATACAGAATCCAATTGCTAAGATTGGTGGTTGGGTTTTTCATCTCTCTTATCTCCTCCTCTTCCTTCTCTCTCTCTCTCTCTCTTTCTCTCTTTCTCTCTCTCCCTTTCTTTTGCCCCTGGGTTATACCCTGCAGTTCTCAAGGCTTGACTCAGGGGTCTTTTTGGCAGGACTCAGGGACTGTGTGCCATGCCAGGGAATAAAACCTGGGTCTGCTGCATTTAAGGCAAAGCATTACTCCTGTACTATCTCTCCCATCCCAAAGACCAACTCTCTGGAGGGCTGGTATCTTATTGAATTTATTTATTTTTTGGGGGTTTTAGGTCACACCCAGCGATACTCTGGGGTTACTTCTGGCTCTGCACTTAGGAATTACTCCTGGAAGTGCTCAGGGAGCCAAGTGGAATGCTGGGGATCAAACCCTGGACAACCATATGCAAAGCAAATGCCTAACCCTGTATTATTCAGCACTCACAAATCCCCTTTTCCCTGCCTCCCAGCTAAGGAAGGTTTTGTTGTCGATTTTTGGTTTATTTTTGTTGTTTGCTCAGAATATCGGTGTTGGCCAGACACCGTGTGAGCAGCTCAGTATATGGAATAATTGCAAACTATGTGAGAAGTTAAGGGAGCAGATGTAGAGAACTGATCCACTCAGAGAGATTTCATTTAGCCAAGGGGATAAAAGACGTAACCGCTGAAAAATCAACAAATCCCTTTTCAGCAATTCCACTCAAAAACATACGTGATCTAATTGAATACAAATACAAATAAAAGGCACCTGGTACAGCTTGTTCCAACTTCTCTTTCATTAGAATCTAAGTGATGACATTTATTTTCAGGCAGAGTGACTGACATAGGCTGTAGTTGGGGGACCAGAGTTGCTGCATTCTGAGGAAGAGGAGGCCGCGTAGCCAACTGCAAGTGGCCAAAGGAGAGACTTGTGGCCATGGGCCACTCATGGAGTCCACGTGTCAGAAATCATCTTCAGGTAGCAAAGTGCCCCTTCCTGGTGTTGCGTTCCCCAGTGAGGACAGCCACACTCTGCTTCTTCAGCTGTATCCGTAGCGTATACTGCAGCCCAGAAGACAACGCTCGATTCCCCAGAGATCATTGGGTGCCTCCTAGGCAGACCCGGCCGCAGTCGCATGCACTAAAAGCCAGTTGAGGAAGCACCAGAGGCTACAGATCCTGCTGAAGCCTCAAGTTGGTGGAGTTTTCTTTGAATGGGGCTGGAGTTGCGGTGGGAGGAGGAGGAGGAGGAGGAGGAGGAGGAGGAGGAGGAGGAGGAGGAGGAAGTGGCAAAGCTGACTGTTCATTCCAGCAGCAACTGATGGTACAGAGGGTGCTGGGACCCATCTGCAGACCTCAAGGAATTCTTCTGAGTCTGAGTGTCTCCTGCCCCCCTCCCCTGTGCCGACTCCCCATCTGTATCATTTCTGCACTGTTCTCCCACAGGTGGTGGTGAGAGCTCCTGTTTGAAAACAAGGGGTGTGCATTAACGTGGGGGCTCTTGCCTCTTCGAATATAGAGGATGGAATTCCTTGCCTCTTTTACATGCTGCACACCGGGTTTTAAAACCTAGAGGTGTATGGGGGCCAGAGTGATAGTCCAGCAGGTAGGGCATTTGCCTTTCACAGAGCCAACCCAGGTTCGATCCTCGGCATCCCATATGGTCCCCGAGCACTGCCAGGAGTAATTCCTGAGTGCAGAGCCAGGGAGTAACCCCTGAGCATTGCCGGGTGTGACCCAAAAAAGCAAAAAAAAAATGCATAGTTAAAAAAAAATAATAAAACCTAGAGGTGTGGAGCAAGGGCTTTGGGGTCACACCTTCCCTAGACTTTGGCCAACCTGGGGTCCAGAGACATTTTCCTGTGTTCCCATTTCTCCCCCGTGTTGTTCCCTTGGGAAACTCTCCATGCTCTTTAGCTCTTTCAGGGGTCCTGCAGATGCAACAGGTGACCCTGGAGCCCAGTGCCCATTTCAGGGCACTCTCTCCTTTCTCTGCCTCTGAGGTGAGGCTGTGTCCTGGAGGGAACAGCTGCAGCCACCTCCCAAATGCCTGCTATTTGCTCGCAGCCAATGTGCCTTTTCTGGAATTCACTGGTGGGCTTTTAAATAAGACATACATCATTGACACGAACATAGTGTTTTATCATTTTCAAATACACTTTTACAGATATTGCTCATTTAATCATCATTTCGGCCCTTGGAGGTGACTATTAATCATTGCCATGTGGAGTTCCAGAGACTGGGGGTAGGGAGAGGAGGTTTGTCTCTCAAGGTTACTTGAGGGGAGGGCACCCATCCAGAGCAGCTGGGTACAGCCCCTTGCCCCTGGAGCAGCACCGTTTCACTGCTTGCTTATCCTGAGCTGGCTTTTATACCCTCCCGATCTTTCACACAGACTCACCAATTCAGGGGATGCTGGAAAGGTCTTTGGTGGCTGTAGCAACTTTTCTTGGGCACAGGAGGGGCATTAGATCTTGGAAGGGTTTGCTGTGTGCAAAGGCCATGTTCTGATTCTTTGGCATTGGAAAACCATTCCCATTTCAGACACCAGGCAGGGTATTAAAGCCCTAAGATCTCTATTTTAACGGGCTGGGTGCTGCCCCCTCCCACCGTTCCTAGAACCCTGTCCCCAGGCTGCTGCAGATGTCTGAGGAGGCTGAGCATCCTCACGCTTTCCTCTGGCCTGCCTGCCCTTGCTTCTGCTGAATCAGTTCATCTTGGAAATGGTTCAGTGCCGGTCTGTTGTCTATGATCAATGACACAGCCCAGGCGCTTGATCAAATTCCCCAATTTCCTTCAAATAAAGCACCTCAAGGGGCAGGATCTTGTGTGCCTACGTGTGCATGTGTGTGTGTGTGTGTGTGTTTGTGGTGTGTGTGCCCATGTGCATGCCAGTGTACACATTTGATGTAGAAGTGATTTAGAGTTTCATAGGTGTGAAGCATTTGGCCCCCATTTTCAACTGGGTTTCCCATGTGCTGCCATTGTTACCAACTCTGTTTTCCCCTCCCTCTCCTTCCCTTCTCCCCCTTCCTACCCTTTTGATTGCATTTGATGGTTACTGCCATTTTTTCTTCTGACACATGACCACAGGGTCTCGTTTCCCCCCCAAACCCGGAGGCTCAATCATGGATATTTTTTCTTTAAAAATCACAATCCTTGTCCTAGGAGCAATTCTAAAGTCGGCCCAGACCATTTCTCCATAATGGAAACATATATTAACAGTAAAGAGCGAGGGATCCAGGTCTTGGAGAGGAAACTGGTGTCAGCACTGTAATAGTGGTGACAGCTTCATGCCTTCTGGTTACTCCTGGATTCTGAGTGTTCAGAACCATCTGCATATGCATCAGTAGATTTTATCCCAAATTTCAGATAAAGAAACTGAGGGTCCCAAGAGGCAGGAATCCTTGACTTGAAAGTTGACTCCTCCCTTTCCAGTGTGTCCATGGCTCCTTCTGTCCAGATCTGTAAGCCACTGGGTGGCTTTGTTGCTATGCAATAAATCAGACCCAGAAATTTCACCTCTGAATACCAGGACCCTCGACCCTGGGAGCTCAACTTTCTTCAGCTCATCGTGCGTAGTTCATTGTTTACCCAGACGCTCTGGAGGAGCTCCAGGTGACTTCTTAGCCTTTTTGTCACTCTCTGGAGTTCAGGGTTGTGTTGGGTGAGAGGCACTGCCCTCCCAGAAACAAGCAGTGTGGCCTTAGGGCATGTCTCATCTTGCCTTACAGTGGGGATCATTCCTTTCTCAGGGGATAGCATTTGGTTTCATTTATGGGACACATTTCTCCCACCTTGATCCTCTTCACAGCACAGGACTGAGGGTAGCTTCTAACGTAGCCAGGCAGGGGTTAAGATTTCCACACTGGATTTCCCCAGTAAGCTACGAGGCAGGTTTTGGTTCCCTTTTCCATCTCTTGGCCTGGTTGTCCCCACTCTCACTCCCAAATGTGCATTATGTGGGCCATTATGGAACACATCAGCAGAGGGGCCATGAACCCTGGGTGACCTTGGCCTGCTGATGCCCTGGCCAGCACTCCAATTACTGGGATATGTAGAGGCCCCCACAGCCTTCTGAGAGCCTCGGAAGCTTATAGCTGTGTCAACTCTTTCCTCCCTTTCAGGGGTGTTGGGAGACTTCCAGGTCCTGCCAGCCTCTCTTCTTATGTGATGCGTGGTTGTTCTGAAATGAAAACTATAGAGCCGTGGTTGGTCTCTCTTATTGGAAAATTGTAATTTCTCTCCACCTTCCCCATCTGGACTGTTTTCCTTAGATGATGGGGTGTAAGAAAGAACAGTGAGAATATGAGGAGCTTGCTTAATTTCTTTGCTGCAGGCAACCTTCACTTTTCATGTTGTTTCTGTATCCAGAGTGGTGTTGACTCCATACTTCCAAGTCTCTCTGCTTGTCTTTGAGACACCCTCATCCTTATCCCAAATTGAAAATGACTGTGCAAAATGTTTATGGTTTCAGTAATATTTTGGAGTGTTTCTTTTCTCATCAGCTTTTTTTGTTTCCAAGTGCAGATAATAAAACTCACTCTGCTTTACATTTTAGAAGCAAAAGAAAATTAGATACCTGTTATTATTTAATCTGTTCAACACTATACAACAAGTCTCTCTACTGGAAATAATTCCAAGTATTTTCTGTCATTCAGGTATGCGTTATATGTTTAGCTTCTCTCTTTATCAAGCCCAGAGATGTATTAAATTAACCCTGTGAGTTTGCTGATTTTAAAGAGCTAATGAGTGAGCAGTGGGAGGTGTCTGTTCTAGCCTCCATGTATAGTCTGTAGGCAGGATGGCATGTCAGTCAGATGGGAAGGAATCTCTTTACCTCTCTCTTGGTTTGGGGGACCATATGTGATGCCAGTGGTTGGACCAGGGTCAGCCACACACAAAGCAAGCACTCTGCCTGTTGTATTATCTCTCCAATCCTAGGAAGAATCTCTTAATTTGTGTTCTTTTCCTTGTGTTATGAAAGAATGAAATCCCTAATACAGTTCTGGGTAAATGATCAATATCAAAGTAGGGAACATTCTCAAAGCTCTGCCTAAATGGGCACAATTTCTGCTCTTGATCCTTCAGGATACCTTCCTTGCATACCAGGTGACAGTGGCCATAAGGCTATGATGGGTGTTTTAGCAGCAGGAAGAGTCTGTACGCCTTTCACGTCTTACCAACCAAGTCTGCAATTTCCTGCTCACCAAAAAGTACTGAAGACTGGCTTGGGTTTGTCAACTTGTCTTGAAATCGTAGTGTTGAACATGACAATGTAAGCTGTGAGATAGCCTGTCAGGGCTGCCTTGGCTGGTGAATCCTCCGAACAAAGTAATGAATGTGCTTTTATTCAAGACAGGAGTTTCCAGATCAAGAAAGATGCAGACTTAAGTGTCTACTTCAGGGTAGTCTCCTGTGGGGTTCAGGGTCTATCTGCCTTTTCTCCAATGTGCCACACTGTGCCACTGCCCGTCACCTCTTCTCTTTGCTCCTATAGCACCAGTTCCTCACGCTCTAAGATACAACTTATAGGATGTATGTGCTTGAACCAGGACCCAGATTGGGCTTGTTCTTCAGTGGACTTGCTCTTTTGTTGCCAGTTAAATACAGCCTTAGTCCTGCCTGGGTGAGTTTATAGCAGCATGAAGAGGCATGAATTTCAGGAACTCAATTATCTGGTGAGTAATTTTGGTGGGTGAGTGGGGGTGGGGTGGGAGTGATGAAGATCACCCCCCTGTCCATTTGCCATGGAACTGAACTCAGACCCATTACACAGTCAGAGACAGGGCATGATTTTGACAAGATACCCAAGGTTTGGGATCTCAGATCACAGTTGTGTGCAGTATGTAAACTGTTCGAGTGAGATCAAAGCTTCTGTGATTGGGCCTGGCTCTCTGCAGACTTCCAGCCTGGGGTGGGGTGGGGGCACAGAAAGGGAACAGAATAATTGGCTGAAGAGGAAAGATGAGAGGCTCTCAGTCAGGAGCTTTTAGGCGGGTGCCTCTCATGAACACGTGTATGGATATGATTTTAGACAAGCCGTTCCTGGAGAGCTGGAGTTCTTTTCCTGTGTAGGTGGGGTCCACACACCTCCCGCAAGTATCTTGTCTCATAGAATGTGACTTGAGGCACAAGAATGCTTTGACTAAAGGACCATGTAACGTGAAGGCGTCGTTCACCCTCGGATTCTTATTAGGCCTCACAAGGGTTCGCATGATTGAACAAAAGGGCTGGCCCCAAGCAATGGATATTTCTTGAAACTGAGCTGCTTGGAGTCCCCTGCCGATTTCTTCTGCAGCTGGGGTGGTGAAGGGCTGAAGGGGGCTTGGTGCAAGTTGGGGACCCACATTCAGAGAACGCCCCCTCCCTCCTTGCAGCTTGTTGTTATTCAGGGAGCTCTGTTCAAACCCAGTTTTCTGGGGTCTGATGAAAGCCATCGCGCACTTAAATCACTTTCCTGTGGCCTTTAACCTAAAACGATTGCATTTCAGTGTGTGTCTTGGGGTGGGGGCGGGGTGCTAAGGAAGGAACAGCAGCAGCAGCAGACCAGCCTGCTGTCAGAGGATGAAATCAAATTTTTTTATGTGATGTTGCTGCATTAAGAGGGCCAATCTTACGCCATGTAACATGTGAATAATGGCCCGTGCATGTGATGTCAACGTTTTCCCTGCGTCTCATAAATAAATCCAGCCACACCCCTCCCCCATCCGCACCACCCAGAGACCATCCAATTCAGGACCGCCCCAGCCCACACTGAGCCAACATTCATGGTCAAGGTTAAAGGTACAGGATCCCCTTTCAAAAGGCACATGTCAGGGTTTCTGCTGAGCATGATAAATAGATTTGAGGCAGGCTATCAATTGTCAAGACTCTTCCTCCTCCTCCTGTTCTTCTTCTAACTGCACTGAGCCTTTGGAAAAAAGAATATATGTGGCAGTCATAGGACAAGACTGGATGAAATTTTCCTTAAAAAAAAAAAGAAAGAAAAGAAATCACCACTTGAGTTCGATTCCCCGCAGGGAAGAAATCACGCCATCAAGAGTCCAGTGGTCCTTAAGAGCAAAGAAGCGAGAAACCGCACCGCTGCAATTAGCAGGAGCCGTGAAGCCAGCCCGAGAGCTTTTTATTGCAAGAAGCGTAGGGTCACTTGAGACAGGCCTGCTGGCCCAGAAAGCTCAGGCATAGACACCGCCTTAATCAAGAAACCTACAAAGTCTGAGGTCCGGCCTTTGGGTGGGGAGCATGTGGCCCCCTGGGCAACTTGCTGAGCTTGGGGTCTGCACTGCCCTGGGGTCTTGTATCCTTCCTTTCATGGACATAGGTGAGGGCTGCGAATGAGCAGGGGGGCAGTATCTCACCCATGCTTTTGCAGAGGCTAAGCTGCCTCTCTCTCTCTGGGCGCCCAGCCCCACTAAATACTGCTTTTTTGTGTGGGTTTTCCATTTCACATGAGAAGGAGGAGGCAGTGGACAGTGGCTGGGAACTGGAGCAGAGACCAGGAGGGGCATCTGCCTGCTTTTCCATACAGGGTTCCAGCCCTGCTCTCTGTGGGGGCCCATCCCTCCCTTCTCTCTCGGTCCCTCCCAAACAAAGGCAGCCTGGTTCTCAGAGCCTGCCGCCACGTGGGTCAGGGGCGAACGTTCTGGGAATGTCCACAGTGACCTGCTCTGTGTAACGAACGTCAACCCCAAACCATACAGAAGTTGCTACATCTGTTTTGGCTTTGTTCACAGCTCTGAGGGGCGGCGGCTGCACTCGTGGTCAAGGGCCAAACTACATGTCATATTTCATTACCTTCATTAGCTACTCCAGAAGGCTGCAGTCAAAGGAAAGGGTGGGATTAACTATTGAGCCGCCAGCCTTTGCTAGCAACCATTTGCACCTTTCTTTTGCCCGCTCCGGGCTGTGCTCTGCTCATTCAGGCCCTGAGCTCCAATGGAAACAAAACTGTAAATCAGTCCAGGGTTCCCCCGCCCCCCAATACACGCTCTCTCTCTCTCTCTCTCTCTCTCTCTCTCTCTCTCCCCACACACACACACACACACACACACACACACACTTACTTCACTGAAAAGCTGGCGGGCTACCGTTTTCTCTAGGTTGTGCCTTGCAGGGCGACAGTACATCTGGAAACTATTAGGACAAAGGCGAAGAGAAACCAAGGGGAAAGTGTATTTAGAATTAATAAAAAGTCTCCCCCCCAGTCACTCCCCCACCATTTTGTCCACAGTTGTCTTTTCCTCTTTCCTTTCACATTATTTCTGTGATTTAGTGGCACTGGCTCCTTTCTGGGGCACTGCACTGAGATCAGAGGGTGTTCAGCACCCCGTCAGTGTTTGTGGGCAACTTTCTTGGCGTGCTTGTGAGTGTCAACACCAGTTTCCCATGATCACCACCCTGGAAAGATCCATCGGCCCTGAGGCAGGAGGCCAGTTGCCTTGGCCTTCTACAGTGGCTGAGAGAAGAGCTGTGCTGTGTAATGGAGCAGCTACACATGTGATTGGCTCCCAGGCTGCATATTGAAGACATCAGAAGTCTGTTTAGAATTGTCTGTGGTGAGCACATGCTGTTACTTAATATCGCGGAGAATGGCCAGTTGGCCTGCCCAGGTCAGAACACACCTGGACTGTGCAATTAGGAGTCTGGGATTTTGATTTTCTGCCCTGGCTCTGCTATTGATTTATGGCCTGGTCTTAGACACAGCTCTTACCCTACCTTCTGCCATCTGTAAATGACCAGTCATTATACTATTGAGAGTTCCATGAGCCCAGGTGACTTCATTTTAAGATTCTTGGCAAATGTCTGAGAATGCAGGACTTGTGAATGCCACAGAATTTCAAGTTTTCACTTGTTTCCAATCACATGTATTTGGAAAATCTTTTCCTTTCAATTCCCAGGCCTGACCAGAAGTATCCACATCACCTGGAGACATCTGGGAAGTACAGATTCTTGGCCCATGGACCTCGTGAGTTAGAAGTGGGTACTGGCAGCAGGCGGGGCATGCTGAAGACTGAGAAACACTGATCCATACATCAGGGTTCAGGCCCAAGCATTAAAATCCACAGAGCTCTGGCAATCAGACTATGTTGGAATAGAACAGGGATTTCAACAGGAAGTAAGACCTCTGACCCAAAGCCACTAGAGCTGGGAGGAACCCCCTTCCTTTCCATACTGACCTGTGAACAAAGCCCATCCTAGGTAGGCTTTCTGAGTTTTTCTAATGAATTTAATGACTTCTGCAGAGTATTGTGGACACATTGAACTCAATAGAGTGTCTGTCTAATCTTCTCAGACACAATTTAACCTGTAAGGAAATGAACTTGGCTGAAGAGTGACTAAGGAGTCAGTTGCCATCCCAGGAATTAGGGCATTAGGCTCGAAGATGGGGCTGAAGTGAACACTGAGGAGGACGAGACTCTAGAGGAAGATATGGAAGGTTCCTCAGGGATTAGGGCACTAATCTCTAGGGTAGCTCACGTCTCTATCCCTAGAGGTGGAAGGAGAGGAGAAAAGGCAGAGCAGAACATGGATGGGGAGCGAGGAACACTTGTTCTTCCAGAATTGGAGCTCTTCCTCTCACTTATTAGCAGAGTAATTGTAAGAACAAAACCACAGCAGCAGCTAGCCAGAGGTGAACCGCTCAGACCCATCATAATTTTATAAGTTGGCAGCAATGTACACATTTGAGATGCCTGAGTCTAGATAGTTGAAGTTTGGCTTTTGGTCTCTGTCTGCATCTTGCGTGGTTTTATGCCTACAATGGCCATTTTCACAACGGGAATGTGAAAACAAATCCTCCTCTCTTTCTTAGCTCTATTTGGTGGTCCAGGATTCTTTACCGTCCAGTACACATTTGGGCTTGAGCAAGGGCCAAGAATTGCTATCCTCTCTAGTCCATTTCTAATCTCTGACCAGGCGACTCCCTTCCCCTCCTCTGAATTTGTCCCTAAGTTTGGTCCTACAATGAGACCTTTTGCATGACAAGTTTCAGCCTGGAGCCAATTTTTATGGCTGAATTATAAACCCTTGGAAATAGGGGTTTATAATGGAAACGCGCTGACACAACCTTAACTCTAGCGGCAAGAGTGCAATGTGATAATAAATGAGGCAGAACGGCCAAGTGCTGCTTTTAATTTATCATTTAGTAGGAGAAAAAAGGCCTTGTTTACTTCTTCTGTTCCATCTTCTTCTCTGCTTCCCAGACTGGCACCCATTATTTTGAAATGTATTTTATAATAAAATCTCCGTGGTTATGTTGCCTAGGGCTCAAGTGTCCATTTTAGAAAAGAAGAGGGAGAGAAAGAACATTTTGAGGCCGAAGAAGCATATTCTGTTGACTAATTATGCTTTGACAGCCCAGTTGCTGCTTGGCAATGCATTTATTATGAAACAGATCAGTCCGTCTGTGATCTAAAGATGACCCAAACATAGGCTCCTATTTTGACTTGTCTATTATAGTAGCAGTAAAATAAAAGTAATAATAATGATATTTGAATGCCTTCTAGCACTCTCTCCTAGACATCAGCATGCGTCAAGCCCACAGAGGACAGCCTCATATGCTCAATGATTTAATGTTATTTAGTTTCTATCCTTCCTTTCTGCCTTCCCATTTTTGTGGACAGAGAAACTGAGGACATCCCTTGCTGATATAATGTCTAGAAATACAAATCCACCTGCACTGGTGTCTCTAGGCTAATAACTTCACTGTGCTGCAGCTGCTCCCCTGCTTTATCCAGTAGGGAGGACCCAGGAGAAGGGGACCATGCTCAGACCTTATTCCTCCTGCTTCCCTTCCCAGCTTACAAGTGGTCAGTGGTCAGTGGTCGTGTCTGTGCTGAAGTGCAGAAGGACCTTCTGTGCCTCTCCAACTTCAGTCCCCCAACATAGATCCGAAGTGATCACTGTCCCTTCAGGCCTTTTGTAATGTCAGCCCACACCCCTGCAAAAGTTCCTTCTTTCATCTCTTTTTAGAGTGTGTTCAAATGACCCCTGGTTGACAGAAAACTCTGCAACATACATGTGCCACCTCGCCACCAAAAGTCCTGCCAATGGTGGGCTGGTGGTGAATGCCTCATGAAGGCCCTCCATAGGATTCCTGGAGCCCGAGTCTGCATCCTTCATGCATGGCAGCAGGCCCAGATTTAAACATAATAAACTTTCATTTAGATGACGTGACATAAAACTTATTTTCCTTTCATTCTCAGAACTAACCCAGTGCTGTGGAATGCCTGACGATCCCAGGTCTCACCCAACTTGATCCTGCTGGCCTGCTGATGTTAGGGGTGGAGTGTGTCACATGGTGGAATGTCTTGGGTAGCTAAGCAGGACTTAGATGGTTCTTGTCTATTGCCTCCGGTTACCCAAAATGGGGTACACAGGGCCACTGACTGAGGCTGCTAACAGCTGGCACCATACACAGTCCTAAATGCTTTTGAATCAAAGTTTGTCCTGTGCATTAAGGAAGGGCTTACACTGGTTGCTCTCTCTGATACTGCCCAGGAGAAATCAGCTGTGATCAATCCTTGGCCTTCCAGCAGCAAATGCCCCACTGCTAGAACAAAAGTGCCTCCTAGGAGGCATCACTTATAATGTAACTTTGAAATATGGCAACTTGAACACCTGGTTTTATCTCAGAGCACTCTCTAACCCTGATCAAAATGATAGTTTGAGGACTTTTTAAAAAAAAAGTATAAAATCACAAGGACAAAAATGTGAAAGAGGAAGGAATGGCAGATGAGAAATACCAATAAAATTTGGGAACCTGGGGCTGAAGACACAGTACAGCAGGTAGGACACTTACTTGCTTTGTATGTAGCTGACTTGAGTTCACCCACCAGCATCCCTGGAACCATACCAGGAGCAAACTCTGAGCACAGAGCCTGGAGTAAGCTTTGAGCACAGCCAGGTGAAGCTAGGAAATAGTGGAGAGATGGGAACTGACTTTGTGGGTGACAGAGAGATGACGCCACAGGTCTGAAAGGCAGAGTCAAGAATGGAGCTAGTTTGAGGGTCTGGAGCAGGACAGGTACAGCAGTTGGAGACCCTGGATGTGCCCAAGGAAGGGTGGGAATGTGTAGGGCTGGAAAAGTGCTGGTTGGAAGTTGCATAAAAAAATTATCGATCCTCTGGACTCCCCCTACTTTGACCTTCTAAGTCATCAGAAGCTGAGGATCGGGAGAGGCTGAGTAAGTTCCAACATTGGACAATCAGGCATTGCTGTGGGAAGGGCCATATTCCAAGCGCAGGGGCAGTAAGTGAAGTCAGTGCGCTGGAGGGAGGATGTCCTCTCTGCCTGAGGCCACTTGGTTGGAAGAATATTGATGACCAGCAATATTGGACGGAGGCAGGTGGATTCCTTTCTGGGGAAGCTAACCTTGTCCAAAGAAAAGCTAAACTCCAAAGAAATCACCTCTTGAATACAGATCCAGCCTATCATATGCAGATCTTCCAACCATTTTTAGAAAACGTGTCTTGTTTTGAAATGTGAAAAAAACTGACAATATTGCCTCTGGACTGTCGGGAAATCTTTATCTGGATGGCAGGAGCCAACAGCAGGAAAATTCAGAGGAGACAAAAAAGCAGTACAGGGAGCAGAAGACAGTTGTAAGACAAAGCATGATGCCATACCCAGGAAACGAGTCTTGCTCTTCCAAAGGACAAAGATCAGAAATGGCTCCCCAAGCCCTAGGCAGCGAGTGAGCTTAGCAGAAATTCCATGGACCTGGGGATGATGAAAATGTGTCAGCGAGGGGAAATAATCTAATCTGAATGCCTTCACCTTTCTCAGTTGAAGCTCCAGATATAAGACGTTAATTGTGAAGTAAAAAATTATTTTGAATATGTAAGCTATTAACCAGTCATAACTAATTATTCAACCTCTCCGGTCCCTCTTCTCAAAAAGTTTTGGGCTTTATTGATAAAAGATAAGTTAATTTCAGAAAAAAAGATACCAAGAGTCAGGATGTAGATAACGGAATGGTGCAAGAAGGCACCGAGGAGCCCACAGATGACCGCGGCTTGTCCGGAAACTCAGCTCCGATGAGAAATGGGACAGAAGATTCTGAGAGAGTACTAAGAAATACTGAATACATTTAAACATATTAATCAATTTTATTTTAATAGAAAAAATGAACTTCTTACTAATTCCAAGATTGCTTTGAGCACATAGGGACCCACTTCTCTGGTGGACCAGGATTGCTCACTTGGGGATTCAGACTCTGAGATCAGCAGGCCCCAGAACCTGGAGCCAGGCTCCTCCCTTTATTGCTGAGAAGCAGGGAGCAGAGGGCAGAGAGCAGAGGGGCAGAGGTCATCCAGGCCTCCCCAGCTCAGGGTCTAGAGAGAAAATTAGAGAATGTGGAGAGGGACCACAAAGCAAGTGAATGCTTTGCATCAGGAGCTCAGGTGCCCTCAACGAGGAAGGATATTCCTCCATTCCTGGAAATTCATGTTTTCCATGGGGAGTGGTGGCCATGATCAGCTGCCACCAGGAGAGTGAGGTGGTTTGCATGCTGTTCCCAAATCCTAATTAGGGTCCTTAAATAGCTGCTCCTAAGTGGGCACCAGGGGATAATTGTCTCCCCTAATGTTTCGTGCAGTTTCACACCTGTCAGCACATGTTTCTGGGAAGAAAGCCCTTCACATTGAGCAGAGTCTCCAAAGGGGTCTGTCACTCTGAACTGGTGAGAAGATGCTGCCCTGGAGCTCAGTCTCCTGTGCCCTCCCCTGATGCACGTTGGTGGCAGAGTCGAGGCTCAACTGGGACTTCACTGACATTCTCGGGAGCATGTGCCAGCTGTGTTCTCACAGGATTCTGGGCCCCAGGAAGTTTTGCTCCAGTCACTAGGACCCCGGGTCTGAACATAGTAGGCTCTACCTGGGTTTCTTTCCAGGTTTTCTCAGCTCCCTGGGCAGTTTTCCCTTAGTAATGAAATGCCACCTTGGTAAGAGACAGGTTTATCCTGCCTTGCTGCTTTACCTTCAGTTATAATCTAGGCCTGATAAAGCGCCGTGTCATCAATGCCCTCAGCTTCATGGGCTACCCTGTCTCCTTACGGAGCTACTCAATTCTAGCATTGTGGGGGTGAGACCACTCTGGGCCATCTCTATGCGAGTGGTTGACTGTGTATGAATAAAACTTTATTTATAAAGTGAGCAGTAGACCATGATTGGCCTAAGCCCCTTATATCCGCCAGTGGTTCTCAAAGTGTGATGGCAGGAGGACCAGCCTCAGTTTTCTAGGAACTCATTAGTGTTGCTCAGTCTGGTGACTCCAGATTCTTCTGGTAGGGCTCTCTCACACAGCCGAATGAGGCAGAAGGTGTGAAATGAAGCAGCCAGTTTTAACACCCTCCTGTCTTCCCAAGGAAATGATCTTGATGTTTTTTAAGTAGGAGCCACACCCAGCTGTGGGTGGGCTGCCTAGCAGCTGGGTCTAAGGATTATGTTGGGGAGTCACACACAGGAGTGTTCATGGGTCCATTTAGTGCCAGGGATCCAACTTAGGTCTTCATACATGTCAGACACTTGCTCGCTCTGCCCTTCCCCAGCCTCGTGCTTTGTGGAGCAGGATCACTGCTGAAATTTGTAAAATGGAAGAAGCAAAAGCAGTTGCTTCTCCATACAAGTCTTCATTATTGTCACTGAGTAGCTGATATTAACTTTCATGTGTACCCAGGGACAGCTTGTAAATAGCAAATAGGTGTCTAAACAAGCAGTCTTTGAGCAGTAATAACACTTAGCAGTTACGGTACATCTGTACATAGATTCGCTTTTAAAATGAGAAGTTATTCATAATTAGCAGAGAAAGATGAGTTAACATCCCAGTTGGATGGAAATGAACGTCCGGGGGGGCCTGGCAGCCCAGAGCAGCCCTGTCTTGACCTGGATACACAGAGTAAGTGAAGAGGGGCGAGGTCAGGTAACCTGAGAGTTGCATTTGAGGAGATCAGCTTGGTGTATTCTGAGAGGATAGCACCAAACCTGTTTTTCTCCTGGAGTCCAGTCTCTGCCTGGATTCTTGTCCATGAAACTCTTTGCTTTCAGGTCCTCTTTATTGGTTGGGTGGTGTCTGTTTTGGTGGACCCAAATGATTGTTATTGCTTTTGGCAGTTATGAGAGCTTGTGGCCGAGGAGAGCTGAATGAGTGGGCGGGGCAGGATTTGGAGTGGGCGTGGGCAGGATTTGGAGTGGGTGTGGGCAGGATTTGGTGTACCCCTAAAGGCAGCCCTGGTTTGAGCTCGTTTTCCCCAGTCACTTGGCCGAAAACCATGCTGTAGCTTCCCCTTGTCCTTCTCCCCTTCCTCTTTCATCAGATGAACACCATCTTTTTGGTCAGCTAAATTGCTAACATAAAACTTCACATCTAGAGAGCCATACCCATGGTCAGTGGATTTGATGCCATGTCAAAAGGGCATTACTGGATTTCCTGGATTCACAAATTTTACTGTTGATTTTTTCTTTTTGCATCACACCTGGTGGTGCTTAGGGCTTACTTCTGGCTCTAAATCAAGAAATCACTCCTTGGGGGGACGCTCTCGGGAACATATGTAGTGCCAGGGATCAAACCCACCTAGGTCAGCCATGTGCAAGGCAAATACTCTACCCACGGTACTTTAGCCCCTCACTCTGGTAATCTGAAGGTGTGGATTTGCATCAGTCAAGGAAAATAGCAACATCCAGAATTCCTAGTATATACTTTCAAAGATACTAGGAGACTTGGTTATGCCATGGGCAGGTGCCATTTTATGTCCTTAAAATGTAAGATGGGTTTCTGTACCCTACCCTGTCTCCATCTTCTGGGGGTGCTGGTTTGACCCCACCCTGGGACAGAGCCCGTAACACCCAGAGAATTCTAGAGCAAATGAGTTTCCAGGGAGGTTCCCAGAGAACACTTGGTTCTAGTTTCTCTCCTCACACCTTACTGGTAGCTTTATACATTCTCTGCTTGCCCGCATAATTTCTAGTTAGAATCTTTGTGATCCATATTGCCTAGGAAAGCCCTCCTGTCAGGGATCTCCTTGCCATTCATGTAACAGTTTCATTAATTGATTATGAGAAAGATCTTTCAGGAATCAAGATTCTGTACCTTACTCTGCATCGAAAGGGTCACCTTCCCAGTAACTCCTCAGTGGGTACCGTCTTGACTTTTGAGATCAGGTACATTGTCTGTCATTGATACTCAGTGCTACTTTGAAACTTTGGTTCCATCTTTCTCTGTGATTGTTTTCATTGCATAGATGAAACAAGAAGCGCTGGAAAGGAAAGAACAAGGAGTTTTGGGGTCCTCATAATTCCTTTAGGAATGGTATGGAACCAAAGTGAAACCATGGGTGATGATTGTAGATCTGAGTGGGAGATGAGAGAGATACGAGTGGTTAGTCTCCTCTGTTATGATTTACCTTGTCTGAGCTTCAAACAGGAGAATGTATGCTGTGTCTCTCTTTTAGAGTATTATCATGATTGTAAACTTAAGTTTGAAGAATACTTAAGCTTTTGTATTTATTGAACACAAGTGATAGATAAGACAGAGAAACTGAAATCTTACAGAATCTTGCCTGTTAGGTAGTGATGGAAAGGGAGGGAGGTGGACAAACAGATAAATGAGGTCAGAATAGGATTGAACTGGTCCGATTTTATTCATTATAACTATTTTTTCATCACTCCCTTCAGCAGTAAGGTTTGGCTCAGGGTCTCTTAGAAGGAGTTAGTTGGTTAGAGGTATTTGAGTGCGTGTTTTCCTTGCCTGAAATGAGTCATTTCTAGCTGCTGTGGGGAGCTTCTGAGGTCTTAACTGGCATGGATGTTGCCATATTATAGCATTTCCTGTTTCTCTATCCAGAGTGCCTTGAGATACCTTCAACTAAAGGAAACTCACAGCTCTGACACACTGGGGCGGAATAAACCAGAGGTGGTCGCCTCCCTGGGCCTTGTTTTCCGAGTCTGCTAACCTGAGTCCAAGCCCCTGTGCGGACGAGGGTTAGCTGAGATGATGTTCCATGCATGCTTCTGTCACCAGTTAGTAGCTACCGCTGTTGTTGACCCAACTGCACAGATGCACTGGGATAGTAGGACTCGAAAGGGTCAGGGTAGCGGCTCATGGGTAAAGGCTTTGTGTGCTAAGAGCTGGGTCTTGTCCCTTGCTTTGCATGGGAGTAGACAGCATCAAACAGTGATGAATACTTGGCCTTGAATTACAAAACTGATTAACAAACAGAGGGGAAATGAGATGGAACTAGAAGTGACAAAGGGCAGAGGTGGAGGGTTACGGATACTTTGGTCATGCAGCCAGGAACTTTGTATATCAACACTATAAACTTTAATGTGGTTAGAACCATGGACCTAATTTATAATAAAATAAAAAAAATAAAAGCGGGGACTAGAAGATAGTATAGTGGCACAGTGGTTAGTGTGCTGGCCTGGACTATCCCTAATCTGAGTTTGGTTCCTGAACCACAGAGACCTCCAAGCATGGCCTGTCATAGCCCTGGGGCCTGCAGCACCACCCAATGAACCACAGGCCCAGGCGGCCAGAACTGCCAGTGGGGCCCTCAGATGTCCTGAACAACCTTGGGAAGGCCCCAGAATAAACAAATAACTCATAAAGGCACAAAATGAAAATAAAGGTAGACAGTAGGATATTGAGACAAGGTTGTCAACAGACTGGGGATTCATATTTCTTGAATTGCTTTGGATTAAATTGAGCTATCTTTTAATTTCTTTGTTTATTTACTCAGGGCCTTCTAAGAAGTGCTCAGGGGGTGGAAATGGAGGCACTTGTGGTCACACCAGGACTCTAGGAAGCTGGCGGTGATGCTGGAGCCTCACAGGGTAGAATGAGCACACAGTGCCAGGGGGTTGAACCCCGTGTCCTGCTGTGGGTTCTCCCCCAGTCCCCCACTCAACTTTCCAAGGGAGGCTTGACTGACCTGGGCCCAGAGCAGGGGGGAGAAAGGATGGGGCCGCATCCCCACTGGTGAGAGAAGGTGAGAAGGGAGCTGCCGCCCGGGAGCAGAGCATCGTGCAGGGGTGTAAAGCCGATAATGTCAGCCCTGAAAAAAAGAAAGGCAGCAGGCTGGCCGCCCGCCTCTCTGGACAGCTGGCACACCTTAAGACAGAGCGCGGTTGAGGCGGGAATGTAATAAGGCCCGGGAAAGTGGCAGCATGAAAGGGATGACCTTTATTTGCAATCATGGCTGAGATTTACAGTTTATTACTGATAGCTTTTATAAAGAGCCATTCAGTTCAGAGGTGAGAGGTTTGTCATCTGGAAATGCAATTAACTTTACCTTATCCCAATCCCCCTGGTCTTAGTGTGAGAGCCGCACTCCAGCACTTCAGCAATATCACGATTTCCCCTCTAATTTCATTTCTGTCTATTGCATCCCCAGGTCCCTGGCATTAACGCAGTTGCATATTTTTTATTATTATTTTTTATTATTGCTCCTCCCTGTCATTGGTAGCCAGAAGGCACTTGTGTGTTTTTTGCTTTCTTTTCTTTTTTCTTTTCTTTTTATCTTCTTTCTTTCTTTCTTTCTTTCTTTCTTTTTCTTTCTTTCTTTCTTTCTTTCTTTCTTTCTTTCTTTCTTTCTTTCTTTTCTTTCTTTCTTTCTTTCTTTCTTTCTTTCTTTTCTTTTTCTTTCTTTCTTTCTTTCTTTCTTTCTTTCTTTCTTTCTTTCTTTCTTTCTTTCTTTCTTTCTCTCTCTCTCTCTCTCTTTCTTTCTTTCTTTCTTTCTTTTTCTTTTTCTTTTTCTTTCTCTCTCTCTCTTCCTTCCTTCCTTCCTTTTTTCCTTTCTTTCCTTTCCTCCCTCCTCCCTCCCTCCCTCCCCTCCCTTCCTTCCTTCCTTCCTTCCTTCCTTCCTTCCTTCCTTCCTTCCTTCCTTCCTTCCTTCCTTCCTTCCTTCCTTCCTTCCTTCCTTCCCTTCCTTCCTTCCTTTCCTTCCTTCCCTCTTTCCTTCTTTCTCTTTCTTTCTCTCTCGTCTCTCTCTCTCTTTCTGTCTTTCTTTTTATTATTTTATAAAATATTTAAATTACTTGATTTCTGAATGAGGAAACCTTTATACTTATATAAAGCTGTTTTAAATCACAGCGGTTAGAGCCTCTCATAGAACCAAGTCGAGCTGTCACAGGAGGCTGAAATTAATTACCGGAAGTGGAAAGGACGTATCAAGGTGGAGTTGTTGTTTTACTCCACTGAAGACAGGATGCAGAGTTTCGGCCTGGGCGCTCCTGCACCCCTGCAGCTACAGGCATGTGGGGGGCTTACAAAGGCACCTGCTGGTCCTCCACTGCCTGTTTCGATGCAAAGAAGAGAGAGCTGAGCCAGGGAGATAAGGGCTGGGGCGAGGGAGGGAAAGCGGTCTTGGAACCCCCTTCCGACTCGTCCCCACTTGTGTAGGAGAAGTCCCGAAAGGTCTATTTTTGTTTCATGGGTTCAGTTTTATGAGCCTCTCTTGTCTGTTAAGTCAAGTCTGCAGGAATTTAAGAGCCAGACACAAAAGCAAGAATTTAGTCTTTTTTGCCAGTTGGTTTAGGTTACTTGAAATATAGTCCAGTATATTTTTCCACACCAGGCGCTGCCAGACAGGACGGACCAGAGAAGTCATTCCAAGCGCCTGTATCCTCCGATTTCTCAACCTGGCAAAGGTGAGGGAGAGCAGTGGGATTCCTGCGAGGGTGGGGAAGGGGGAGACATCACTTCATGTCACCTTGTCCCGGGTCCCCACCCCCCCCCAGTGCAGGGACCCTTTCCGCGTTCCTTAGGCTCTATCCGGAAACCATGTCCTCTGGGATAGGAGTAGAATAATTACTACCCCTGCATTTTTTCATCCCAGTTTTATTGTGGCTATTATTTTCATCAGTGTTAGAGGTTAATATCCCCACTTTTCCTCTCCACTGCCTAAATATAACTGGGGCTCAGCACACAGCCAAACCAGGTAGGGAAGGAAATCGCATCACCTCCAAAAGAGGTTCGGATTAGTCAGCCTGAAATGAGGGTTTGGGGCCCTAGGGTAAGAATCACCCTGCTGCCGCTGATAGCAGATAGATTTAAACCCAGAGTATTTCTGTTCTCAGCTGAGAGAGGTCGGGTTAAAAGATTAAGAAGGGGAATAGAGCGTGAAGCATTGCGTGGCTCTAACTGTTGGTGCGACAATGGAAAGGCATTGCGAGGAATAAAAGCATCCAAGAGCCATTTTTAATAGGAAGAGGGAGAAGCAGACCCTCCGCCGAGCATCCTTAAAGAACTCTGCAGTCAAAGCAGGGTTGAAGGTGCTTAGCTTAAGGGGCCGTGGAAACTTGAGGAGGATGTATTCAACTGCCCTTTCCCGGAGAAGTGCCTGCAAAATGAACTTTGGGAAATCTCCTGTTTTAAATCTTGTTTGTCCCCAGGCTCTGTCTAAACTCAAGGAATGGAAATGGGGGTGGGAGGGATGGGAGCAAAGGATGGAACTGGTGATTGGAGAATTCCCTTTGAAATGCTCTCTGGGCTGTCACTGGGGTGCCAGCAGGGGGCTGGGGAGAAATGGAGGCGAGGAGATGAATTGGGGTGGCAGAGCCTAGAAGTCATACTTCTGGCTTAGAGAGGGTCAGGTCAGGAGAATGACTTCCCAGAGCAAATGTATTCCTGCCCTCTTCTGCCAAGCATCCCCAGTGCTAGAGAAAGAATATGTCATTCCCAGTAAGAGGAGCCCGTGGTGGTGGTGGTAGTGGTTGGAGGGTTAAAGTTGTACTCAGTCTCCCTCTGTGTCCCATCCAGGGAACCTGGGCACTGCTCATGCAGTTAATGCCTCAAGCTTAGGGCTGGCTATTCTTGCTCATCCACCTATCAAGGTCACTTCCTTAGCAGGCACATGTCGGTCGGGCATCGTCCTGATGGAGAATCGGCATCAGTCAATTGAGGCAGTCATTTAAGGAAGAATTGCTCTAAGTGGAGGTGAGAGAGTACAGGATCTTGGTCAGAATTCCTCAGTGCACCCAATTCGGGAATCCTGGTGGGATGGTCTTAGGTGTGACTGTGGTAAAGCCAGCAAGGTCCCTGGCACTACAGAAGCTGTGGCAGGATGGTGGTGGTGGGTCACTCTCACCATCACAGTACCAGTGTCCCTGTGAGAGTATGGGAGAGGGGGTGTAAAGCACACACGGCAGCCTCCACCTTACTTGTTACAGCCTTGGACTTGGAGAGTGTTGGGCCCAAAGCATCGAGAGGAAGCATTGACAGCGGGACAGTGGAATCTCAGCATCATGGCAGCTGACCCAGGACTTGCATCAGGGCATCTGGGAGTCCCTTGGACTCAACTTGTTCTGACCCCCTTCTGTAGCTCCCCATCCTCCTGATGTGTTTCTGTTTCTGTTTGTGGCTTTCATTGAGTTCTGGGTAACTATGACCCTCAAGTTTATGGGGCGATTCCCTTCGTTCCTCGGTTTCCTTGATGTGGAGAGCCCATAGCTTCTCAGTGTCTCAGCTAAAGAGGGTCTGATTCCTTGATGTGGAGATCCAGTGCCCTTTCAGTGTTTCTGCTAACGGGGGTCTGACTGAGGTCTGCTGGGCTCCCCTGAATCAGGTGCCGAATTTTCTTTGAAAGTGTCACCTCCACTTCTATGGAGGCTCCAGCAGCAAACCCGGGCAGGTCTTTGTTTCTGCTACCTCTGAAACGCCCTTGCAGCCACTTCCTCTGTTGCTCTGGCCTCCTACGTGTTCACCTGCACCCTGCCCTATAACCCCTTGGCTGGGTCCATTTTCTGGACTAATTTTCTACCCAGAAGGTATAGAAAAGCAGACTTTTTGTTTTGTTTTTCTGGGGTCATACCCGGCAATGCTCAGGGGTCCCTCCTGGCTCTGCACTCAGGAATTACTCCTGGTGGTGCTTGGGGACCATATGGAATGCCTGGGATTAAACCTGGGTTGTCCATGTAGAAGGCAAATGCCCTCCCCACTGTACTATTGCTTCAGCCTCAGAAAAGTGAAATTAAAAAAATATTTTATTATACCACCATGAGATATATACAATTACAAAGATGTTCATGTTTGGGTTTTGACCATACAGAAAAGTAAAATTTTAAAAAACTTGTATTTCATTTTTGCTTACAATGTAGGTCAGAGTCAACTCTTTCCCACCTGCCTCTCTGACATGCCATTCTGAGGGTCTCCCCAAGCCCCAGAGTAGACCCCCACAAACTCTGGGTCTCTCTCATCACCTGCCCAGAATGAGGCTGATGTCAATGGCTCCCTGTTTGCATCAGGGCCCTATATAACTTGTCATTTAATGTTTTCCAGTTTAACATGCTGATCGGGGCCACAACTTATATATCTTGTATATCATCTGGTGGTCTCATTAATTGTGCTCTGCTTTTTCGGCACCAAACTAAAGGGGAATATAAAATTTCGGCAACAATAACCATTTCTGTTGGTACATCTGTCCAATGGGACGTCCAAGTGTGAGTCCTCAGTGGTACACGCAGAGGTGAACAGATTCAAAAGGCTCTGGTTACCTAAGTGCTGGGGGTAATCCTGGACTTGCCTTCCCACCCCTCTCCCTCGTTCTTCTCTCCAGTTACTTGCTCCCTCACTACCACCACTACCCCTAGTGTAGGCTCTTTTCCACATGGGATGATGTACACCCACTCTTTTTCTGAGCACTCCCAGTTCACTCTTAGTTCATGCCTCAGCTCAGTGATCCCTTCCCAGAGGCACTTGTCCATCATAATGAAATGTCCCAGAAGCCTTTTCTAGTTGGGATGTTTTACTTTTGTTCTAGACTTCAGCTTGACAAATTTTAGTGTCTGTCTCTGTATACTATGGCAGAGAGTTGCTTTCCGGATTTGTGGTCAACAGCTGAAATAGTGGCGGTGGCATGTGCTCTGCCTGCCTTCCCCATTTCCTTACATTGCAGTTTGCACTGAAACATTATCTGTAGACATTGTCATTGCTTGTCCTGCCGGTATGGAAGCCACACCTGTAGCAAGATGTGACTTCTTTCGCCATCACTCTCTGGATCAGGGTGAGAGCCCATGTCTGGACTCAGCATTGGCCAGAAGGGAAAGGTGGGAATGAATCGTTCTTACTCTTCATTGATGCAGAACTACTTTGCTGAGGGACTGAAAATATAGTACAAATAAAAGGTAAAAATGACTTCTGGGGGTGCTGGGAAATAGTGCAGTGGGCTAGAGCACATGTGTTGAATGTGAGAGGCCTGGGTTCAGTCCTAAACAACTCATGGTCCCCAAGCCTGCCAGGAGTGACCGCTGAGTCAACTAACCCCTTAGCACCAGCAGGTGTGGCACAGACAAAGCCAAAATTACTGCCTGACAAGGTCTGGTGATGAGGTCTGTGGAATGTAATGAAGGAGAAGCAATGGGATCCAACTTTTAGGAGAACCATGGTTCTCTAGAACATTCAGTGATGATGGAAATATTCCAAGCTCGCATTGCCCAGTCTGGCCACCAGTAGCCACTATACCCTTTGAGCCTTTGAAATACTCGGAATTGAGCATGTTATTAATTTTTTTACTTCAATTAATTTATTTGACTGGCTTACTTTAAATAGTCACATGTAGCAAATGTCTGTCACGTTGATTGGCTTTGATCTAGGGACCCACAATCCTCTCTATCGGAGAGGAGGATACAGCGAGAGCCGAGACCCAAAACAAATGCCTTGGATTTTAGAAGCAATTCCTCTGAGAGTTGAGCCAATAGGATCAGGTGAAATTTGACTCATGTTTTTTTCAGGATGCTTGAAGCATCTCCCCAAACAGGAAGTTTATGAGCATGGTGTCTGAGAGCAATCATTTGACTTTCCAAAGTTCAGTCAAACTAGAAAGAGAGAGAAAGGGAAAGAAATAAAGAACCTGCCATGGAGCAGGGCTGGGGAAGGGGGAGGGAACCGGGGATGTTGGTGGTGGGAGATGGGCACTGGTGGAGGGACGGGTGCTGAAACACTGTATGACCAAAACCCAAACATGAACTTTTTAATTGTATATCTTTTTTATTTGTATATCTCACGGTAGTATAATAAAATACTAAAAAAAAACTAGATAGCTCAGAAACACACAGATAAACCATCTATGATTAGAACCAGAAAATCGACTATAAATAAGAGATGCAGATGAATGATGAGAGGGGGCTGGGGAGCATATAGACTCCTACCCTCAGACATAGACATAGCGCCCAAGATTCAGAAGGGGCGGGATGAGCCACTGTGGGCCTGGCAGGTCGGAAACTGCATGAGAGTTGATTGGCAGCCACTGAGGGTTTGCTCAGTCGCACCAAGTTCATTGGTAAGGGAAAGTGTGGGTCAAGAAGATCAGAATGGGAAAATTGTGTGGTCCTATTTCTTGGAAAGGGTCGAACCACATCTGGAGAGTTAGCTATGGCTCACATCTCCTCCATTTTAGAGGAAATAAAGGACCACAAATATGCTTGGAATGTTGGAATATCACGTGAATGAACTAAAGTAGAACTTTACATCCTGCCCACAGAAAGTCTTCTGGGGCTGGGGGAGGAGCCATAACCACAGTGGGGACCACAAATACCCTCAAGGATACCGTCTAAATGGCAGAAAACAGGCAAAGCACATCGTCCAGCATGGCAGGATCCAGAGCCCTACCTGGAGCTCTGGAAGTGAAAGGATTGTGGCCCTGAGTAAAGAATTCTTTTAGGCAGTACCTTGGTCAGTGGGCTGGACTGTCCTGGGAAGGAAGCCAAGTCCTGTCACTCTACTCAGAAGCTGATCAAAAGAGATAGTAATGAAAAGAAAAGGAACATCAGACTCGGGACTTATTATGTCCTGTGAAATAATTGGTCTGATAGGCTGGAAATTCGCCCTTGGCGGCTGCCGTGCCTGAGGCCTGGAGAAAGCAGAAGCTCTCTGCACATGAGTTTTTCTGTGACTCAAAAGCAAAGCCAGCGAGAAGTCTTCTCTGACAGTTGTCATTAACAGGCCTGTTTCGCTGTTTTTCTGCTGTGTGACCTCATTTGCCCAAACCCTGCTCATCAGGATTCTTGGTTTATGGAACCAGCTGGTGGAGAGGGCTGAGAGGGCAAATCTTGGGGTTCCGCCTACGGTCTCCTACTTCTGGTTCAAGGCCTTGGGGGTGGGATAGGATGAGGAACAAGTCCCTTAGCTCCAGGCACTCCCCTTTAGGCTCAATCCTTCTCCTGCCCCCAGCCCAAATTATAGAACAGATCTGGGGCTTCATGGGGAATGGCCTTCTAGATACTGGACTCTTTGTCCTTGTCTTGTGCACGTTTATGAATGTTTTCTTTTCACATCTCTGAATGCTGCAAGTTAGGGTGGCACCCAGGACCCGTGGACTGAGGGCTGCAGAAATACTTGGCTAGCTACCATGGAGAGGGAGGGGGCAGGACTCGTGTCTCCTCTTTTCCTTTGCACACATTCCTCTTCTTCCCATGGCAGGTCACACTCAGCGTCCTTGTCCTGTTCAGCCATGACTCTCTGGCTCACCTCCCTCTGAAAGTACATTCTGTCCAGGCCAGGCTGTTGCTTGCTTGCTGTTTGTGCCCCTGAATGTTTTCACCTCTTTTGCTCCTGCACTTAGAATGAAGTTGGGCCTAAGAGTAAATGGTCAGTAAACATTTTGGACGCAATGTGGATGCTTTGGTATGATCCATGGTGTTGTCTGTTTATCTTCAAAACTCAGAGATGGCCATCCAGAAGGCTGCCCCACGAGGCAGAGCGACTTTCTAGAGGCTGTTTGATTTCCCTATTTCCCTTGCTCAGCCCACTCTTTCTCATCCCTGGCCAAGCATGTACAGGTGGTCAGAAAGTAGAGCTTTTCAGCTCTGAATCTTATTTCCCTTTGGTTGTTTTAAATACCACCATAAAAGAACAGATCTTTTTTTTTTTTTGCAGGAGTTTTTCCTGCAATAAAAACAAACCAGTTTTCCTACAAATATTTATGGAATTCAGAGCACGGAAGAACAAGCAAGGTTACCACCTATGACCCCTCTCCCTTGGAATAACTCCTCCTTAAACTACTGATTTGATTCCAGTTGACAACAATAACTCTCTCTACAGCGCACAGGGGGTAGCCCTAAGGCAAAAGTTGGTTTAGACAGGTGAATGCCCAAAAGAACATAAGAACATCCTGTGTTTGTGAGTTCACGTACTTTGCGTGGTATAAACACCATATGAGGTAGATAGAAAAGGTCCTCAGATGAATAATTATAGGAACATTCTATTAATATACATTAATAAATTAGTATTTATTAATAAGTAAATAAATTACTATTAATATTACTAGAAATATTCTAGAGGGGCTGATGGTTTAGTTTTACCAAATGACACCTTTACCCACCACATATCTGCCACTGGCTTAGTTTTCAAATTGTGGTGCAGAAATCTAACTAGTCACTTTTGTCAAGAGCTTCTTTCCTGAAGTCGTTATTTAGCTTTTCACAAACAAAATGATTCCTTATATCTATAGTGCAATTTTTCCCCATGCACAAACTTGAACTGATTAAAAATATCTTTTAAAGAACTTATGCTCACAAGCACACACAGGGTTGTCAGGGAATGCCGCCAGGGTCCCCGACAGTTTCAGGGCAGAAGTTCTCTTCTGCCTTCGAGGATGCTGGGGAACAGATGAAAACTCACGAGTCCAGTGCAGTTCCAAAAAGGCTTTTAATAGTACAAAAGCTCTTCCACAGCACTCCAATATAATGAACAAACTTTAGCTCTGGTCCGAACTTAGACGATACAAAAGAGCCTAAGTCTCCCACCAAAGAGAGAGGATGTCACCCGAGCTGAGTCCTACCCAGAAGAAGGAGCAAAAGGCCACAGAGCAAAAAGCAAAAGGCCGCGCAAAAGCCCACGAGGAGCCAAAAGCCAAAGCAAAAGGCCCAAAGTCAAAAGTGAAGGGGCCTCAAGTCAGCCCCTTATATACACCAAAGTAATCCAACCGGGAGGGTCATGTCAACAAAGAACTCTAAACAGAGTGTAGTGCCACACCCTATTGCAGGTATAGACAAAGGTTATGCCAAGGTCTAATCCTTTCTACCAAGATTATCTCTTATGTAAAACACTGGAGAGAGGGGCTGGTATAAAGTAATACATCTTAACTTCATGAGCTTCATGTAATCTAGATGGTACCCACAAGGTCCTTCTTATTATTATCTGCTCCAGGGTGATTCTGAGTATCTTGTTCTTGTGTACTGAAAGGGTCACACTTGCCTGCTTAGAGCAAACTAGTATGATCCTTCCTATAGTCTTCCTATAGTCTCAACGTAGCCAGGGTGGTAGTCTCCTGGTAAATTCTAACTGTCCCACGCTGGGTGCAGTGGGTATAAAGAGGAGCTGTGCCCAATCTAGAAAACATAGAAGTCTTAGTAGATGTATAAGTCAGAAGTTATTCAATCAAGGTGACTTCTGTAATTGCCACACCCTCTAGCAGTGTTTACATAGAAGAGAGGTCTCATTAGAATGAACCATGGCTTAAATAAGATTAAGCTGGGAGTGGGCAAAACAACAAAGCTCCCAGGTTAGCTAAACCTGTCCTCCAACACAGGGTGGTAGGAGAGTTTCTTTTGATGCTTTCTCCTCTCTCTCTCTCTCTCTCTCTCTCTCTCATGGTGTGGGGGATCAAATGCAGAGCATCACACATGCAGTGTCCTGCTGCAGAGCTACATCTCTGGAACTTGAAGAATCTCTCAGAATTTCTTCCAATATACTATACTGGTTACTGGAGATCAGTAGATACACCTGGGCTTGATGTTGTCATTTTAGTAGTCACACTGTGTTTTGACAATTCAAATATAGGTGCCACAAGTTATCACTATAGGGCATATTATTAATATCTCCCTAAACATGAATAAATTATACATTTTTAAATGCCCTAAATTCTTAAGGATCCTAAAATGCATTTTTATGAACAGATATTTACTTGGTTAGATTTTTTTTCAAAAAATTCAAACCAGGATGAAGAGAGATTACAGTGAGTTGGGCGCTCGCCTTGCATGCAGCTGACCCAGGATTGATCTTCCGCATCCTATATGGTCTCCTGAGCCAGACAGGAGTGATTCCTGAGTAGAGAGCTAGGTGTAACCTCTGGGAACAGATGAGTATAGCCCCCAAAATAAAAATTCAAACTAGTGTATTGTGAGTCATGTAAATGTCCAATATGATGAGTTCATTTTATTTGACAAGCCTCAGTTTATATAAGAATAAAATATTTTTTTCTGAGGAATGTCCATATATTTTTTCCAAAAGAAAACTAGATATTGAGCTCCTATTCGACCCAGGAGCACACACACAGCAGAAACACTATCTGCACTTCTATATTCATCACAGCTCTATTCACAATAGCCAGAATCTGGAAATAACCTAAGTGCCCGAGAACAGAAGATTGGCTAAAGAAACTGTGGTACATCTATACAATGGAATACTATGCAGTTGTCAGAAAAGATGAAGTCATGAAATTTACCTGCAAATGGATGGACATGGAGACTATCATGCTGAGTGAAACTAGTCAGAAGGTAAAGAGCAGATATAGAATGACTATATTCATTAATGGGATATAAATATATAACCGTGTTCTAATCATTGTAGGAAATGTTAATTTCAGACTAGAACTCAGCATTGGATATACACTAAGACTTGTTTATAGACATGATAAACCCTAAATGTTTATACATGTTTATACACATGATAAACTCTAAATGTTTGTAGGGCAAGCCATAATATGTAAGAGAAAAGAGAGATATACAGAGAGAGAGAGAGAAAGAGAGGAAAAGAAAAAGTGTCTGTTATAGAGGCAGGCTGGGGGAGGTGGGAGAGAATGTGGGGACCTTGGTGGTAGGAATGGGGTTCTGGTGGAGCGATGGGTGCAGGAACACTGTATGACTGAGACACAATTATGAATATCTTTTGTAATTGTATATCTCATGGTGGTATAATAAAAAATTTAAAAATTTAAAAAAGAATAAAATATTTAACTATTTTATCATATTTTTATGGTGGGGTGATAGTTAATAAGTTCTGTGGTATTTGTAACCTGGTCGAATTGTGAAAAACCCAATTTTGCTAGCCAACAGATCTTCCTTGCTCCTTTGGGTCAGGCTAAGTGTTCTTGTGACAGTCATTTCCAATTGATATTGAATAGGAATTATTTCACCTGACACACAAAGTGATCTTCATTTAAGTGGCTTTAAAACCTGAGTAGCATAATGTGACTTGTGGTAAAATAATCATGTGATTTATGTCATGCTTCATTTGCAAAGCACTTTCGTCGGCAGTATTGCCCTACTGTCTCCATTCCACCAGGGCAAGTGCACTCAGTCTCTTGCCAAGAATCCCTGCAGCATTGGGCGGCGGCTCAGAAGTGGTGGTGCTGTTTCTCACTGTCTCCTACTGTCCTGTGTGTGCTTGTGAGCATAGTGTGTCCAGAACAACCCTCTGCTTCCTATTGCAGTCAATGAATTTCAGCAATGTTTTACTTTATGCATTTATACTCCTGGTGAACTCTGACACTTAAACCCCACACTTCCTTATATGGAGACATTGTTCACATCGATGGTTGGAGATTTGTTATTTGGCAAACATTCTATTACCTTGCCAAATAAAAGCCACTTGGCTTTTCTTAAACAATTTTGATTTTCTAATTCTCCCCTTTGATGGTTCTGAATGCTGCCTACTTATTGTTTGCGTGCACTTTTTTTTAATTTTATTTTTTTTATTTTTTTTAAAAATTTTTTATTATACCACCGTGAGACATACAATTACAAAGGTGTTCATAATTGGTTCTTGGTAATACAGTATTCCAGCACCCATCCCTCCACCAGTGCCCCATTTCCACCACCAATGTACCCACCCCCTCCCACCCACCCCCAGGCTGCCTCAACAGCAGGTAGCCCTGTTTCTTCTCTTTCTCTCTCTGTCTCTCTCTCTCTCTGTCTCTGCATCTCTCTCCCTCTTGTTCTACACATTGTGGCTAGCCCTGCAGATATTTAGAGTTTAAAACTTAAGTCTCTTTGTGTATATTCAATGGTGAGTTTTAATCTGCCATTACCATTTCACATGTTTAGTAAAACACTGGTATCTGTTTATATCCTATTAATGAATGCAGTCATTCTATATCTGTCCTTTTCCTTCTGACTAATTTCACTCAGCATGATAGTCTCCATGTCCATCCATTTGCAGGTAAATTTCATTATTTCATCTTTTCTGACAGCTGCATAGTATTCCATAGTGATGAAGAGCACTTTTTTTATATGCCTTTTGGCCATTCGAATTTCTTCTTTTTTGGAAGCTTCTGTTCATTTCTTCTCCCCATTTTTTGATGGGGTTGGCTGTTTTTTTCTTGTGGAGTGCTACCAGTGCCTGATATATCCTGGATATTAACCCCTTGTCAGACGGGTATTGGGTGAATATCCTTTTCCACTCTGTGGATTGTCTTTGTATCTTGGTCACCGTTTCTTTTGAGGTGCAGAAGCTTTTCAATTTTATATAATCCCATTTGTTTATCTTTGCTTCCATTTTCTTGGTCAGTGGTGTGTCGTCTTTAAAAGATACTTTTCGTTTCGATGTCGTAGAGCGTTTCTCCTATGTTTTCTTCGATGTACCTTATAGATACATATCTGATGTTGTGTAGACCTATGGAATAGAACTGAATATCCCGAAACACACTCTCAAATATACAACCACTTAATCTTTGATAAAGGAGTAAAAAATATTAAGTGGAACAAAGAAAGCCTCTTCACAAATGGTGCTGGGAAAACTGGGCAGCTACGTGTAAAAAATGACCTTAGACCTCCCTTTTAACGCCATGCACAAAAGTCAGATCACTTTTCTATATATACACGTTAACATGCAAACAGCTGACACATAATACACACATAGAATTACATAGATATAGCTCATTCAGTTGATTTTTTCTTCACCTAAATAATCCCTGTAAGTATATTAATCATATAAATTGTTTGATTAAGAATCAATGTTGATCAATTATTTCTCTGTGTATTCTTGCAAGAAACACTCCTAATCAGATTTTTGCCGAACTCTTACACTTTCTTATTCCTTTGGTTTCTCCACTATTTCCATTCCTGCCCTATTTATTTCTTTCATGGATATGCTGGTCCCTGAGAATGGTTCTGATCCCATTATCCTCATTGTTGTTGCCACCATTTATTTTAATATAGTTGCTGTATCTCCAACATTGAGTCTTCCTCTGCCCGTTCTGTTTTATAGGTGACTTGCCTTTGTCCCGTTGTGTAGCTTTTGGAGGTGGGGTGCTAATCAGAGTCATATGGCTGCATGACATCATCACTGTGATAGAGACCTCTGCAGCTCATGACCATTTACAAAACCTCCCAGTCCCTATTCACAGATTCCCTTGGCTCCCATTTTGTCTAGCATCTTTCAGGGGCATATCTCTACCTTCTGATTCCTCGTCAGGAGGGCCTTGTCATTTATTACTGGTTGTATCCATTTACTTATGTATACATCCACATATAAATATGTTTGGGGGTCACATCTAGCTGTACTCTTGGCTCTGTGCTCAGGGTTGACTCCTGCTTGGGGATTACTTGTTGCTTGGGAAACTATATACAGTACCAGATATAGAACTTGGGTTGACTGTATGAAAGACAAATATCTCACCAGCTATACTCTCTCTGGCCCCTTAGCTTATCTTTGATAAATTCCATTTATGTTGTAGCTGGCAGGAGTCTCTTCACTGGATGCCTTGTATTTTGCACCATTTTATCCTTTTACCCACTTCTTGTCAGTACAGAACTTGGGTAATCAATAGCTTCTACATTTCGTAGCAGATCTTCTTCAACTTGTTCTGCTGGAGTAGTTCCAGATGGCAGTGTTGTATATTTGTTCATGGTCATCATTTATTTCAATATTTTAGTTACATTTTGATATATGTTTGAGAGTGATATTGTTCTCTAAATCGGTGTTTCTCAACCAGGAGCCATATTACCCCGGGTCCCCCCCCCACCCCCACCAGGATATTCCAAGCAGGAAACAGATGAAAAATCACATAAATGGGGGGGTTATGGGGAGTATGGTATAAGTCTAGGGATCAGTCATTAGAACAGGGGAAAAGGAAGGAAAAATGGTAGAAAGAAGGCCACAGTGGTGAAAAATGTTGAGAAATACTGACTTAAGTGTTCTATTGGATGCTGATAAATTCACTAACACATGATTCTTGATAATTCTAAAAACGTGTTGTGTTATCTTTTAGTCACTGCTATGGAAAATTACCACAAATATAGTGATTTAAAGCAACCACATAGATGTCCTGTCACTATTTAAGGGAGGAGCATCCAGAACAGTGCTCAGAGACATGGGACTGATCCCAGGGCTACACGGCCGCCTATGCCTGATGGCTCAGTACCAGGCTCAGGATTCTGGGCCCACCAGGAGTGCTTGGGGGCCATGTGGTACCAGGGATCAAATATGGGGTCTCCGACATACAAAGCAGATGCTTCTGAGGTCTCTCTCCAGACCCCAAATGTATAATCTTTTAGGTCTGAGGTCAGAAATTTTAAAAAAGTGGTCTCATTAGGCTAAAATGGTTCATTTATGGGGTTCACAGGAATCTGTTTTCTTATATTTTCTAGTTTCTCGAGGTCCCCTGTTCTTTAGCTCATAGGATTCCCTCTATTCAAAGCCATCAATGGCTGGTGGCTTCCTCACATCACACCGATTCCAGCCTTACTCTTCCACTTGCAAGGATCATTGTGATTACTGCCAATGCCCCATATTCCAGAATGAGCACTGTAATGTAAAGGTATTTGATTAACCAACTCAATTCCTCTGCTACCTAAATTCTTCTTTGTCACATAAAATAACCCACTCATGGAGTCTGGGGATTCATGTGTGGACCTATTTGGGGCCATGTTGCAATGTAACTCCTTTGTAATTGTCATATATTTAAATCATCTTTTGTCTTTAGAACTTAAACTGTGCATGGGAGAAAGAGGTCTGTAGATCACTTGATCGCTTGAATCCCGTTATTCATCGATTTGCTCGAGTGGGCGCCAGTAACATTTCCATTGGACCCTATCACGTGCCAATGTAGCCCAATGGCATCTGGTTGATTCAGGAATATGAAGAGCCTCAAACCAGTAACAAAAATGTCTGTAGATAATTGAGTCAAATTTATGGTTTAAAAAGGAATGATATGTGTGTGCATGTGAGAGAGAGTGTGAGAGAACGGGAGAGAGAGGGAGAGAGAGAGAGGGTCACAAGTGATAAACTTGGTATTATTCCATGCCCCGAACCCTTGTGGTTTTTGTAGGAAAGCAGGTTTATTGCTATATCAGAAAATCTGAAAAGGTAAAAAAAAAGTTTGTTTTGGGCCCAGCCACACCTGATGGTGCTCTTGATTCTGCATTCAGGGATCACTTATGGTAGGACTCGGGGGGCGGGGACCATATGGGATGCAGGGATTGGACTGAGGTCAGCTACATGCAGTGTAAGCACCTACCCTCTGTACTATCTCTCTTGTCTCACAGGTAAACAATTCAATTTTTTTTTTGCTTTTTGAGTCACACCTGGCGATGCTCAGGGGTTACTCTTGGCTCTGCACTCAGGAATTACTCCTGGCGGTGCTCGGGGGACCATATAGGATGCCAGGGATCGAACCCAGGCCGGCACAGCCTGGCCGCAGGCAAGGCAAACGCCCTACCTGCTGGGCTATCGCCCGGCCCAAACAATCCAATTTTAAGGTACTCTTTAGCTGTAATAGATTTAGAATTCTCACTGATTTTCTGTGATTTTAGAAAATCAAATTGTTGCTGGATTCGGGACCACAGAGTATGAATATAGAAGCTTGTGCCCGTTAGAATTTGAATAAGAATGGTAGTTGGTGCTATTAATTCTGTAAGCTTTTGATGAATTTGTGTAATATACTGTACATTTCTAAACTAACACAACACTATTACAAAATGTCATTATGATGTTTTCCAGGTTATATTTCCAATAAATCTTAAAAGGCTCAGTTAGGGGCCTCACAGTTCGTGATGGTTGGCTCGGTGGCTTACAAAATGTACTTAAATCCTTGCAAAATTTATAATCTAGGATACTGGTACTCAGCATAGGATGGTAGAAACTTTGGTTATCATCCTAATTCTATTTTAACCAGTGGTGTCACCTTGGGAAATTTATTGATCCCTGTGAACTACAGGTAGCCCATCTACTAAATACCAATATTAGGTTAACATTGGTCTCACTGGCATTGGCATTTAGTTTGTGGCTAGGATGGCCAGACTTAGCAAATAAAAAATTGGTGCCCACTTTAAATTTGAATTTCAGATAGTAAATTTTAGCATATACTCAAACACAGCACAGGATGTGTTTGTTCTAAAATTGCACATTATTTATCTGAATTCAGCTTTAACTCTGCACTCTGTATTTGTATTTGACAAAATGACTGAGTTGCAGCTATGTAAACTGTCATGTTCCTTTTCCTCCTATTTCGAGTCCATCATTTTAGTGTTACATGTTGCTACTCTCAGTGTATTAAACTTGGCATTGTGGGGGATGGGGGGGGAAACTCAAGCTTGATAAATCATTGTACAATGAGAGAAGACTTAGTATCCTTAACCTGTTATCTACATTCTAGTCCAATGGTTAATGATTTTTTTTGGCTTTTTGAGTCACACCTGGCAATGCTCAGGAATTACTACTATCTCTGAACTCAGAAATTACCCCCTGGTGGTGCTCGGGGACCATATGGGATGCTGGGCATCAGACCTGGGTCAGCTGCATGTAAGGCAAACGCCCTTCTTGCTGGACTATTACTCAGGCCCTGCTTGATTCTTAAACATTTATACTGGATAGGCAAGAATAAAGACAAGTTTCTGGTGTGTATTGCTGCAGCAAGTACCAGGATTTAGAGATATTGATTTGCATGGATAGCCTCGGGAAATCTGAGATGACATTTATTGTCTCTCTTTTTCTAAAGAAAGCTTTTATGGACTTAGACTCGGGGTGATAGCTTGGATTTGGGAGAATGATGCTCTCCAGAACCCTATAGGGGAAGGGTTCATTTCTGTGATTCGTTTCAGATTTGTCCTTCATATCTGCTCCATCCCTTGTTCCTTTGGACTACAGACTATCTGCAGCATGGATCATGGTAATGGGGCGTCTTTCTGCCTTCCAGCTGGCTTAGGCAACTTCAAATCAAGAGCTGCGAGAGTGAAAGGGGAGAGCCATACTGGGCTCTGTCTTCTACAGAAAAGAAGATGAAAGTTGGTTATATATCTCCTGTTAAAGATCTTGGTTTCCTTCTGGAACATTCCTTAGACAACTGCTCTTCCAAATTACAGAAATGACTCTTTGCCCTCTTTCAGATCTTGGGACAGTAATGGTTCTCTGCTGTCACTTGTCCTAAATTGTTATTCTCTCTCTCTTTTTGTTTCCATATAGCTTGATACCACTTGTATAATCTCTGTATCGAGTGTTTCTGAATCATTCATTCTGAGTATGTCATCAGCTTCCTGCCAGGAAGCTGCCTGATACAGGAGGGCACTGTTGTTAGTTGATCATGCTCATGGAGGTTAAGTCACTCATTCACATCATGTAGCTCTTAAGTGGCAGCACTGGGACTCAGGTTCAGTATGTTCAAGTGACTCTGAAGGAAATAAAAGAGAAGAGAAAATACGGCGGGAGATCTTTAGCTAATTGGGTGATGGTTTGGGAAAATGCCATGTTTTTTCCTTAATTGCCCTGGAAAGTGTGTTAAGGAAACCAGCCTACATCATCATCTTTTATGTCTTTTTTTTCTATTTTTAGCAATATTTGTGTGAAAATATCTCTCAACTCCCATGGGTTTAGTCTTCCAATAATCTCAGCACCAGGTAAGCAACAAACCAGTGATGATCCTTAAATTTTATGGTTCTCAGCCTAGTGTTTCTCTTCTAGAACACTATGCTCCTGATACCTGCTTCTGTCCATCTTCTTCCCTGTTCCTAAAGTCCAAATTGCCTGACCTGTTGTGAAGGAGTCCGTCATTCCCAGGGTGAAGGTGTTCTTAACAAAGCTTCCTTCTCCCTGGCTTCATTATTCTCTCTCCCCTCCTCCTCATCATCACCATTTGAAGACTATATTTAATATTCTAACCTCCTGTGAAATAATTATGAATGGCTTGGAATTAAAGTCAGCTTTCTTAACTCTAGTCAATTCCCGAGAGCCTTCTTTGCTTCTAACTAATATGGATATAGTCGGAAAAGGCAGCCCCCAAGAACTAATGTCCCTGTCACTTCTAGCCCTCTCCTGAGAGGCATAAGCTCTGGGCTGTCAGCCTGGTTGTTCGGTTTTGATTTACTCTTTTTTTACTGCACACCCATATCTCTCTCAGTTCTTTCTCTTCCCACTAAGTACTTCATTCTAAAATTTTACCTTACCTTGTGCATAAGTTCTTCTTGGATCAAGTCAACTCTCAACTTGATTCCCTTTGGTCCTTTATCAGGTCAAGATATGTTTGTGCTTCCAACAAACATGGGTAATATTGACAAGGCAGTATGCTATTAATTATTTCCAGGCGAAGGAGTGTTTGTTGGCACCCAGTGATCTATCAATGGTCTGGTGAAAGGCCTGTGGTAGAGGACCAGTAGGTATTCCTCCATGGACATTTGCTCAACTACTTCTTGTTTCAGAAGTAATCAACTTTAAGTTAAAATATATTCAAATAATGACAAAAGGGTCAATAGTTCTGAAGGACAGATTTGGGTTTCCTCAGTTATAAAAAAAAGTTGCTGTTGCATGATTTTATTTTAGCCGATTTTCACATGGTGTTGCTGTCGGGGACTGAGGTGCATTGAAATTGCCTCTTCCGTGAAGGACTTCCTTTGGGGTACAGATTGGAAGACCCTGCTTTTTAAAAAATCTTCTGAATCCTGTGTTGCTCCCATGTGAAGAAATTCTGCTCTGGGGGCTAGCTGGGTCAAAGCATTCATTTTCATTTCTCTCCCCAATTTTTGAAAACTTTCACCATGTTGAAATGAACGGAGAGTAACCCTCAGGTTTCTTCTAAGTACCAACTCTGTGTGACCCTTCTGGCCAGAGCTAGTGTTGTGGCTGGGAGCTGGGAAGCGATGCATGAACCCCAGAACCTTTGACTGGCATCAAACATTCTCCACAGAGGGAGACTTTAAAATTAAATTAGTCTCTTTTTTTATGTGTGTGAAACTCAGGCTAACCCTGTTACTTCTGTGTGGACCAGATAGTCAGGACAGTGTTATCCCGGGTGACTTCAGATTGATAACTGAGCTTGAACCAGAAATGAGAAGAATGACTATATCCTGATGAACTGAAAAAATTTCAACTATTCCAGTCTAAAGGGGTCTTCCAGAAGCTTGTTCTCAAGTCTGCCTGTGTGACACTTGGCAACCTTGAGATGCACTCAGAGCCAGGGTTCCCACATTCATTCTGTGCTGTTAGGTGTGAAGATCAGGTAGCTTGCTCCATTGGGTTCTGTCAGTTATATGGTCACTTATATCAGTGCTTAGGATCAGAACCATCCTAGTCTTTCCCACTTGAGCATATCCCACATGGTTTATCAAAATAAGATGGACACATTTGAGAAGTACATTCAAATTAGACACATCTGAAATGCCAAAGCTGGCAATGCTCTTTGCTTATGGAGAATCTATCCCTACCAGTCTTCCAAGAGAGCCCAGCAGGCCCAGGCACCCCTCTTGGGAATTCTTGGTCAACTGGACTTATAGTTCAAAGTGAGGGCAGGAGGATGTAGAACATTCAAGCATAGTGGTGCCAGGATGGGCCACTGTGGGCCAGGTAGTGCTTGGGACCTTCAGGGCCATGTACTGTAATGCTCAGAGAGCCATATGGGGAGCCAGTGGGGGTTGGCAGCATGCAAGACATGTGCTTTTACCCACGTACTGTCTCTCCATTGCCAAAAGAGTCTGTGGGTTGCTTGGAGAATCCCAGAGATAAAGCATAGGTAACACTTTTGTTTTCAGTTGTGTTTTTAGTCTTTCTTCCTTGGGAGTAAGACTGGGATACCTGGGAACTCAGGATGGCTTTCCTGTTACTCGGAGGAGGCAAAGGGTGGAGAAAGGTGAGCACTGGAAGAAACATGGGGTTAGATTGGGGCTGTTGGTGCTTCCTGCTCCAAGCACTGAAATGATTCTCCACCAGCAAGATGTTGACTTGGGGGAAATGGAATGGAATATTTCCAAGCTGGTTACCTTTTAAAATGCAGAAATTTAGACAGACCAAAGGTCTCAAAACTGCAGACAGAGATGAATCTGGAGAAAAGAAGGGTGACCTGGAGTTCAGGACATCCGAGCTCACATTAGGCCCGAGTTTCGCTCTGTGTGTTGTCAGCTGTCCGCAATTTGCTCTTAGAATTTCCCCTGGCTATTCTTTGGATGCACCTTTCTATCCCTTTATTTTGGACATGCATCCTACATGACTGGACTGCTTATTACAGAGACGGCTCTCCTTTCTTCTTATCCTGAGCCTGAGAGCATTCCCTTTTGTATCGGCTGTTTTCCTTGGAAGCGCGAAGCATTAGCTTTAATCAGTTTATAGAGCCCCTGACCTAATTTTACATCTGCAATAAGATCACTATGAATTCTCGGCTTCCCCATGGAGGATAAAGCTCTCCCTCCTCCCCTCCTTTCTGCAATCTTTCTTTGTGATGGGCATGAGAGAGAGCCTGGCCAGTAGTGTTCCATACTGCTCAGCTCCAGGAGAAAATTTATTTATATATTAATTTTATATAAAAAAGATGTCTCATAGGGAGCCAACGATTGAATCATACACAGAAACCTGATTTGTGGTTGAAGGTAGGATGGCAGCAAGCAATGGCAAAGAGTGAAGGTGATGTAGATGGGAAACAAGCAAGCATTTAAAATATGCAGCTGTGGAGCCTGGCACGCTGCACCCCTTCCTGTTCCTTTGGCACATGGTACATGTTGAGTGCACACTATACGTTTGTTTTCTGTTGTTGGATCACAAATTATCGTGGATGGGTAACTTCCCCCACTCCTTGTATGATCACAGCTAGTATCTAGACTCTGCTTAGTTCTTTCCTGCTCAGGGGTTCACAGCAGTAAGGACAGTGCCTGTTGGGCTGTGTCCTCATCTCGTGGCCCAACTAGGGATAAAATTTGCTTTCAATACTTATCTTGGAAGGGGCCGGAGTGATAGTCTAGCGGGTAGGACATTTGCCTTGCACGCAGCCGACCTGGGTTTGATCCCTGGCATCCCATATGGTCCCCAAGCACCGCCAGGAGTAGTTCCTGAGTGCAGAGCCAGGACTTACCCCTGAGCATCACTGGATGATCTCAAAAAGCAAAAAAAAAAAAAATACTTGGAAGCAGATTCCTCATGCCTTACAGAATTCACTCCATGATATCTGTAGAATTCAGCTAACTTCTTCAGATCAAGTGAAAGAGACAAATGAAGAAGAGAGACAGGAGAGAGCCATACAGCAAGTGATAGGGTGGGTGAGACAGAAAGAGTTAGAGGGAGAGTCTTTACTTAAGTCTCAACTCCTCACTTAAAGGTTCCCTTTGATTAAGTCAGGCTTACCCAGAACATTCTCCCTTCTGGTGAACTTAAGTGCCAGAGATTTTAGTCATGCAAAATCTCTTCCCCTAGTTCCACATTTCAGTACTTAGAAGAAACCTTAGACTCCAGACCCATTCAAAGAGAAGATGCTACAAGAGTGTGTGGTTTATTGGGTGTCTTCTTAGTGCATCCTCCAAATCTTGTCGATCCTGCATGATGTCCAGGGTCCCCACAAATCTCATCTTCATCACTGTTCTACTATGTGAGGTAACCAGTTGTGGTCAGAGAATCAGGAAGAAATTCTTTCATAACTGGCTGCATTTCCTTTCTGCTTCCCAAGTCAATTCTGAGTTTACATAAATCATTTCACATGGGTAATAACCAAGAATGGGGAAGTAATTAATTAGTTTATTTATAATTACATACCTCACTCAAGCCAATTAGTTACACTCCTCTATTTTTTAAATTGCTTTTATTTGTTGAAAGCAGGGGTCCTTTAAGGATTTGACAAGGGTTCAGGACAGACAGCCTTTTCTGAAAACTTTCACACCTGATAACTCAGTTTCAAAGAGGAGTCATTTATCTGCATTTGAGAGTTATATCTTCAAACATTACTCACTACACATTGAAGCCTTCAAGATTATTTGTACAGCATACCTTAATTTTTAAGCTTCATTATGAAAACTTGAAGCAAAATCGATGAAGGGACATTTCATTTCGCATACAATTGGGAGGAGCTATTAGGGGAGCCAAACCCACTTTGTGCCTTTCCCTTATGAGATTGAAACAAACCAAACCATCCATTATGTGTGCAGTGGCCCAAAAGTACTCCTGAGTACTTTGCACCCAGAAAAGTGTAGTTTTCCCCCTTTCAGTATTCTGCCTCCTTTCTTGAAACTGAAAGAACATAACAGAGAATGGACTTGTACATGGGAAACTTGTCTCCTTTGGATGAAGATGGCACGAGAATCAAGGTTCCTCTGCTAAGCAAAGCCTCAGGAGCTAAATTATGGACGGGAAGGAGTTTTGCTTACTCACCTTACTTAGGAGTTATTCCTCTAGTTACAAGCTTTTCCCCTTCAATATTGTTATGCCCTATTGCTCTGAAAGCCGTGTTTGGGAAGTTGCCACTCTCTCCTTCTTTCTGTTTAACAAGACTCTTTCAATGGGTGCCTGACATTCTGGTATGCATTTCTCAGTTTCCCTTGCAGCTAAGCATGGCCACGTGACCAGGATCTGGCCACTGTGATGTGAGAAGGAGCAATGTGGTAGCTTTCATTCATGACTTACTTTTTTCCTTCTGGGTGATTCACCACCAGGATCTCACCATTCTACAAAGAAGTGATCATTGATGTCAAAAGAGGGTTTCCATTGAGGTGAAATAGTGGTACCATTTCACCAAAACTCTTCAGCGCCACCCTCGAGAACATCATGCAACAATTAGAATGGGAAGGAATGGGAGTGAAGATAGATGGTCGGCAACTACACCACCTCCGCTTTGCTGATGGCATCGTTCTAATAACACCAAACATTAGCCAAGCGGCACAAATGCTGACTGACTTTGACCGAGAATTTGGAAAGATAGGTCTACAGCTGAATCTGAAGAAAACTATGTTCATGAAAAATGAACTAGTTCCTGAGACCCCATTCACTCTCAATGGAACAAACATCTCTGAATGCAGCAGTTGTGTGTACCTAGGTTGAGAAGTCAACATGATGAACGACCTAAAACCTGAGCTGCGCAGGAGGAAGAGAGCAGCATGGAATGCCTTCAAAGGCATCAAAGAAATAGCTAAAAGGCCAAAGAACCTCCGGCTCCGGGCACATCTCTTTGACTCCACCATTCTCCCTGCATTAACATACAGCTCAGAGACCTGGGCCCTACGAAAGCAGGATGAGAATGCTATTTGGGTTTCCCAGAGAGGAATCGAAAGAGCTGTGCTTGGAATATCACGCCTCACTCAAGTGAGAGAAGGAATCCGGAGTTCTGACCTCCGTCGCTATTCCAGAATCAGGGATGCTGTCTCGTTTGCCAAGGCATAGAAAATCAGATGGACTGGACATGTAATGCGATTTGGAGACAACCGCTGGACTAGAGCCATTACCGATTGGATCCCACAGAATGTCAAAAGATCACGTGGCCACCCACCTACAAGATGGTCAGACTTCCTTGTCAAGACCCTGAAGGAATGGTTTGAGGCTCTTCATATTCCTGAATCAACCAGATGCTATTGGGCTACATTGGCACGTGATAGGGTCCAATGGAAATGTTACTGGCGTCCACTCGAGCAAATCGATGAATAACGGGATTCAAGTGATCAAGTGATAGGAAGATAGAAGAGCCAATAAGCAGAAAATTGTGCAGAATGGGTCTCCTGGTTCCTGTTGCGCATGTCTGCAAATTCAGTCACTTTCCCTTCCTCACAGTACACAGTCACTTTCCCTTCCTCTGGTCCCTCACCCAGCTGGAACAGAAACACTTGAAGTTGGGGCTAGACTGTCCATGTCAGCTAGACCCATGAGCTCTTGAGAGCAGGTCCAAGTTACTCTTCCTTGTTGCTAAAAATGATGATGCCATGTTATGAGCTTAGTGGAGAAGGACTAAGGTCCTCACACCATCTCAAAGAGAGTTAGTGATGGTATCTTCAAAGACGATTGAATTGAGGCTAGGCCAGGTAGGCATAGTTTGTTTGATGGATGGTGGAGATGCTTTATATAGCAGCTATTCCTATTTGCAGCTATTTACTATTAGAATTCTTTGCATTATGCAGAGTGCATGACTTAGAGTGGGTGTTGAAGAAATGTTTGTTGAATGACTGAATGAGTTTCTAGCAACATTTCTGTCCTCATGGTTAAGATGCTCAAAGTAATGATTTTCCTGTCTAGATCTGTGCAAACTGGAAGCAGCTCCTTTGGAAAAAACTGAGTTCCCTGTTGTAGGGTTTGGAGCTCATTGTACAAGATTTGGGGAGCGCATCAGAGAGAGGTTTATCTTCTAAAGCTCTGCCAATTGGGAGAGTGCATGTATTCCAAAATGTGCATTATGTGTTTGCAGTTTGGTGTTGTTTGATCGTGGCCACAACTAGCAGTGCTTAGGGGCTACTCCTGACTTTGTGCTTAGGGGTTAGTCCTAGAGGTGCTTAGTGGATCATGTGGTGCTAGGAAACAAACCCTGGTCTTCTGCATGCAAAGCATGTGCTAAGCTGTCTGAGTCATCTCTGTAGCCCTGAACATTCCAACTTATCCTTTAGAGATGTTTGCTCCCTACCTTCATTGAGGTGACATTGTGCTCAGAAGGTGGTTAAGCAAAGTCTGACTTCTGCCAATGCATCTCAAATTGCAAGTGGTGTTGTGTTGTTATGGGCTTCTCGGACACAGGGAAGCATATGGAAGTTGATGAACCACGTGGATGCTAAGGAGAAGGATCTTGGTCCAGTTTGTATTGCTTTCACGTTCCTGTATCCTGCAGGAAGCTCAGCTCAGCTCTGGGCCACGTAACAATACCCTTTTTACATGTCCATCACAAACATCCCCACCTTGCTTTAGAGTTGGGTATAGTAGTTTAGAGCATGCAAGTACAATAATGAATGATAAATCAAACATTATTTTCAGCAGTATCCAGCTTGATCTTGGGTTGATTCTCACCAATAAGTTTTGGCATCTTTGTGCACTGCATTTCATGACCAACCCCAAGGTATGAACGGTCAATAACCAAAGTTCCCCCATTTTCATGGATGAAGAAATTGAATATGGAAAATGAGTATGCCACCTTCTACAGCTGGCATTCTTCCATTCCACTTCTCTGGCTCTTTCATTCATTCATCCTCAGAAATACACAGTGGGCACCTTTCCAGTGACCCTGAAGGGCCTCGGGGGAGCCCCACAGAACATGCACACTATGACAGGGTGAAAGAGATGTGCCTTTGTGTCCTTTGCTTTTCTGTCTGCACACACTGTACCATATCTTGCCCACCCCATCTTCTTGACCACTCGCATCATTTCTCCTTCTTGGTGGTGGTGCTCCCCCTACTCCCCTCCTCTCTGCATTTCTTCTTGGGAAGAGCGTGGGGCATCTGTGAGCCTCGAGTCTCCTCCAGCTTTTCCTTATGGTGACTAATGGGGAACACCTGTCCCGTAGATTCCCTCTTGAGCGCCGGATTGGATTTATCACTGCAGTAGTTTAACCATAACTAGAAAAATGTAGCTCTCTAAAGTCCCTATAATGTGGAGTCTCCTAATGTGGTTTAAGTTATTCCTTGCGTCATAAATAACATAGGCGGCACTATTATGGACCAATATCCTGAAAAGAAAAGGCCCCAGGCTCGTAAATCACACAGTGGGGCTGGAGAAGACGCGGGCAAGTGCTCTGGTTTCTGAAAAGGGCCCAGGGAGCGGGTGGCTTTGTGGGCCGCAGGTCTGGAGAGCCAGGTCAGCCTGTGCCATGCTTCCTGTTGGCATGCACCTCAGTGGAGAGCCTGGATGTGGGGGTCCCCCTGGTCCAAATCCGAGGGCAATGTTTTCTTCCTCCCTGAGAGGGGGAAGAGGCTTCCCTGGTCTTGCATTTTTTCTGGCTCTGCCCAACCCCTTTACTGCCAGGAACAGGAAGGGGAAAGCAATATCCTGTTACTCGAATAACTTTCTCCCTGCAAGGACCCAGTGCCACATTTTGTGACCTCCCCTCTTTTCCCAGCTGGTCTCCCCCAATCTGGCCACCCCGGTGAGCCAAGATGCCATTTGTCAAGGGTTATGCTTCTCAGATTAGACCCTGTAGCTAAGGAAAATTCTCCCCTCCAGAAAAGAAGCAAAGAGGTCTCCCCTTTCCTTCAAAGGCTCCTCATTCTCTTTACTTTGAAGAAATGAGAGAAAGAGAGTGGGAGCGTGCGGTAGCCTTTATTTGGACTTTGATCTTAACCTGGGAACAACTGGCCTTCTGCTTCCTTCTTTCTCATGTCGCTCTTCATTGATTTTCTCTAAATCAAACAAACTGCTGTCACAGACTCTTACAAAGGACAGCCATGGCCAAACCTTTGGAATAGAAGACCATCTCATCTAGTTGCTGCCAAGCCCCTCTGAGGAGTGGACACGGGTCAAAAGTCTATCTGGTCACGTGCTATCAGGACCCAACAGTCACTGCTAGTGATCACCTTAGCTCCTAGGGGCCAGGGAACTTTCAGAGGACTCCCTTGGAGGAGGTAGCTTGCTTGCTGTGGGTAGTTTCCTCATTTTTCCAAAAAAGTAAGATCTCTATTGATCTGGGGATTCTCTATCTGGTGCCTAGAGGGAAGGAGGCTGGGCCACACCTCCATTTTTTCCATTTTTTAATTTAATTTTTTTTATTTTTACAATTACAAAAATATACAATTGAAATGTTCATATTTGGGTTTTGGCCATACAGTGTTCCAGCACCCATCCCGCCACCAGTGCCCATCTCCCACCACCAACACCCCGGTTCCCTCCCCTCCCCAGCCCTCCTCCATGACAGGTTCTTTATTTCTTTCCCTTTCTCTTTCTCTTTTCCTACCCTTCCAGACCCTGGATTACAGAACATACATTAAAGGGTTGTCATGTGTATCTTTTGCCTCTATTTAATGCTCAGTACTAGGTTGGCATTAGTACCCTCGACAATTGTTAGCACACTGTTCCATTTTCTGTCTTACCTAGCCTCTGACTCCATTGTTGGTGGGAATGCTGGCTGGTACAGCCTTTCTGGAAAACAATATGGACATTCCTCCAAAGACTAGAAATTGAACTCTCATTTTTTCCATTTTTTTGTGGTGGAGCAGGTGATCATGTCAGTTCTTACCTTTAGCGGAAGTTTAGGGTTTGAGCTAACATTAGAATTCTTCAGATATACCTGAGCCAAAGGACCTCCAGTCTCCCTAGGTGATCTCAGTTTTGTTGGAAAGAGACTGTATTATAATTCTTAGTGAATTGTTTTATTTTCTTATTAATAGGGGCCAGGAATTCTTATAGGATATTTTTTTAAGGAAAGAAGCAGTGTGAAAATAATTCACACCTATACTCTATCTTAAAATATATTCCAAGTCTTATCTACTTATTGGTTAATTAAAACTAGATTAGTGGGATGGTTAAGACCATCTGAGTAGTGGGCACCAGAATTTTCTGACTCTTGCTTCCTCCACTCCAAACCCTTTTTCCAGTTCAGATTTATTTACATCTGTTTTTTCTTTTGCTTTTTTGGGTCACACCCAGCAATGCTCAGGGGTTTCTCCTGGCTCTGCACTCAGGAATTACCTCCTGGCGGTGCTCGGTGGACCATATGGGATGCCGGGATTGAACCTGGGCCGGCACAGGCCGGTCGTGTGCAAAGCAAACTCCCTACCTACTGGGCTATCACTCCAACCCCCAGTTTTACATCTGTTTTTATAGTCAGCTTATAGAGGAGTGAGTATTAGAAGTAGAAACTTGATTAGCAAAGGGAGAAATCTTGAGGAGTAATACTGAGGGTTGGGTAGACCAAGGCCCTAGAGATGAACCAGACAATATTATGCATTAATTAATTGAAGGAAATCAGTGGACTTGCCTGGATTCCAAACTTGACTTTGTAACTGTGAGGATGTGTGTGAGTTCTTCATTCATTACCCCCTTCCTACCTAATAAAATAACATCCCCTTCATAAATACCCCTACCTACCTAAGAAAATAGCATTCTCTTCATAAAGGTCATTTATTATTATTGTTGTTGTTGTTTTTGTTCTTGGGCGCCACACCTGACAGTGCTCAGGAGTTACTTCTGGCTATGAATTCAGGAGTCAATCCTGTCATGTGCAGGGAAACATACGGGATGCTGGGCATTGAACCTAGGGGTGGCCATATGAAAAGCAAGTGCCTTATTCACTGTACTATCTCTCCGGCCCCTAAGGTCATTTTGGTTTCTATTCATTCATTCATTCATTCATTTATTCATTCATTCATTTTTTATTTTTGACTGACACCCTGCGATGCTCAGGGATTACTCCTGGCTTGCACTCAGGAATTACTCCTGGCGGTGCTCAGGGACCATGTGGAATGCTGGAGATCAAACCGGGTCAGCCACATGCAAGGCAAACACTCTACCTGCTGTCCTATCACTCTGGTGCCCTTAAAGTCATATTTAAACAATGCAGTAACCTTACAACAAGTATTGAGGTAAATAGTTAAAAGGAAGGTGCTGGTAGCTACTGAAGGTGTCTAGGAAGCAAGAGGCAGTTTGAGAATAAAAAGCAGCACCCAGTGAGGAGGGAGAGACAGAATAAGAAAGGAAAGAGAATGAGACCTGACATCTTGAACAGGGTCAATAGTGCCTGAAGAAAGCCTTAGACTTTTAGATTGCACCAATCAATCCATTTTAATACATTTCTGTTTTCCTCCTAAAAGATGGTTTGAGTTGGGTTCCAGCCAAAAGATCAGGAAGTAAGTAGGTGTTCTGGTGAAGAGGTTTTCGAGTGAGAAACTGAGAGTCTCTCAATGTAGTTTCTACCAGAAAGGTTTTCAAAGTCCTAGAAGCTCATGTGAAATCAAAGCTCAAGACATTTATCTGTGCCTAGAAAAATCTGCATTGAACATGGAAACACCAGGACTGGTGTAGTTTTCCTGTGGGGGTGCAACTTGGATTTGCTTCTGTTTCACTCTGCACCACAGTGCTGTCTTTCCGCTGCAGAAATTTTGCCTGGCCAGGCATGTTGGTGTCCATTTTTAACCCTGTACCCAACACGTGAATCAACCCAGTTTCTTAAAAGCCCTCTTCTAAATCTCTTAAAGAGACCCTTATAAACCTGTATCATTTTTCTCCTAAGACTTGTAGATGCTTTTCTAAGACAGGTCCCTCCTCCAGTCCTACCGTGATCAAGCATCAGAAATACTATTTGTTAGGAAGCTAAGAGTCATCTCTGACATGGGTGGTGCTGCCATATCTGGGAGCATTTCTAAAGCCAGATAAGAGTGTTTATTTTTTTAGAACATATGTCATTTGTTCTTTATTTCTAATAGATATGTCCTCTCTGATTTTTTATTATACCACAGTGAAACATAGTTACAAAGGTGTTCATAATTGGTTCTTGGTAATACAGTATTCCAGCACCCATCCCCACCACCACTGTACCCACAGCCCCTCCCGCCCACCCTAGGCTGCCTCAATAGCAGATACCCCCTTTTCCTCTCTTTCTCTCTCTGTCTCCAGATGAGAGTGATTAGACTTGAGATCTTGGCATGAAGAAGCCAGAGACCCTCGGAATATAACTCAGTATTTACCCTCTCTTCTGTGCACTTATTTTCATAGGGGCTCTCTGGCACTTTAAGGGGCTCTAGGGACCAGTCCTGGTGAAAATAAACGCATGGTGCAGGCCTTATGGTTTGGAGCTGGCCTGGTGATGCCCCCGGGAGTGTTTGGAAGGGGCACAGAAGGTGCTAAGGAGAGAATCTGGAGCCTTCTCTTGCAAAGCATGATCTTTGAGATTCCTTTGGCCCAGCTTCCTATTGGAACTTGAGAAAACAGGCTTATGAAATATTCATATTAAGAAAATGATTGCTTTTATGTTGTTTTGATTTGGAGCCTTCCTGGGCCACCCCTGGTCATGCTCAAGGGTTCCAGGCATGCCAGGTATATGCTCCAGAACTTTGATTATCTCCCTCAGCCTGGTGTTTTATTTTTTTAATTAAAAATAGTTCCTAGGGCTAGAGAGATAATACAGAAATTAAGTCTCTTGTCTTCATGCATCCCAGACACTGCGTTTCGTTCCCCAAGCACTGTGAAGAGTAACCACGAAGCAGAGCCATGAGTTAACCCTGAGCACTGCCAGGTGTGACTCAAACCCCATCTTCAAAACAAATTTGAATGTATGTAAATTATATGTGAATTTATAGACATACATGCATATGCAATTAAACATGTGATCACTTCACTTGATCACTTGAATTCCGTTATTCATCGATTTGCTCGAGCGGGTACCAGTAACATTTCCATTGGACCCTATCATGTGCCAATGTAGCCCAATGGCATCTGGTTGATTCAGGGAATATGAAGAGCCTCAAACCGTTTCTTCAGGGTCTTTACAAGGAAGTCTGACCATCTTGTAGGTGGGCAGCCACGTGATCTTTTGACATCCTGTGGGATCCAGTCGGTAATGACTCTAGTCCAGCTGTTGTCTCCAAATCGCATTACGTGTCCAGCCCATCTGATTTTCGATGCCTTGGCAAACGAGACAGCATCCCTGATTCTGGAATAGCGACAGAGGTCAGAACTCCGCATTCCTTCTCTCACTTGAGTGAGGCGTGATATTCCAAGCATAGCTCTTTCGATTCCTCTCTGGGAGACCCGAATAGCATTTTCATCCTGCTTTCGAAGGGCCCAGGTCTCTGAGGCATATGTTAATGCAGGGAGGACGGTGGAGTCAAAGAGATGTGCCCGGAGCCGGAGGTTCTTTGTCCTTTTAGCTATTTCTTCGATGCCTTTGAAGGCATTCCATGCTGCTCTCTTCCTCCTGCGCAGCTCAGGTTTTAGGTCGTTCATCATTTTGATTTCTCGACATAGGTACACATAACTGCTGCATTCAGAGATGTTTGTTCCATTGAGAGTGAATGGGGCCTCAGGAACTAGTTCATTCTTCATGAACATTGTTTTCTTTTAGATTCATTTAAACATGTGCCTACACATATTATCTATCTTTATTTCTCTATACTTTATGCATGTCTTTCCTTATGTCTCACTCTTTTTCATTTATTTTCTGTGTTCGCATAGAGACATCATGCATCAACATATTCATCAATTGGATATGCCTAAAGAGGCATTAGATTGCAATTTTTGCAGATATAGGACCACCATCTTGAAAGCTGATACAAAGTGATCCACACCTTCAGAGGATGCCTTTTAAAAGTCTGAATGGGTTATGACCCTGTTACTTGAAGCCTTTCTGTGGTTGCCTACTGCACCCTGGTTTTGCCCATTCATAGTTCTCTAGCCTAGCACATAATGTATGTTTATGTGTGGCTTATCTAAGCACCACACTCAGTGGCAAACTCAACAGTACTTGCTCAATAAACCTTCGTGGGAGGCAAGCCTCATGTCTGCAGATGGACTGAAGGGCCTCCTTGTAATTGCTCTTGAGTTCCTCCCAGGTTTCTTTGTCCACACGTGGACTTTGAAAACTGGTTCAGAGGACTATGGAGCTTTTGGAAACCCTGGTCTGTTTATTATCCACAATAGAGTCTCCTGTTCTTTAATTAGATGCTTACAGAATGCCTCTTTCTACTGAGTTTCCTTATAGATGTGAATGCAGCTCTTTCTCAGGACAACACCCTGACCAGTAGCCCTCTAGGCCCCATTTTGGATTTTAACTCTCTGTAGATGCTTATCATAGTCCCCTAGGTTGTTATTTAGTCAAATTATGTTCATTTTATCGCCTTGGCCTTTCCTCATATTTCACTCCTTTCCCCCCCTAAGATCTGTTTTTCTTTTCTTTTCTAAATTCCCATTGAGGCATCCACATTACCCCCTAATTGCCTGCAGTGTTCCAAGTCTGGTCTCTTTGCTGACACACACAGACAGACTCTCAGCTGTGCTTGGGGGATGCCCCAGTGTACAGTGAGAATGTTACTTGCTCCCAGAATTGCTGAACTGCAAAGCTCACCCTCACCTCCCGATGGTTCCTTTTCACCAGCTCACTCTGCTTGTTTTCAATATTCCTGCCACCCACAAATGCCCTCAAGTTAAATTCCATCTTTAAGTTTATTCATCCCCTGATAGATCATCTGCATTTTTTTTCAACCAAAGCCCCATTGTGTTACTTTTGACATCTATTACTAAGATCCACTATAACTTGGTATTGTATGCCTGTCTTCCCGCTGTTAGGAACACCTCCCAATTTAGCATCATCTACAAATGTGATTATCATGAGAATAGTAATAAGATCTTTTGCCTTGCTTTCTTGGTCCTTAATGAAGTTGGTAGTGTAAAGCCGTGTGCCTTTGCAGATTATACACTCCACACTTAAACTGCTCACGGCTCTTTCCTTTACCAAACAGGCTCTTGGGGTCTCTTTCTACTTCCTGTGACAGTGCTGAAGCAGCACCCCCACACTTCTCTTTATTAAGGGGCTCTTTAAGTGCATCTTACAAACCTGGGGAAGTTGTCAGCCTTGACTGCTTTCCCCCATATGGGTTCCCTTTATACCCTTTATATATATATATATATATATATATATATATATATATATAGTTTTAGTTTGGTATTTTGTTTTTTCTTTTCATTTTTGGCGTCACACCCATGTGAACTCAGGGCTTACTCCTGTCTCTGTGCTCAAGGATCTCTCATGGTGCTTGGGGGACCATAAAGGGTACTGGGGATAGAATTATATGGGCTACCAGGGATCAAACCCAGATCAGTTAAATGCATTGCCCCTCACCCCCCGTACTGTCTCTCAGCTCAGGAAATTATATTTTAATTGGATATATGTATGTATGAATGGCTAGGTGAATAGATGGTCTATAAATGGGTGAATGGTGGATGGATGGATGGATGATTGGTAAGTGAATGAACGGGTGGACAAATTGATGGGTAGATGAAAGCAGGGACAGATGGATATAGGATCAGTTGATGATGGATGGGCTGGTGGACAGAATGATAGAGGAACTCTAAATAGACTAAGGTAGTATTGTGGCATGAGAAGCCAAAGGGATACTTTCCTTTCACTTGATGAAAGTCACAGCATTTATTGTTGTTTGAAACCTAGCTCTTTCTGTCATCAAGACCAAATCTTACATTATAGCTTTTAATGCAACCCTTGTGTTTACCCACTGCATAAAAATATAATCAGTTACATTTGTTATGAATCCCAGTGAATATGGCATTGGTGCCATAACTTAAGTCCCTCATCTTTTCTTGGACTCTTCTAAACAGTCACATATAGTATATTATTAGGAAAGGTTACTTCATGCATTTCAGATGTATTGTATACTTTATTTTTTACTGGTTTGTCTTCAGTCTATTTTTGTCTCTCTTAAGGGCAAAGCAAATGCATTGAAAAATTTATTTGTTCATTCTGTTTCTTCCTTTACCACCTTCTCCTTTCTGTATGTATTTTTTAACTTTTTGGTCTGTTCATCAATTTCATATTGTTATATTGCGTCTAAAAACAACATTATCCAAGACTTGTCTTTTTCCTTATTTCAATTAGCATAGAATGAACCTCTGTTTCATTGTGATTGATGCCATTTTATCTTAGTCTTGAATAGTGTTCCATAGTATAAACATACCACGTCTCCTTTAACTCTCAGTGGGCTCTTGAGTTCCTTCTATATATTGATTATTATAAGGAATATTGCAGTAGCTCTGGAGAGAGAGTACAGGGGTTAAGGTTCTTGCCTTTCTTTCTACTGACCCCAGTCCAAATCCACATTCTAGTACCACATTCTTCCAAGCATCACCAGGGCTGTCTCCAAAACACAGAGAGAGAAATAGTCCTTGAGTACCACAAGACATTGTCTAATTTTTTCCCCTTCCCCAAAATACTAATAATGCTGCAGTAAATATTCAAATGGATATAACTGTTGTATATTTTCACACTCTCCAGATGGAGACCCCAAAATGGGATTCTGGGAGATAATGTCCTGTCACTAGAGAAGTGCTATAGCATTTCTTCAGAATGGTAGTACCAGCAGCAGTGTGTCAATGTTCTTATGTCCACATTCTCTCCGTCACTGTTGCTGCATTTGATGTAAGTCATTCTCACAGGTGTGTGGCGGTATCTTATTGTCATACTAATTTGCATTTTCCTGATGATAGTGATGAGTAGCATTTTTTCACATGCCTATCACCCTTCTGTCCTTTGTTTAGTTTTTTTTTTTTTTTGGGTTCATACCCGGTGATTCTCAGGGGTTTCTCCTGGCTCTGCACTCAGGAATCACTCCTGGCGGTGCTCGGGGGACCATATGGTATGCCGGGGATCGAACCCAGGCTGGCATGGGCTGGCCGTGTGCAAGGCAAATGCCCTACCCTCTGGGCTATCGCTCCTGCCCCCTTTGTTTAGTTTTTAAAGTTGTGTATTCTTATGTACTGCGGATATTAACTCTGTTGGCTGTATGATGTGAGTATCTTCTTTCATTTAGTAAGTTGGCTCTTTATTGTTTGTATTTTTCTTTTGCTGCACAAAAGCTTTTCAACAAATATGATCTTGGTTGTTTATTTTGCTTTCATTTCGCTTGCTCTTGAAATTGGGCTCCCAGTACTATCTCTAAAGCTGCTGCCATGGAACATTTCACCTGTGTTGCTGTCTATGTACTTTATGATTTGAGATCTTACATCTGGGTATTTTATTAATTCTGAATTATTTCTCCTGGGATGAACCCAGAGCCACAGCAGAGACTGGCAAGCTACCCATGGTGTATTTGATATGCCAAAAACAGTAACAGTAATGGACCTCATTCCCCAATAAATGGAGATGTTACCGGTGCCTGCTCCAGCAAATTGATGATCAAGGGAAGACAAGTGATACAAGTGATAGAGTTAGAGAATAGCTGAGTTTTGTATTCTTTTTACATATGGCTGTCCAGTTTTCCCAGTGCCATTTTTTGAAGAGACTCTGCTTTCCTCATTTTATGGTTTTAGATCCTTGGTCATAAACTAAATGTCAATAAATATATGGGCTTGTTTCTCAATTTTCTATTCCATTGATCCATGTGTCTATTCCAATATCAACCATACAATTTTAATTATAGTCACTTACTAGCAGTGCCTAAAGTCAGGTAGTATGATACCTCCATTTTTCCCTTTCAACATCAGGGTTGCCTTAATCATTTGAGATCTTTCATGATTTCATGTAGGCCTTAATATTTTGGATTCTTGTTTACAAAATATCTGTTGAGAAAAACTGGATTAAATTTATATCTCAAGTTTGATAGAATGAATATTTTAACTGTGTTAATTCTCCCCATCCCTGGAATGTCTTTCCAATTCTGAATATCTTATTCTGCATTACATAATCCTATATTTTTGAGTATTAGATATTTCAACTTATTTGAAGAAATTATAGGCATGAACTTTACATTCAAAAGATTACTATGCATTAAGGAAAACCTGCAGGATAAGGAGTTCTATAATAACAAGGGATGAGAAACACTAACAGTGAGACATATGTGTAGTACTGTGACTATAGAAATAAAGGAGAAAACTCAGCTTGTTTCAAAGTGGCAGTGGACTTATCAGGGTTGATGAGAAGGGAGTGAGTTAACAAAAGTGCCTTAGACACTATCCCTACAATGAGTCCAGAAGTTCATCAGGTGACAAAGCTATAGAATATATATCACACATTTGGAAAGTGGTCAGTGGTGTAGTAGGATTGATTTTTGTCTTTGGGGGGCTAAAAGAATTGGACCAGAGATTAGTTCAAAATGGAGAGTCTGGGAGAGACTATACAGGTCATTCATGCTGTAGAGCAAAGACATTTCATTATTCTTTAGGGCCAGGGGTTTTAAACAGGCAAACTACATGATCGGGTTTGCATTCTAGAGAAAAAATAGGTAGCAGTTGGAACTGGCATAAGTGGCAGCAGGAGTAAGTGGTCTTAAAGGATTTGTAGGGAGAGATTGGGATATGGATGCTAAACAGAGGAGATGGTTCAGCATTAGGAACAAGGAAAGTAGTATGCATTTATAGCAAAGAAGTAAATTATGACTATTACTTATAAGTAGAATGTGTGTTTTACAGAGATCTGATGTTTGATCAAACTTGAAGCTCTATCAGCTTAGCCTGTCAAATCAGCAATTCTACAATGGCATTTACTATAATTAAGCATTCCATAGAAGAAAATTTAAGTACTTATTCATTTGTGGTGCATATATCCTTTGTCATATATTTCCTTGTTTAAAGCTGCTGGATATTGTTACCTATCAATAAACTATTTTAAATTGAGAACTACAGCAATGAGAGTCCACAGTATTTTTTATCTTTATTTTTTATTTTAAATATTTTTTAATTAAAACTCCGTGATTGGGGCCGGAGCGATAGTCCAGCAGTAGGGCGTTTGCCTTGCACACGGCTGACCTGAGTTCAATCCCTGGCATCCCATATGGTCCCCTGAGCACCGCCAGGAGTATTTCCTAAGTGCAGAGCCAGGAGTAACCCCTGAGCATTGCCAGGTATGACCCAAAAAGCAAAAAACAAACAAATAAAACAAAACACCGTGACTTATAAAGTACAAGGTTTTTCATAGTGCAGTTGTTATAAAGATTCATCATTGAACACCAATCCCACCCACCAGTGTGTCCCACCACCAAAGACCCCTCATTTCCCACCCACCCAAACCCCATGCCTGCTCCCTCAGTCAGCACTAATCATATTGACCATTACAGCACATATATGGCAATGGTTTTGATAAAGTCATGACCTTTTTTTTTCTAGTTTGTTATGGGTGAACCTGGCTGATTTTTGTTCTTGCATTGACTTTCTGAGTTTCTATAACATGGTTGGTTTCTACTAGCTGCCGGTAGCAGCTCTGCCCTGTGTGTCTATGTCTCTGGATCATGGTCTACAGCCCAGAAGCAGTTTGTGGGCGGATCTACTGGGCCTCCTGGAGAGCACGGAGTTGGGGGAAAGGCACCCCAGCTCTATCTCCATGGAAACCCTGTGACTTTAGCCTCCAAGGCCTGCATACTTGGACTTGAAATCAGCATCTCTCTTGGGTGGGGCTCTGACGAGCTCCATGGTATTTTTAAAATTTTAGTTGAACACAGTGAATGGGTGAAGCTGGAAAGAAATCTGTAAATAATTCTAAGCTTTACTTTATGGTACTTGAGAAACATTCCGGTTTTCCAAAGGGATGACCAGTGTATAGTTTTAAGAAGATTTAAGTCTGTGGTAAAGCAATCAGAGAACAGTAGGAGACACTTGTTTCAAAATTTGAATATTTTGCTTAAAATGTTTTACTTATATGATAAATTTGTCAATATTTATATCCTATAAATGTTGTTATCCTTTTTATATTATTATGCCCATCCTCTTTTTATTTCATATGCCAGAAATATTTGAAATTTCCATAGGAATTTGCTAGATTGTGAATTTTTTAGATGAGATTTCCTATAAGTGAAACTTAGTAATAGTCCTTTTTATCTTATTACTTGCATTTGTACACAAAGGATAAGAAATTTGGAGCCAGAGTGATAGTACAGCGGGTAGGGCATTTGCCTTGCATGCAGAAAAACCCAGGTTTGATCCCCCACATCCCATATGGTCCCCTGAGCATCAGGAGCAGTAATTCCTGAGTGTAGAGTCAGGAGGAACCCTGATCGTCACTGGGTGTGACCCCAAAAAGGAAAAAAAATTGCAAGGAGAGAGATTTGACAAGTACTGCTTAGCTATATGATTACAAAATAGTTTATTTGCCAGAATATAGATCTTAAATTCCAGATGCTTCTCTGAGAAATCAATGATTCCTATTGGTTTTGGAGCTCAAGCAACTGTGTAGTGTTATTGTAATTTAATTAGAGAGGAAGGCTAAAGGAAAACTAGAGTGGGACATATGTGTGCATGCTTGTGCCTGTTGATGGAGAAGAGAGCACACTTTGGGACACTGTTAAGTTTAAGAGACCTCTTGGCTAGCTAAGTGTTTTAAAAATCAAGTTAGTCATGTGCCTATGTACAGATGGATATCTGTATGTATAAAATTGAAAATATTGGCCTGACAGATGTATTTTAGATTCATCAACAAAGGATTTGTTATTGTTGTTGCATCACGTAGCTTGTTGGACAGGCCATGCTAGGCTCTGCCATACAAGCAAATCTTGGAAACATTATTGGCTCATTTTAAGAAGGTTTGCTTTTTGCTTAATTGGAGGCAGATACAAATATCCTGTATAAGCTGGTGGCTTTCCCTAAACAAAATCTCATAAATTTGAGCATTTTCTATATGGAACTGTGCCAGCACCAGTGACAGAGTTTACCACAATACACTAATTTCTTACTCTTTTTGTGAATGCGGATGTGTGTGAACGGCTGTGCACAGGGAGAGCAAGGAACAGCTCTGCCCCCATGTCTGAGAGTCCCTGGACCAGCATACCTGGGCCGGATTCATGAGGCAGTCGGGAGGCATGGGGGGTTCTAGCCCTGGCTCACCACCTCGGCAGAGCCCTCACAACAAGCCAGACCACCCCCTCACTCCACGGGCCGCCATTTTCCACATTTGGACTTCCCTCTCGTTAGAACTCCACCCAGCAGACCAGCCCATCACAGCCCGGCTCATGCGCCAGCTTGCTGCTCATCAATAAATGCTTTATTTGGAGGTGTTTAAAAGAGTTTTCCTCCCACTTGGCAAGCCTGGCAAGCTTCTTGTGTTGTATTTGATATGCCAAATTCCAGTAACAATTATATTAGGTCATTCCCATGACCTAATATAATGGTTTGAGGCTCTTTATGTTCCTGTAGCAAGCCGATGCTCCTGGCTCTACTGGCATGAGACAGGACATATGGAGATATTACTGGTGCCCGCTCTAGCAAATAGATGATCAACGGGAAGATCGTGATCATGATCGTGATCGTGATGTGTGTGAGTGAGATACTGAGAGTTGATCCAGGCCCTCACACATGTAAGGCAAGAGCTCTATCAGTGCACTCTATTACCAGCCCTGTTTTTGTGATTTTTTAAAAAAAGAAAAGCATGCATGTGTGTGCCCCCACATATTTAATAGGGACCAGGATAAATCCCCAGCCAGACAGCAAGTCATGGTGTGGTAATTGGGCCCAGAAATGCAGTTCTGTTTATACTAGTGCTGGGGCCAATAGGATTGCACCTGGCAGTGCTAGGGGGGGGCGTGTGCTGTGTGGGATTGTCATCAGGTAGCCTGACATGCTAGGTATGTACACTGTCACTTGAGCTACTCCTCTAACCCCAATATAGGTAATTTTTTTAAAATTTCTTTTCAGAATTCATCTGAAAGTTCATCCTCTAAATCAGTCTATTTTCAACATGCAGTTATATGGCCATCTGTAGCTTTCCAGGGTATTTTAAGGGCGCAGAGGGCACAGGTAAAAGTTGCATAAGTGGTGGGGTACAACATGCTAACAGGTTAGTCAAGGAGCCCCAGGAAGGACAGAAGGTTGGAAGGTAGCTCTGGTCAGAAAAAGGTGGGAAAACACTGATCTAAACCATAGCCCTTATTTGATCACTTGATCATTTGATCACTTGACATCCCATTATTTGTCAATTTGCTCGAGCGGATACCAGTAACAATGGAAATTTGACCCTATTACATGTCAATGTAGCCCAGTGGCATCTGCTTGCTTCAGGAATACAAAGAGCCTCAAGCCATTTGTCCAGGGTCTTGACAAAGAAGTCTGACCATCTTGGGTGGCCACGTGATCTTTTGATGTCCCATGGGATCCAGTTGGTAACGGCTCTAGTCCAGCACTTGTATCCAAATCGAATTACATGTCCAGTCCATCTGATTTTCGATGCTTTGGCAAATAAGACAGCATCCTTGACTCTCAATCGTCAATGGAGGTAGGAACTCCGATTCATTTTCTCACTTGAGTGAGGCGTGATATTCCAAGCATAGCTCTTTTCGATTCCTCTTTGGGAGATCCAAATAGCGTTCTCATCCCGCTTTTGTAGGACCCAGGTCTCTGAGGGTATGCTAATGCAGGGAGAATGGTGGAGTCAAAGAGATGTGCCCAGAGCCGGAGGCTCTTTGTCCTTTTAGCTATTTCTTTGATGCTCTTGAATGCGTTCCATGTCACTTTCTTCCTCTTCTTCCTGTGCAGCTCAGGTTTTAGGTCATTCATCATGTTGAGTTCTCAGCCTATGTACACATACACGTAATTCAGAGATGTTTGTTCCATTGAGAGTGATTGGGGGGCATCAGGAACTAGTTTGTTTTTCATAAACATAGTTTTCTTTAGATTTAGCTGCAGACCTATCTTTCCACATTCTCGGTTGAAGTCAGCCAGCATCTGTGCTGCTTGATTAATGTTTGGTGTTATTAGAATGATATCATCAGTGAAGCGGAGGTGGTGTAGTTGCCGACTGTCTATCTTCACTCCCATTCTAATTGTCACATGACATTCTCGAGGGTGGCACTGAAGAGTTTCAGTGAAATGGTATCATTCTGCCGAACCCCTCCTTTGAAATCAATAATCACTTCCTTATAGAATGGTGAGATACTGGTGGTGAATCCGTAATACAGCTCATGAAGGATCCTAATGTATTGGGTTTGAATGCCCTGTTTGGCTATGGCTTTGATGATCGCTTCCGTCTCAGCAATTATTGATCACTTGATCACTCGAATCCTGTTATTCATCGATTTGCTCGAGCGGGCGCCAGTAACATTTCCATTGGACCCTATCACGTGCCAATGTAGCCCAATGGTATCTGGTTGATTCAGGAATATGAAGAGCCTCAAACCGTTCCTTCAAGGTCTTTACAAGGAAGTCTGACCATCTTGTAGGTGGCGGCCACGTGATCTTTTGACATCCCGTGGGATCCAGTCGGTAATGGCTTTAGTCCAGCGGTTGTCTCCAAATCGCATTACATGTCCAGCCCATCTGATGGGCTGGACAGCAATTATTATTTAGTAAATATACTTTGTCTTTCTTTTTCTTTCTTTATTTTTAAAAATTTTAAAAATTAAAAAAATATTTTATTATACCACCACGAGATATACAATTACAAAGACGTTCATGTTTGGGTTTCGGTCATACAGTGTTCCAGCACCCATCCCTCCACCAGTACCCATTTCCCACCACCAATGTCCCCAATTCCCTCCCCCTCCCATAGCCTGCCTCTATGGCAGGTTCTTTATCTTCTCTCTGTCTCTCTGTCTCTCTTTCTCTCTTCCTTCAAAAATATGGAATGCTTCACAAATTTGCATTCATCCTTGCACTGGGGCCATGCTAATCTTCTCTGTATCGCTCCAATTTTAGTATATGTGCTGCCGGCGAGCACTCTATTTTTTTATATCTACTTTCTTAATAGTTTCTTAATAGTTTGGACTCTGGATAATTAGATATATGAGAGATCTTGGTCTTTTTAGTTTTTACATAAATGATTATTTCAGGGCATTTGTTATCTTGCCTAAGGAATGATTCCAAGTACTGGATAATTTGGTTAATTTAACTTTGATGTTGGGAGAGCCCAAACAGAACCATGCCATTATCTAGATGGCTGTCGCTCCATTGCCTTGATATTTTAAGAAAATTGACCCTCAGTATGAAAAATAGTCTCATCAGTGAAGCCCCATTCAGCATAGGACAGGGCGGTAGGAAGAGCCACATGCTCCCTGGGTGGGGTAAAGGGGAGCCTTCTGTCTCATTAGCCCTGGAAGATAATTCGGTATTTAGCATTCTGTCAAGAGATTACAAAGGAGCTCCATATATATACATATATATATGTATATATGTGTATATACATACATATATACATATGTATATATGTATGTATATATGTATATACATACATACATATGTATATATGTATGTATATACATATATATGTATATATATATAATTCTCAACACCCCAGCTCTTGTTTTGTATATAAGAACACAATTTATAACAAAAATCATCAATAAATGACAAAGGAACACTGAAGTTTCTTTTTTTTCTCCAGCCTGCCTTTCCCTGCTCAGTGATAGAACAATTTATGAATCTGACAAATCCTCCCTAGATAATGGTAAGAGTAACATAGTGTTCAGCTGAGTAACTCTGAGCCACTAAAGTTTATTAGACTGTGGAGCAACAGTGGAGGATTGATGCAATAATCAAATGACATGCTTGATTTGGGCTCTCCCTGGCTTTCTCTCCCCATCCAAGCCTCTGTTTCCCCTCCCTCCTTTGCTCCCTCCTGCCAGAACCAAAGGAAAACGAAATAGTGTGGATTTGAAATGGATAGGTTGGCAAGGGGTAGAGTCCCAATTTCCACACGCAAATGATTACTCACAAAGTATGAGAAGTCTGTGCCAAAAGGTTAAATGAAAATAAGGAACATGGCAGTAAACACATTCCAACTACATGCTAGTTGTGGATTCAAGTAACACAAGCAGAAGGAAGGGGAAGCTTGTTCTGACTTGCATCCCTTTTAAGCCAACCCTGACCTGCCGGGACACCAGAGGCATCCTTAGAGGGCCCCCCATCTATCACTTAAATTTCAGATAAGGTTGGTTTAGACATGGAAGATAAAGGATTTTGCTTTTGAAAACTGTCTAGTCTGAAGTGGGGGGTGTGGATGGTGAAAGAACCTTTTGGGAAGTCATTTAGGCAAATGGCAGCCAGCAACCCAATCTGGCTGAGTGTTTGCTTGGTTTCAACCACCCTATTTTTTCCAATTGAGTTTCAGTGTTTTCAAAGGAGAGTGTCATCGGGGACTTGGCTGTGGGCTTCCCCTCTGCCTAACATCTTTGGCCTCTTACACAGATAATGTCCCTTTTCTTCTGGCTGGTGAAGACCTTTGTGCCATCACATTGATAAAGCCATCCTCTGCTTCTAGTAGGACCTCAGAGTGTCAATAGAAAAGTCGTAGGTGTCTTCAACTTGCCGCCTTGTTCTCTCTTTTAAGAGGACAAGATTCAATGTGAATTTCTAAGTGTCCCCACTGTTCCAGAGACAGAAAAGAAGTCAACATATTATGAGAAAACCACCAGGACTGACACCCAGCCCAGGAGAGTTCCAGCTTTTTCAAGACAGTGAAAGAAAAAGGTCTCTCAAATATCAAGAAATGTACTTTATAACCAGAATAGTCTGTGATGAATGGGGTAATAATATTCCACCCTGCCTATAAAGAAAAGTGGTATGGACATTATTGCTTTCTTGGACACTGGAGCAACTGTATCACTCATTTCTGAGAGGTTGTCAGAAAAAATTGAAGGGTTTAAATATATGACCTTTTACAGGAATTACTTCAACAATGGCTATTCTGCGCAGTCCACTGAAGTTGCAGTGGCAACAAAGAATTTCCTGTTGTGAGATGCAAATTGTGGGCTAATTGCAAGGTCTAATCCAATTTGTTTGGGGAAGTCCTTGAAAGACTGAGTTCCGAAACACTCTTTCATGGGTCAATACCAAATAGTCTGTCACAATGAAGAAAGAAAAGAAGGAAATTAAGAGAGAAAGAGAGAGAGAAATAGTAATATTCGGAATGCAAGAGCTGTCAGAAATGGAGACTGATCTTGAAACAAATGGGTTTTTCTGTGTGAATCGAGGTAGAAATAAGACAGGGGAGCCATCCATATGGATGCAGAACACCAGCAAAGGCTGCCACCAAAAACCAGGGCCAGTGTAAGTGCCAACTAGATGCGTATAATAAAGCAACACGGGAAAATGAGTGTGTTTAAGGCTTTGGCTAGTCACTCCAATCTGAGACACCACACTATTAAAGTTGTCTAGACCCGGCACACAACCCAGCCTGATGGGTGAGAGGGCATTTCAAAAATACCAGGGTTGGGGTAGGAGAGAATGTTTGCTGAGATAGATCATTGAAACCTCCACTTCTAGTCTGTCAGTTTTACCGCTGAATAATTGTGTGTGCGCCCCAAGTAAACTCCGTCTATAGATAAGTGGTTCGATGAGATGGGTGTCACCTGTAGTCATTGACAAGTCCCGACATCTCTGTCAGGCACCATATGTGCACAGCAGAGATGTATCCAAAGGCTACTGGCAAACATTTTTGGATAATGAGTGCAAATTAATAACTCCTTTTGTATGTCAAAAGAGATCATACCATTTTAATGTTATGCCCTTTGGGTGAACACATGGGATAAAGATCTTTTAGATACTAATGAATAGTGTCTTACAAGGATTAATTTAGTCAACTTTTCACTGAGTTGACATCACAGGTAATATGGCTTCTGTTGCATCTGTGATGGGCCAAGCTCTGCAGAACTCAAGGGAAATTGAGCTTTGACATCTATAAGATTGTATATAAGACTGTATATGAGACTGTATATATAAGACTGTTGTAAGGGGATGCCACTCGATTCTCGTAGAGCTACTGGTACAGATATGAGCTTAGAGGGTTCTCGTAGTGCTACTGGTACAGATATGAGCTCATTCATATGTAGTCTGCATGAATGGCATTCTCTGGTGTGTGTGTGTGTGTGTGTGTGTGAGTGTGTGTGTGTGTGTGTGTGTGCAGCCAATGAAGCTGTTTTCAGAGGCCTGGTAGCTTATGCTTGCTGGTCTCATTTTTCTGTGGACAGTGGATAATAGGTGAGTGTAGCTGTCTATCGGATTAAGAAGAATGAGATGAGTTATACATATTTATAGTCATTCTGAATGGGAATATAGTGGCCCTTGTTGTAGTCATATATGGGAAGGATTTGTGTGCATTTATAAAAAAGCAATTTGATATGTTATTTTAGCTCTCAGGTTCTTAGCTATTCAATGTACACATAATTATTGATATTGGCTAGAGAACAGGGAAATTAGATAGTCTCTTAAATTCTTGTTTGGTAGCATAAATCAAGAGATGTTTTGTTTCTGTAGGAACATAGTAATCACACATGAAGGGCTTATATGCTGTGGCCCAGGGATTCCTCTATACTAGAATGGAGATGCTTTCACAAAGCAATACATGGGCAAGTCTTGTCTATTATAATTCAGAATGCCAGAGACTCTTAGCCATATTCCAGTATAGGGATTAGATTTCCTCCATTGCAGACTCCCTGTCTTTGTTGTGGATGCTTGGTACAGGGCAAAGGGCACACATATGTGAGCTCATCTGTTTCTATATGCCATTTGTAAGCCTCTTGGGGCAACTCGGTCCTTATATAAAAGCTCTCCTCACAGTGACCCAAGATTGGTCAGAAAATGAATAAAAGAAAGTTAGTGGACAGCATTTAGAGCATGATCCCGTTTTTATAAGATTTAAGTCTTATATTTAATGACATGCAAATCTTAAGGAAACAATTCAGTATGAGTAGATGCAGAACCATTACCTATGCTTCTCTCTGGATGACAATATTATAGAGGACTCTCATTTTCTAGGACCTGTAGTTCTGTCTTTAAAAATATTTAATAATGACACCCCCCCACCCCCACCAAAGTAACTGTTTACGCATTTTCTAGTAGAAAAAGAGCATGGAGAGATTCTGCTTGGTCAGGCTAATTGAGACAGATACTCTTGCTAAAGTGTGTCATCTCACACAAAGTGGCAGGGAGATGGGTCCAGCTAGTTCCTGCATCTCCAGAAGGAAAAAAAAAAGATGTTGATTCTTTACAAATGATGATGGCCGGCCATAATCTGTGACTGTGGCTACTACCCAAATTTTGACAAGAAAATAATGCATCTAGTGTTCTGAATAAATAATCAAAAATCACTTGGTCGCCTTTCTCACCCCCCCACATCCCTCTGAAAGTCTTTGTGATATTCATGTGTCACTAAAGGACCCACACGCTGAGAGTAGAGCATAGTCCCTCCGTTAGCTGGCATGTGCAGGGGCCACACTGGCAGCGTTCTTAACCCTTTGAATGGTTGACACTCAGGAGGAGCTAATGCGTGCTCTGGAATCAGCAATCTGTCTCCCTACACATCCGCCTCAGTCTCATTTTGCACATAATGTGGGAATGCACTGCTCTTTTAGAGATGTTCCATTAAGACGCTATTTTTATCAGTGTTTAAAATTGGTGAACTGGATAAAAAGTACATTGGCAAGTAATACCTGTTTGTGTTCATATGCCCATTTAAAATAGCTGCCGCCTCAGTGAGACGGTGGTTCCAGGAAGGGAGTTTTGTGCTTCAAAGGTTTGGGTAAGGTTGGCGCCTTGGCAGTTGGGCATGGGGTGGGGTGTCTTGGTGATATGTCCCACTAAATGTGGGACCTCTGAGTCTCTATATAAGGAGTTGCTGGATTTCTCTGGATGTGTTTTTATTTTGTGACTACCAAGGGTTTGGTAAACTATTATGCTTTTCTGTGACTGACTTTTGAAGGAAACCTGAATCTCAAAGTAGTAGTCATGTACTTTAATTCATTTCTGGGTCTGTTTTACACCCTGTGCTTTAGTCCTCATCTCTGGCTCCTGGTTGCCTTGTATTGCTCTGTGGAAGGGTGAAGCAGGTATAAATCTTCCTTAAGAATAGGTAAGGAAACATTCCTGAGATAAGGTGATAAATGCAATCGTTCTGAAAATGATGATATTTCATCTACTGTTTGATGAGACTCAAGGCTCAAGCTTCTCTGGTACTCACCAGAGTCCAGGGCTATCGCAAGGAACAAAGGGAGCCTGTTTCCCACGGCTACTCATAGCTGCCCACACGGTGGGGCATGGCTAAAGTGTCTGGACCATTTTTTCACCTCTTTCATCCTGTAGGAAGTATTCCAGAGTAAAGAGAAGGAATGGTTGGAGATAGACTGTCTGTGGGAGAAGCTGAGACTTCTGCTTTGAGGTTTGGAGAAGGAGGTTGAGGACTCAGAAATACTAGAAAACTATTATTTTAGGATGAAAATCACCATGCTCTGTGTCAGAAAGTGACTTTTCCTGAAAGCTGCTTTTCCTCTCTACGGTTCCCTAGGGATACTTTGAACCACTTCTGGTTTGCTCGACCCAGCTGTGCACACTAGACAGTTTAGTGCTAAAGTGCAGAGATTTGGTGTTGGTCAGCTCCAGGAGGTGCTGAGGATGCTCGGGGATCATGAGAGTATGTGATTCTGGTGAAGGAACTCTGGGCATCATGCCTGCTAGGCCTCTGAGCTTTCATTCATCTTGTGGGTGTGTATGTGTGTTTGTGTGTGATTACATTTTAAAACACCGGAGGAGGAAGTGGCCCTTTCACACGGCCTTTCTAGAGCATTCTAGAAAGCAGTGCTGGTTTCTAGAAACCATTTTTTAATTTCCATTCTGGAAACCAGTTTTTAATTTCTTACTTAAAAATAAAATTGTTATAATGCCCTAATCCCCTGGGGCCATGACCATCTCATCACCAGCTCTCTATCAAGGAAAGTGACCTCAGAGGATTCCCAGGGCAAGGTAGAATGAGGGGCTTGACTAAAAGGTAGATTGGGGTGTTACCTGCTTTAGGCATTTGCTGGGAGCAGAGAATCTGGGGTGTCCTTTGTGAATTGTGTTTCATCTCACTGGGCCTGAGCCTTGGAGAGAAGAACAAAAAATAAAGTCGGCACTACAGCATTTTCCATTTCCATTTTGCTTGGAGTAAGAGCATTTAAAGACTAGTAAAAAGCAGTCACATCTTCCTGAAGGGAGGGAACAGTCGTTTTTATAAAATGATTTGAATCGGTCCAGATAGATGCAAAACAATTAGCCCACAGTGGATCTGACCTGGGAGAAAACTCTCCCCTGTGGTACCAGTCTCTGAACCCCAGCCCAAGGCCCAGCTTAAGTGACATGCCTTTGAGCGGAGAACTCAGAGACCTGCCTTCCCTCAGGCTGCCCCAGGACTGTTCGGCCACTTTGGCTCTTTGGATTTGATGGTAATTATCAACACAAAGCCAGTCCAGTGCACTAGGAATGTGTAGAGGAATGTTAATTCTAGGAGAGACCATAACTAGATTTTCTTGATTTCCTTGAGTTTAAAGTCTCAGCCACAATATTACATTACCAAGTTATTTGCATTTGAAATGCAATACCTGGGGTGGACATTTAATTAAATTACAGTGCTACCTCCAGGCAGCCAGGCACCAGGCTGGCACGCTGTGTGCGTGGTGGTGGCAGCACCTTCTGCCCTTCCTGAACAGGCAGGGATAGGAAGAGGCTCCCAGACACACCCAAGAGCACCCAGCAGGCTGCCGAGCTCGTAACAGAGGCAGCCTGGGGCCAGGAGAGTGCGCAAGTAGTAGAGCACAAGCCTAGTCGGCGGAAGGCCCTGAGTTCCACTCCCCACTGTTTGACCAGGCCCCCTCCACCACTGCAGCGTCCCTCGGAGTAATCCTAGTGCTGGCCCGAGTACTACCCAGAGCAGCACTAAGCCTCATCCCCAGCCCCAGAACAGCACACAGGCCGTCATCCCCAGCCCCGTTAGTGAGTTGTCTCATGACAAGATTGTGGAGTGGAAATTGGGCACTGAGCTCGCAGCGCCTCCAAGGGAGAAATCTGCCTTTCCCCACCCCGTGTTTTCTAAAAGGCCTTAAGAAAGAGAAGTAGTGAGTCAGGCTCCTGGGCATAGAGTGGACTTTGACCAGCCACGGCCAGCATTCCTCTCAGTGTGAAGGACACTGTCTCTTTTTGTTTTGGGGGACACACTTGGCAGTGCTCAGGGCTTAGTCTTGTCAGGGTTGGGTTCATATGTGGTGCCAGAGAGCACACCTGGGTCCACCCCAAGCGAGGAAAGTGCTTTACCTGAGTACCGTCTCTCAGCTCAGAGCAACATGGCCCAGGATGGCTATCATTCGGATTCCTGTTCTCTCACCCTCCAGATAACCTCCTTAGTAGACAGAAGCGCCATTGGCCCATGTCTCAGCTTTTCCTCCCTTCCCCTCCCCCGCCGACCGCATTTCTAACAAATGTGACTGGGTGCATCCAGGTGCATGCAGTGTCACCCCGTCCTCTCCTGAGGGACAGTTTTGTGCCCCTCAATCCTCTACACACACACACACACACACACACATACACACACACACACCTAAAGGATGTTTCACAATATTTGAGAACAGATTTGGTTAATAGGACCAGGGGGATGCTAGTCACACATAGTAGGTAGAGGCCAGGGGAGCCTCTGAAAACCCTTCCACAGACAGGAGAGCTGCCAGAGTAGAGGGTGGCGTGGCCCTGAGCACTGAGTGCAGATGTGGAGAGACAGCTGTATTGAAGAAGAGCAGGAGGGGAAGTAGGCCACGGCTCCCAAGTCAGCGTGGCTGGAGAACATGGCCGGCACTGCTCAGGGTAGGTCAGGTGTAGGTCAGGACCGAAGCCCTAGAGCGGGAAGCACTTTGCTCTCTGGAAGGCAACAAATTGGGCACACGAGTTGGAGACACTGGGGAATGTGACTAGGTCAGCAGCAAAAGACACCATCACTGCTTTTCCAAAGGACGGGGAGGAGATGCCCTCGTTGCTGAGAAATAGCGGGTGTGGGCTAGCAAGAAGGAACTAGAGCTCCAGAGGCATTTCTGAAGGCCCAACCTGTGGGAGAAGGGAGAGATGACCTGAGTGTCCCTTGCCTCCGTCAGAGACTCTTCCACCACTGACTCCTCTGAGCCAGCACCGGCAGTTGCCCTCTTTCTTGGGCACCTGAGGAGCTTCAGGAAAGAGGGAGGATGCATGTGGGTCCCTCTGGCCCAAACCAGCACATTCTACGCGGTAGAGCCCCCATGACCTTTCAGAGCACTAGCACCCTACGGAATGATGTGTCAGCTGGGCTCAGCCGGGAGCTCGGAGCATCCGCAGGCGGTGTTTCTCCAGAGTCCCATCCAGCTCTCCTCGGACTGTGGGAGACGAGATTCAGTAGACGGCTCGGAAGTGACCATCGTAAGGAGAGAGGGGACCGATTGTTTTGTTTCATTGAGCCTCAGAGGCAGCGGAGTCTGCGGTTGCATCAGAAGGGAAGCGCTTGTCGCCTCTGGCTTTTCTGAGCCCGAGTTCCTTTCACCTGCTTGGTGGTGGCGATGCCACTATCTCTAGTCCCCATCCCCACCCCCAGCACAACTGCTGCTTTGGGGTGGGGCGATCTTGCTTCTGGCTCACTCAGATGTCTCCATGTAAATTCTCCTTGGGTCTTGGCCTTCTCTGCGCTGGAACTGAGCTAAAAGCAGAAGATTATTGGGAAGGGAACCTGCAGTGAAAGGGTTTTCTCTTTCCTCACTGTGCAAATTAAAGAATCTCCAGAAAGCCACAGAAATTAATTTCTTTGTTTGCTATTTGAACTGCCCCAGAGGTACCAAACTCCCAGGGATAAAAATGACAGACTTTTTTAAAAGTGTCTGCTTAAAGAAAGTTCTGTGGGTGCTTAATTATTTTTTGCCCCTCCCACACCGTCTTTGATGAGCTTTAAGTGGAGAGCACCAATCAATGAAATCCCTTGATAATCCAAAGAAAACAAGAAGAAGAAGAAAATCTCTATGTTGCCATTGGTTTTGACCTCTTCTCCTACCACACCGTTTATCGGAGCTACTAAAGCGCTCAGGCACCCCTGGGCTCCCAATATATTCAACGTGTTCACAGCCTGACTGCTAAGATGGTCTGATTGAGTTTTTCTCTCTTTCTGCCTTCCCTGCCCACTCTCTGGGGAGGTGCTAATGAGTGGCCTCGGAACAAAGGCACAGAAAGAGAATGTAGCAAAACTGGAGTAACACCCAATGATGAAATGCTTCCCCTGTCCCAGAAACTCCACTAGATGTCATTTCGGAGGGGATTTTTGTTTTCACCCTTCTTTTCTGTTTCAAATCCCCTTTCACCCCCCACACACACACACTCACTCTCCAGTAAATTAAAATATCTAAAATGGGCCAAGTGTAGAGGGGCCTTTACAGACCTTTTGCTTTGAAGTTTGGATGAATTTTGTATGGCACTCATTTCCGGGGGAGAGTTTTAATTGTTTATAAATGGCATTGATATTTCTTCTCCTGCTGGTAAAATACTCAGGCATGGTATTTTACCTTTAAACGCTTTCCAGACTAGAAAAATGGGGGTGCTTGTTGAATACTCTGCTCGGGGAGCCTACAAGCAAGGAAGAGTTTAGGGAACAGATTACTTTGTTGTTGCTTTGTGTTCTAGCAGCTAAACAGGTATCCTTTATCCCAAATAGATCCTTTACCCTTCTCCATACCTCTCTGCACCCGCTCCCTCCATCCCATGCTCTAGGGATCTGGCAGAATAGACCAGGAATAAAGTCTGTATTGATCCAAATATGAGACGTCTTCCATGTCCCCAATTGACATAATTCTAATAGCCCTGTTTGGGTCTAGTGCCTGATAGAGGTGACCACTTACCTTATTGTGCCTGGATGCTGCCTTAAATGACAGGAGGGGTTGATAAATTGGGCAAAGGGGCGGGGGAAGGCTCCCCTGTGGTAGTAATATGAGTTGTCATCTGATTGATCCCTTGGGGGCGCTAGAGACTCTTCTTTGGTCTTAGTCTCTATGGAGGAGTGACGTTTCCTCTAAACTGAAAGTGGGGTGGGGGTGAAAGTGCATCTTTAAAATTTCCCTCCTCTGTTATTTCCTTCAGCCACTTTAATTTCAGTTTTCCATATCTCATTTGAAAGCAATTTCATAAACATCAAAGTGACTATGAAACTTGAGGTTTGTGTTGAGCAGGTGGCTGATAAAATCCCATCAGGAACCACCTGCATCAGAAGAATCACGACGATGTGTCAAGGGTCACTCAGAAAAGCAGAGCTGTGTTAAGGGGTTCGAATGAGGGTTTGTCCTTCGGTCCTGAACTGGTGCTGTCCACTGTAGCTGCAACTGATGAGTTGGTCCTTGAAGGCTGTCACCTCTGGAACTGAAGGTGCTGGCGGTGAGGCAGACAGACCACGGGGAAGGAAAGTTGGTCGTGGATAGGAGGACACATTGGAAGTGCGTTGGTGACTGCATTCACGAGCTCAGGCGCAGGTCCCCGTTAGTCTCTGACCACTGCCAGTCTCAAAGCCAGGAGGCCTGGAAAGGAAGGTGGAGGCGCTCACCAGGGCACCAGGCGTGGGTTCAGATACAAAGTTGAGAGGTTAGAAGGGCCCATGCAGAAGGAGGTGGAGGGAACTTATGTGTGTTCACTGTGTGTTCAGATGCTGCTGCCTGTCCCCTACGTAAACCAGTGGACCCCCAACAAGGTGGGGGAACTCTCATCAATCCTGGTGCCCAGCCTTCGGCACCAACCTCTAGAGCAGGAAAAAAGTCAGGAGCTCCATGCCTGGCTTTTAAATCTTGCATGAAATATCCCTCGAGGGCAACGCTGACTTGAAGCCTAATGGGGAGGGGACTTCTGGAAAGCAGCTGTAGTTTTGGCTTAGTGAAGTTGGCACTGTACAAAACCACATCAGGTCGTGACTCAGAAGAGGATATCTCAGGCCCCAGAGATAGTAACTGGAGACCCACGCTATGGAGAGAGGAGCCTTTTCATGAAACTTATTTCTTGGCAAATAGCAAGGTGTCACTTGCTTTGTTGGTTTCACATACACCGACACTACATAATTGGTGTTCGAAGGTAGAACATTTTTGAAAGTGAAAAAAAAGCTGTGTGTGACATCCTTACTTACCGATGGATCCCAAGTTGTTTTATTCTAATAGATGATACACCCCCTCTCTGAGCTACCCACAGTAGTTATATTCACGGAACAGAGAGTGGAATGGGAGTCGTGGGGACCCAGGAAAGGTAAAAGCAGTTCCGCTCAGTTGGCATGGGAGATGACAGAAAGTTTTGTGGATGGATGGCAGCAGCGGTTACCTGGAAATGTGAACGTACTTAATACTACTGAGTGCCAAATGGTTAAAACGGTAAATTATTTTGACAAGAGGAATATTTTGCCATAGTTAAAAGGAATAAATGAACACTATTGTTTAAAAATGTGCTGCTGTGTTAGAGGGTCTAGAAATGGTTATATTGGAGACTTTTAAATATAATTAAAAATATAATATAAAAGATACACTGGTGTCTGCTCTAGCAAGCTATAGCAAAATCAACTTTTATATTATGTGCACATTAACAAATAATATATACAGGATAATTATTGTTAGTCCATATTCGCATGTTGTTTCTTAGGCATTTTCTAATAAAGTGTCACGAGGATTCTTAAGAATGCACTTTTGCAATATCATTATTTTAAATTTTTTCATAAAATTGCCTACAATCTTCAAAGTTTCATTTGTTTGGTGGAAGCTGTTGACACATTTAATTTACTGGTCTTCATAAGCCATGAAACTTTTAAGTAGAAAATTACCTTCTCTACAAATATTGAAGTATCTAGTAACAGAGAAAAATTCTACTAAATGGAGCATAACCTCAATTCATTTTTCCCCACATTGAACTATGTAAATATTTCAGTCAAAACATGTTCCAGGGTCTAGCTGATTGTTTTAATTCAAGGAAATATTTTGTGATTAAAAATTTAAGACAAAATGTAGAAAAGTATCAGTCTTTTAATAATTCTTTTGAATATTTTTACAAATTAAAGTGCTTTAAATCAAAGACACCTCAGTTTACTTTAGTCTAGTAAAATAGTATTTTATATAATTTTTAAAGTAGAGCTCTGTCAAAATATTCTTCACATAATTTAAAGCATTCTAAAACATTTATAGGATTTCAAGATAAAATTTTGTAAATCATTTGAATTTTAAGTACTTAATACATTGAAATTTATTTCTTGTCAAAAGAGGAGGCCAGTATAAATGTCAATATAATCTTCCTTCATCTCTCCTACCCTCCCCTTTCTTTTCCCTCTTTCCTTGCCTGCCTTTCTTCCTCCCTCCTCCCTCACCCCCCTTTTTCTCTTTCTTTCTCCCTTTTTTCTTACTTCAAAGCATACAGTCTCAAGGGCTACTCCTGTGAGGGTTCACGTGATCATGTGGTATCAGAGATTGACCGCATGCCTCTGGCATGCAAAACATATGCTCCAGCCATTGAACTTACTGACCTGATTTGTTCTTACATACAAATTTAGTTTCTGGTAATTGTCATCCACTGAATTCTTCAAGATCCAGCTTTGTAGTGTTCATTTGTTGAATGCTTGTTTAAAGTTACTTATTTTGAGCAAAACATAACCAACATTTAGTGGATCCATTTTTTTTGCCAAATTAACATCATTGTAGACACTTGGGTTGATTTATAAACAGTTCTTTAAAATTTCAAACTTAAAATCCAATTGAAAAAATCATATGAGCAGCAAAGAAAAAAAATCACAGTCATGCTATACCAGTTGATGTTTCAATTTATTGTTATGTTTCAATCAATGTAATTTTGTGCATATAAAAGTATAAACTTTAGCACCTATTTAAACTAAAATCTAAATTGAGTGAGATTAAGAGGAGTCCTTTATGAAAAATTGTAATTGATAGAGGGCCTTGCAGTCCAAATTTTATATATTAGAACCTTCTGTTGTTGTTTTTTTTTTTTTGTAATTTTTTGTTTTTGCACCACACCCAGCAGTGCTCAGGCCTTAATCCAGTCTCTGTGCTCAGGGACCACTCCTAGCAGAGCTTGGGGAAATCATATGTGGTACAAGGTATCAAATCGGGTTGGCTACCTGCAAGTCAAGGGCCTTACCTGCCAAGCCAGCGCTGTCTCTCTGCCCCCCATCCTTTCGATTTCATCTCAGAATCCTTACTCACTTTCTACATAGAAGACAGTATTTCAGAAGTTTTCTGTCTTTGGCTTTCCTGGCATCAGTTATATGAACCCCCCATGTCATAGTGGACACTAACAATTAACACACATTTCACATAACACACATTTTCACATTTCATTTTTTATTTATTAAATATTTTATTATACCACTATCACTATCACTATCTTCCCGTTAATCATCTATTTGCTAGAGCGGGCACCAGTAATATCTCCATATGTCCTCTCTCATGATAGTAGAACCCAAAGGCATCCGCTTGCTCCAAGAACCTCAAACCATTATATTAGGTCACGGGAATGACCTAATATAAATGTTACTGGTATTTGGCATATCAAATACGACACGATATTATACCACTGTGAGATATACAATTACAACGTTGTTTATGTTTAGAGGTTTCGGTCACATAGTGTTCCAGCACCCCAAAACTCCAGTTTTTTTTGGAACATGCATTTTGGGTGTGGTTTCGACCCATTGCTGGCTGCCCTGCTGCAGAACGAAGAATGTTAACCTATGTTAAACTGGAGCGACTGCTTCCACTGCTCACCCCACACTGGGTGACACCTAGTAGCAGGGACACACAAACTCTTCTCTGCATTCTCCACACTGGGGCTGCGTTCCTTCTCTTTTCTGTCTTTGTGCATCATTTTTGGTGTGAGCCACAGCCCGTGAGCAGAAGCACCACCTGTGCCAAATATTTCTCTTATCCCCGCCACAAAGTACTGAAGTCTCCTGAGTGGTCCTCAAGTCAGTCGCGTCCCACAAATGGTCCTGGAGTCAGTCACAAATGGCCCCTGGATAAGGTCTATAAAGAGATGATGCTAACAGTGGTCATCGTCCAGACTTCATTATGATCTTAGGAGGATTGTTGCTGTTTGCACACCTTATTCACAGCTAGACCGCACAAGGCAGCGCCATGCTCAGTTCTGTGTAATCCTCCCCAGGTTATTTTTGATACATGGCGAACAGCAGTGCTTCTTCTTAGGAAGAGAAGACCCCAGAACAAATGCTGACAATATGGAGGCATGAGAATAATAGGAGGTACCTGGGAGTATCCTGGGAAACCCAATTTGAGATGCAGAATGTTTGCAGTTTATTTACTTCTGTATTGCTATCATTGGTTATTAAAGAAACTTTCAATCAGGTTTTCTCAACTCAGAACTTCCTTGGTATTCAGACCACCCTAAAGACTCATCAGGTCTTGGTGAAAACATACAAAGGTAGCACGTTTTGAAGCTTGCTTTTCTCCAACACAAGCCTAGGTCTTACTAAGTGGACACTGAAATTCTAAGCCGACCTTTGTAAAACAGTTGATTGCACTTGGTCTGTTATTACCGATTTGAGCTTTTTTTCTTTTCATATATAGTGCTTAGTCTAGAGAGCTGTACATTTAATTTATTTTTTTACTTTTTGCCTTTTCACACTGACCTAGTTAGTAGAGATTGTTCTTATGTAGAAGTTGTTTCATTCGGAATTAGAATAATTTCTAAAATTATAGTGTTGGTTGCAAATAAAAACAGATCAAATCCCGAAAAACTCAACCCAGGGTTCACATTTTAAACACATCAGCAGGCATTTGGAACAGAAAAATGGCTTTGTTCTGTGAGTCTCTGTTACAGATTGTTATCCATTCCAGATGGTCTGGTCCTGTCCAGACCATCTTCTCTGAAACCTATGCATTTAACTCTTTTCGTTTTATACAGATTGAGTCCTCTTGAGCAGCTTGGGGCTTGGTGGTCCCTGCCTATATATGTTTGGGGTTTTAAAAATGTTTGTTTGGCTTTATTTTGAACATAATGCCCCATTTGCATTTTCTTATTGTAGCCTGTCACTTGGTATTTCAGAAACTTTTTTGTGAAGAGTTTGGAGTGGCTTCCCCCCACCCCCACTCCGAACATCGTTGGTTTACGTGTACAAACTGCTGCAAAGTACAATGATTGCTTAAAAACACTATAGTTACTTAAAAAAAGATGACTTTGATTGTGTGTTTTTTGTTCTCATCACAATAACACTTTGCAGGTGATTATTAAATTAGAGATTTTCTTTGTTTTTCTAACAAAAAAAAACCTTTTTATGTCAGCGCCAATTATGAGTGGTAATTTTTTCACATTTTACAAAAGAATTTTCTGTCCTACCTCCACGCCCCTCCCCAGATAAAGAAGGGCTTTGACATTCTATGACAGGGAGGGTTTTTTGCATACACGGTGCTTTTTGACTTTTCTTTTTAAAAAAATCTGTTGACTCTATTGAAATGTGACAGGACAATATTTAACCTGAATAGAGGCATGTTGACTCCTCTTATTAAAACTGACAGTTAAGGACGTTTCTCTCTTTATTCCTTCTGATACACGTAGACAAGTCTTCACTGCTAACTAGTATACAAAATCAAAAACAAAAAAATACAGAGCAAAGAGATGACTACCTTATAAACAATATATGAATGACAATCGCAAGTTTAATCTAGCAAAGAAACCTTTTTTTATCCTTTAAGAAAATTAAAGCCCTTTCAAATTAACTTGATATATGAAGACAGACTGACATCATTAATTTTCAAGTCTTCACTCTTCTTCCCTGGCTGCCTTTCCCCGCAGAGATGCAGGATGCTCCACTACGCCCTGGACAGGACCACAGCGACACCTAGGGAGTGTGTCCTGGGCCTCAGTTGAGTCTTTGTCAAGGACAAGTTCTGCGTCTTGCTCCTGGGAATTCCTCTGCCTTCTCTGGTCTCAGGAGACAAACATGGTGGCCATAGAGGTGGCCCTTGAGCTGCATAATTACTGATACTTGAGTGCTCTGTTCAAAACCCACCCCTGTTCCGCCAGTATCAAGCTCTGAGTTCTTTCTGTCTTGGTCTTGTTGGACCAATAAAGGGCCTCATTAGCATGACTGAGGCGTAAGTTCTTAGAGTGGTACATGGAGTGGGCCTCTTGGAAGGAGTACAATGGGGAGCCTGATGCCCAAGTTCAAGATAGTGGAAACCATACGGAATTCAGATGGCTTTGGGTACTTGTCCACTCTTCCCAGCTTCCGGGAGCCAACTCTCTTTTTTGAGTCCTGCGATGTCATGTGTTGGATATTTATGTGGTCTCACTGAACTGCCCGCTGAGACTCACAATTTCTTCTTTGTAATGGAAGGTCATTAGACGAGGATTAATGATGGAGTGATTTTTGTCGCAGTGGAATTTGAGCTGGTACAAAGTCCTGAATGGAACTGTTTGCTAGACTGTATTCCCTCTCACTCTCATTTCCATATTGAATACTCTCTTCTATAGTCAGATGAAGGAGAGTCATTCTAAAGGTCATGAAAGTTTTCAGCATTTTTATTGTGGAGGGCCAGAGAAAAAAGTGGTATTTTTTTTCATGATTTGTTTCCTGGCGGTCATCAGTTTTAGCCAAGCAGAGGGATCCTTCTTAACTGTGGTACTGATCTGTCTAGTTCATCTTTAGAAATTACCCATTTTGTATATTTCTGGTTTTTGATAAAAGGGCCAGGTCAAGAAGCTGGGGATATTATCCCATGTAGTCATTTTAGATTTTTCTTTCTTGAGAAGGACCCAGAATTCTACAGTGGAGACTTGCACGCCTTCCACAGACATGATGCTGTATAAATCCTACTTTCTTTCTAGCTTTTTGTGTATGTGTGCCAAGATTGTGGGAGACTATGAGTCTGTTGTGGTCTTAGTTTTGGTTGGTTTTCTCCTAAATAAACCCCAGAACAAGGATTTGACCAATTGATTTCTTTGAGAAACTTTTCCAAGTGTGCTGCAGGGGAAAGGGTAAAAGAAGGACATCTGAGTAGAATGTGGTGATGGTGGTCATTGTGCTTAGTGTGGTCTCGGCGTTTGTGCCTGCTGGCGATTGTCGTCTCAGGGGCTCTGTGGACTATGTTGAAGAATGGGACTAGTGTGGGACAAAAAAGTCCTTTCTCTGTAATGTCAGAACCTTGTGGGTCATTCTTGGATATCAGTTTTTTGTACTTCAGGCCTCTCTTGTGCCCTGATCAAACATCCTGTGTTGTGTAGAGAGTGCTGGTAGGTTGTGTGCACAGGAAATTGATAACCTTTGGCATAGCTAAAGGTTTGGCATAGCCAACCTGGTGATTGGAGAAGGCACCTAGGGTTTTGGGTACATAGGGGTTACATGGTTTCAATCCCTGTTCTTCTACAGTGGTCCCCATTGTGGTAACTTCCTGGCATTACATCCTGAATGTCTCCCTAATCCCATAGCAGCCACCTGATTCTGTTGTGCAGTAGAATATTCTCTTGACTGGATTCTGTGTCTAGTTTGAGTGTGATGATGCTGCCTCTTCATGGTTCTCAGCAGCAAGGGATTCTGGCCCTTCCCCAGGGTACATGGGTGACATCTGAGACAGTTTTTGGTTGACTCCCCAACTGGGACCAGGGCACTCTAACATACAGTAGATAGAGGCCAAAGGCGTGCTAAAATCTCATGATTCATAGACTGTATGCATAACTTAGGAACCTTCAGCCATCTGTCATTTCCCGCCCCCAGTCCTTATGTTTTATTTGTTTTAGGGCCATTCCTGGTGATGCTCAGAAACTATTCCTAGCTCTATGCTCAGGAGTCTATTGGGTGGTCACTTGATCACTTGAATCCCATTATTCATCAATTTGCTCGAGCGGGCGCCAGTAACATTTCCATTGGACCCTATCACGTGCCAATGTAGCCCAGAGGCATCTGGTTGATTCAGGAATATGAAGAGCCTCAAACCGTTCCTTCGGGGTCTTTACAAGGAAGTCTGACCATCTTGTAGGTGGGCGGCCACGTGATCTTTTGACATCCCGTGGGATCCAGTCGGTAATGGCTCTAGTCCAGCGGTCGTCTCCAAATCGCATTACATGTCCAGCCCATCTGATTTTCGATACCTTGGCAAACGAGACAGCGTCCCTGATTCTGGAATAGCGACGGAGGTCAGAACTCCGATTCCTTCTCTCACTTGAGTGAGGCGTGATATTCCAAGCTTAGCTCTTTTGATTCCTCTCTGGGAGACCCAAATAGCATTCTCACCCCTGCTTCGTAGGGCCCAGGTCTCTAAGGCGTATGTTAATGCTGGGAGAATGGTGGAGTCAAAGAGATGTGCCCGGAGCCGGTACTCAGGGGATTATACCCGGTACTGGGCATCAAATCTGAATCGGCCACATATAAAGCAAGAGCCTTACATCTTGTACTATCCCTCTGGCCCTGTAGCCTTTAGTTTTAAAAGCATCCCTCCAGACTCTTCAAGCACTGCTTCACCAGACTCCATCCATTGATGTGATGCTTCTAGTAGGTATGACTTTGGGAAACTAGCAATCTGCCTGATCTTTCTCCTGTGTGAGAACCAAAGGGCACACCCCAGTGGGTATCCATCTTTAGTATTTTGACCACAATGAGGGAATTCAAGACACTTTTAACTGATTGGTTACTTGCTTTTAAAAAAATCATATTGTACAATTACACAGTTTCATGCTAATGGCTGGGTGCCCCATCAAGGGGAGCTTTTACCTATGCACCCATCCCTTCGAACAAAGAAGTACATTTATTTAATGGACATTGAGAGGAGTTCACTTAAGAGGGAGAAATCAAATGGCTCAATATTTTCACAATATCATCATTATACTGTGGCTAATGGGGTTCAAGAGTTGGTGATGGCCATAAGGTACAAGGGCGTATGGGTGCTTGAAGTGTGAAGTAGAGTGTGTCCACTCGGTAACCTGAATCACTCCTGGTTGGAGGAGAAAGCCCCATTACTACTGTCAAGTGACCTAAATGGCCTCAACCATTTCATTGCTATACGAGAGTATTTTAGTTGGGAATTAGTTGGGAATGAATCAGATTTGGGTAGTCCTTTGGAACTTCTCCATTTTTACCTTCTTTTACCCCTTGAATCTAAGATGTAACAGTCTTTAGTGAATCCCACATCCTGATTCCTTCCTCTCAGCACTAACGCTGGGACGCACACGCCACACACACACACACACACACACACACACAGAGAGAGAGAGAGAGAGAGAGAGAGAGAGAGATCTTTGTGATTCTCTTGGCCTCTGTCCCAGTAATAACTATAGTCTTTGCAGCCCCTGTACTATCCTGGAAACGTTTCCTTGCTTTTCCTTTGGTGCGATATGAGAGATACAGGGTCCTCTCTTGCAGACTGAGCTCTAGTAGTGTGTCTTGGCCCTGCTGGGGTGGGGAACAAGAACTGTTTCTCTGTACAGCTTGGCAAAGCCCTGGACATTTCAAATCAGGCTGGGCCAAGAAATGCAGGTCTAGTTTTCTTTTTTATATAGGAGCCTTTTAAAAATCTTTAAAATTTGTTCTTCATGAAGAAATAAAACCTTTATTGGGCCCTATGTATTGCTGTAAATTTGATTGACCAGATGTTTGTCAGATTTAATATACGCTGTTTAAAATGTTGCTTTCTACATCTTAACTGAGGCCCTTTCTGGTGAGGAAGGAGCTGCTTTATAGGAAACAATGAAATCATTTTTTACACCTTACAGATGCTCTAATCCCATTACAGACTGAGGTGTTTAAAATTCTTTGTGTTTTCTTGCTTTGTTTTTATGGCATGAGTGATTTTGAAGGAAAAAGCCAAATCAAGAAAATGTTCAAATGAGATTTCCCCATGGGGGTAGGGGTGAAGAAGGTGGGTGCTTTGTTCTTTTGAGTGTGCTTCCTCTTATTGATTCCTATTGACAAACCACTGTTGGAACTGTGAGCCTCCAAGCTCTGGGACCTAAGTCCATGAAGCTGTTGTGAAGGAAAGTCCCCCTTTCCTGGCTTTCACTCACCTCTAAAGTTCTCTCCTGGAAACAGAAAGCTAATGTGCCCCACTCAACCCCACCTTCCATAGACCTGAAAGATGGCAAAAGTGACCAAAGTGAGCTGGTCAATGGCAATGGCCAGTGAAGGAACCCAGTCTCCACCACAGGAAAGTGCAGCCTCATCCATAGCATAGTTGTCGATGTGAACCCCCCCAAAAGGAAGTGTATGGAATACAATAGCCTTTCCCTCAATTGTTAGCAAACAGAATTCATCCACAGGGTCCATTCATCCACAGAATTATGCCCAAGGACCACAGGTGTGCAACTAGGACTCTGGAATGTGATCAGACATGCACCTCCTGGTTTGGAATCTATTGTCCATATGCTATTTCTGCTCTCATTCACTAATGCAGCAGCAAACATGTCCCGTTACTCCATAGACCTCTTCATAACATCTTCAAATGACAACTAATTTTTTTTATTTTATGACAGCTTAAGTTGATGTTAGTATATCTATATTTCTTCTTTTGCATTTACAATGAATGTGTGCATGAATATACTTAAGGTCACAGAATCCACCTTCCAAAATAGCCTCATTTATCTTAGTTTGGGGCTTTCCAAGATCTCTTAGTAATGTATCTATACATCGTGGCATGCTAATTTCTTCTGTAGTCCAAGCCTAGATCATTTTGTGGTTTATTTAGGGAATCAACAGTTAAAGATAATGCTGTGGTCAGTTGGAGCACTGTTTCATCTCGAGGGCGTTGTTAGATAATCAGAGTGAAGCAAGAAGGCACCACATTTTTGGACCATTTGGAAAGATACAGAGTGAGTGCTGGTGTTCATCTGCGAAAGGGAGGATCTTGCCTCTTGCCTCTTGCATCGTTTAGTTTAAGACCTTAAAGACCATACACACGTCTTACAGGAAGCCCAGTGAGGACTGACAATTAGGATTGCAGGGCTCGTTCGATCCATCCATCCTGCTTGATGGAAATTAGTGTCTGATGGCACCTTTGCATATTATTTAAACAGATTAAAAGTTATAGGAGGTATAATCTTCCCAGGGAGATTTGGAATATCTTTGTTTTAGACACAATTTGCACAGAAAAATTATAAATCTTGATAGTGAGTCCCTCTTATCCAGGTTATTGGAACCAATTTCACTGGCTGTGCCATGGTTTATAACTGTTCAGAACTTTCCCACCATACAGCTCACCTTTACAATTTGGTTCTTCTTTCAGAAGAAATTTACATTTCTGGAGATTTGGTGCATCTAATTTTCATACCGTTGTATTGTGTGGAGTCTTCTCTCTATTGTTCCCTGGACTGTCTTCCAAAAGAGATGAGAGCCAAGAACTTAAGCATTTGAAAGAAGGTGAATTTTGCTGCCCAAGAATCAGAGTAGTATGAGAGGATTGCTTAGTTTGTAGAGTCCAGCTCGATTTTAGGAAAATTGTGTTTTAGTACCAGATATCTTCAAATTTACTTCTGATGGCTGGAATTTCTTTAAAGTCCACAGTTTTCATATGCCTAAAATGATCAGTGTCCCAAGGCTCTGTCAACCAACTGAGTAGGACATCCCACCCTGTGTCTTGGATTTCATTATCTTTATGCAGAAAAGGAATGATTGTTTGTGGTCAGTTGCTCACATCAGTACATACTAATGTTTACATTAGTACGAATTAGTACATACGAGTTTCCTGAAGGCAGGAATCTTGTTCCTTTGGTAATAGCCACGGGTGTAAGACCTAGGTGAGCCCTAATCATGTAGGGATTCATGGCTGCTTTTTTTTTTCCTTTTTGGGTCACACCCGGCAACGCTCAGGGGTTTCTCCTGGCTCTGCATTCAGGAATCACTCCTGGCGGTGCTCAGGGGACCATATAGGATGCCGGGGATCGAACCCTGACGGCATGGGCCGGCTGTGTGTAAGACAAACGCCCTACCTGCTGGCCTATTGCTCTGGCCCCATGGCTGCGTTTTTTTTTTTTTTCAGTGTGAATGTGTCCTTTTATTTTTTAAAAGTATTTTATTATACCTTTCTTACTGCGGCAGCTGCTGCCGCAGTAAGAAAGGCAAACAAGCAGTGCCAGACAAAATTTCATGGCCATCCTAGGCTGCCAAAACAAAGAAGGAATAAAATGACTGTCTGTACTTTCAATGCACGCACACTGGCATCAGAAGCATATATTGAGGATCTGATGCTGCAAGCAAAAAAGATCAAGTACGACATCATTGGTCTGACTGAGACGAGGAGGTGTCAGTTGCATCATGCTGTATTTGACACCGGAGAAGAATTGTTCCTTGGAACATGCGACGAAAAGAGGCATCGGTGGCGTTGGTGTCCTTGTCAACACGAACATGGCCATCAACATTGATTCATTTGAATGCCTTACAAACCAAATAGGACGATTACACTTGAAGAGATGTGGCCCACTGCCAGCAATCTCTATCTTCATTGTCTACGCACCAACATCCACATACAAAGAAGATGAAATTGAGAAATTCTACATGGAATTGAAGGAGTTCTATAAAAAAGATCACACCTTCTACAAGATCATAGTCGGTGATTTTAATGCCAAGATAGGACCGAGAAGATCGGCTGAAGAACTCCACATCGGGACCCATGGCCTAGAATGGAACGAACGGGGTGAGAGACTGAGTTCATCATGTCCACCAAGACCATTCATGGGAACTCACAGTTCCAGAAAGCTGAAGCGAAACATTGGACATGGGAATCTCCTGGCGGACAGTTCCACAATGAAATTGACCACATCATCTTCAATCAACGGTTTTGTCTGACCGATGTAGCTGTCGTCCCCCAAATTCCAAATAGGATCAGACCACCGTCTCCTTCGTGCAAAAATTCTACTTCACGCAATGGGGAGTAAAGGCTGCAAAGTTTAAGAAGAGAACTCCCAGAACGACCACCAACTGGGAACTCTTTGGCACCATTGCAGCAACATGGGAAGATACCATCATTGACCGACATCGATGAAGAATACAACCGACTGGTTCAGCACCTCCATGATTGTGCGAAGAATGCTGAGAGAGAGAAAGACACAAAAGGACGCCTGTCTTCAGAAACTCTCGAGTTCATTCGCCAATGTGGCAAGGCGCGAGCCTCAGGAGACCAAATGCTAACATCCAAGCTTGCTAAACAGTGCAGAGAAGCGATAAAAGAAGACCTCAAAGACAGAAGAGCAGAAATACTGGAAGATGCAGCAGAAGCCGGGAAAAGCATTCGCACTGCCCGCCTTTCCTTTGCCAACTATAAGACCAAGATGACTGCCCTCCGACGCCTGATGGATCTATCACATCTTCCAGAAAGGCAATGGAGAAGATTATCCAGGACTTCTACTCAAATCTCTTTGATAGCCACATCCACCTGCCCACATACCAAATTCCACAGGATGGATATGTCATTCCCAACGTTCTCCCTTCTGAAATCCGACATGCCATCTCATCAGTAAAAAGGGAACAGCACCAGGCCCAGACAAAGTCAGACCCGAACACCTGAAGAATCTGCCGTCGGTACTCATCAATACACTAGCTCGGCTCTCCACACGCTACCTGTCCGAATGCAAGGTGCCCTCCCAATGGAAAACTAGCAGGACAGTTCTACTGTTCAAGAAGGGAGACATTCACGACATCGGCAACTATCGCCCCATCTGCCTGTTGTCTGTCATCTACAAGCTGTTTACACGAGTCATCCTGCACAGGATTAGCAGAACACTAGATGAAGGACAACCATGCGAGCAAGCAGGCTTCCAGAAAGGATTCAGCACAATCGACCATATCCACATGGTAACCAAGCTCATTGAGGTTTGTAGGGAGTACAAGATGCCACTCTGTCTCACGTTCATTGATTTACAGAAAGCCTTTGATTCTGTGGAGACTGAAGCAGTCATCGAAGCCCTAGCCAAACAGGGTGTTCAAACCAAATACATCAAGATCCTTTGTGAGCTGTATTACGGATTCACCACCAGGATCTCACCATTCTACAAAGAAGTGATCATTAATGTGAAAGAGGGGTTCGACAGGGTGATACCATTTCACCAAATCTCTTCAGTGCCACCCTCGAGAACATCATGCGACAATTAGAATGGGAGGGGAATGGGAGTGAAGATAGATGGTCGGCAAGTACGCCACCTCCGCTTTGCTGATGACATCGTTCTAATAACACCAAACATTAGCCAAGCAGCACAAATGCTGGGTGACTTTGACCGAGAATGTGGAAAGATAGGTCTACAGCTGATCTAAAGAAAACTATGTTCATAAAGAATGAACTAGTTCCTGAGGCCCCATTCACTCTCAATGGAACAAACATCTCTGAATGCAGCAGTTATGTGTACCTAGGCCGAGAAATCAACATGATGAATGACCTAAAACCTGAGCTGCGCAGGAGGAAGAGAGCGGCATGAAATGCCTTCAAAGGCATTGAAGAAATAGCTAAAAGAACAAAGAACCTCGGCTCCGGGCACATCTCTTTGACTCCACCGTTCTCCCTGCATTAACATACGCCTCAGAGACCTGGGCCCTATGAAAGCAGGATGAGAATGCTATTCGGGTCTCCCAGAGAGGAATCGAAAGAGCTATGCTTGGAATATCACGCCTCACTCGTGAGAGAAGGAATCCGGAGTTCTGACCTCTGTCGCTATTCCAGAATCAGAGATGCTGTCTCGTTTGCCAAGGCATCGAAAATCAGATGGGCTGGACACGTAATGCGATTTGGAGACAACAGCTGGACTAGAGTCATTACTGACTGGATCCCACGGGATGTCAAAAGATCACGTGGCCGCCCACCTACAAGATGGTCAGACTTCCTTGTAAAGACCCTGAAGGAATGGTTTGTGGCTCTTCATATTCCTGAATCAACCAGATGCCATTGGGCTACATTGGCACGTGATAGGGTCCAATGGAAATGTTACTGGCGCCTGCTCGAGCAAATCGATGAATAACGGGATTCAAGTGATCAAGTGATCAAGTGATTTTATCATACCACTGTGAGATATACAATTACAAAGATATACAATTAAAAAAGTTCATATTTGGGTTTTGGTCATACAGTGTTCCAGCACCCATCCCTTCACCAGTGCCCATCTCCCACCACCAACTACCCGGTTCCCTCCCCCTCCCCTAACCCAACTCCATGGCAGGTTCTTTATTTCTTTCACTTTCTCTCTCTTTCTCTTTTCCTTCCCTTCCAGACTATGGATTACAGAACACACATTAAAGGGTTGTCATGTGCATCTTTTTGCCTCTATTTAATGCTCAGTTCTAGGTTGGTATTAGTACCCTCGACAATTGTTAGCACACTGTTCCATTTTCTTCTTACCTAGCCTCTGACTCTCACACGTTTGTGATAATTTCGACCTTTGACAAGACCTCCTGTTACAAGGTCATGTTTCACTTAACCTTGGATATTGGTATCATAATATGTATATATATATTTATGTCATGCAAATACATGCAGTCATTCTGTATCTGTCTCTCTCTTTCTGGCTAATTTCACTCAACATAATCTTCTCCATGTCCATCCATTTATAGGCAAATTTTATGACTTCATTTTTCCTAACAGCTGCATAGTATTCCATTGTGTAGATGTACCAACGCTTCTTTATCCAGTCATCGATTCTAGGGCACTCTGGTTGTTTCCTGATTCTGGCTATTGTGAATAATGCTGCTATGAACATAAAAGTAGGGATGGTGTTTCTGCTGCGTATGTTTGGCTTCCCAGAGTAGATTCCCAGGAGTGGTATGGCTGGGTCAAATGGGAGTTCAATTTCTAGTTTTTGGAGGAATGTCCATATTGTTTTCCAGAAAGGCTGTACCAGCCAGCATTCCCACCAACAATGGATGAGTGTCCCCTCTTCTCCACATCCATGCCAGCATTTGTTGTTCTTGCTCTTTTGAATATGTGCCAGTCTCTGTGGTGTAAAGTGGTATCTCATTGTTGTTTTGATTTGCATCTCTCTGATGATTAGTGATGATGAGCATTTTTTCATGTTTTTTTTGCCATTTGAATTTCTTCCTTGTTGAAGTTTCTGTTCATTTCTTCTCCCTATTTTTGATGGGGTTGTTTGTTTTCTTCTTGTAAAGTTCTACCAGTGCATGGCTGCTTTTTTAAAGTGAGTAAAACTTGATCACTTGACGTCCTGTTATTCATCGATTTGCTCAAGCAGATACCAGTAAGTAAATAACTTACTGATGTAAATAACTTTCTGATGTAAATAACTTTATAAACTATTAATACTGACTGGCTCATTTTCCAGTGGCTTTATGTACACCTTAAAGCGGCCATTTCTTAGGTCATGAATAGAATAGTTTCTAGAATCAAAATATTTCTCTTATAGTGCCTGGGTTCATAGTAGGTAAAGCAAAGCATATCTATGTGCATCATGCATCAGGGAGAGTGTCCACAGGGGCAGTGCACATACCCTGCATTCATGAGACCCTGAATTTAATCCCTGATACCCCATGCACCCCATCTCTGCCCCTAAGACCACCACACATGGCCCTACTAACCCAGAAGCACCAAATATGAGCAGCATTTCATGAGCAGGCCCTCGTATTGAACCATTCATTGACTGAGGATTGCCAGGAGAGGACCTCAACCACCCTAGTATTTCTTGGGAGACCCTCTCCGCCAAAAGAAATGGAGCCAGGTTCCCAGAAGAAGACATTGAACTGTTAATTTTTTGTTCTCCTTCCCCCTCTGCCTACCCTCATACTCAGGGTACTCAGAAACACAGCCTGCTTTAATACTGTGTTCACTTGTATCTTTATGATTTCTGGGGTTATCTTCTGTCATGGACTAGTCTCTATATTAGTGAAAAATCACTCTTTAATAATGGCATTCACTTCTTCGGAGTTGACAGACAGAGAAACCAACAGTGGGAAGAAAGATGAATCGCCTTTGATTTGGCTCCAGCAATACAGGAAGGACCATGCGTCATCCTTTGATCTTTGACCCAGATCCCTTCCCTGTGTTAGTCTTCTCTGTCAGCGTTGCTCTAGGCTTATTAAAGACCCCCTACTTAATTCACCAATTAATATTTAATCATAGTATATTAAACCAGCACCATAGAAGTGGCCCCTAACTGGGAGAGGGGAAGAGGCATTTTTGGATCAGAGAAGTCTTGTAGCACAGAGCAAAATTCTAGGCTTTTTCATTATACTTTATGACCCGTGGCCTGGCGCATCCTAGTTAGTGGTCAGTAAGTAATTCTTGATTGACGTGACTTACTACAGGCTGGGGGAGACGGTACAAGCTTTACAGTGAGTGTCTTGCACGCTGCTGACTCAGGTACAGTTCTCTGTACCACATGGTCCTTTTGAGCACTGCTGGGTACAGCCTTAGTGTTCATCGAACACCTTTGAGTGTGGCTCTAGAGGCCTCCAAGCATGTCTGGCATGACCTGGATAATTCCTACCAATGTAGAGTCCCAGGAGCACATACCCTTGAAACCTTGCATTGTATCACTGACCCTGTTGGCCAAAGTTACTAGGAGGGCCACTCAACCACACGGTGGCCCACCTATTCACCCTTCAGGATTCTACTATTGACTGGGGCTAGGAAAGGGTGTCTCTGAGAAAAAAAGGTTTAATCCTATTTTTCTTGTTTGAACATTTTTTTATAATGCAAACTACAACTTTCCAGTTCTTGATTCTAGTTCACATGTTAGAACATTTCTGTTAAAGTCTGGTTTTGAAGAAGCTGCCAGGTGGAGAGAGTATTGAGTTGGTGGACACATCAGTTCAGAAGATGACTCATAATAACCTTGCATTGCAGTTAGGATTTCTGGATGGTAGATGACAAACTTAGTCCATGAAAACAGATATTTTGGAAGCAGTCTAAGAATTGGGCATTCCAGAGCAGATATGAGAATGGGAATATGGATGAGTAAGGTCTGTGACAAACTGGAACGGGGCACTCTGCCCCAAAGCATTCCCAACCAAACTTTTGAATGTTTGTAGACAAACAAAATGTGTGTGGACCACATAGTTCCTGGGCTGGTGCTCAGCTAACAGAGAGAAAATCCTGTGCCCAGCATTCCTAGTGAGGAAGATCTTAGCCTTCAAGGACAACAAAAATAATCTTTTTTTTTAATGAACAAGCAGAGGAGCAATGTAGACCAGGTTGTTGTATTTTCAACAATACTGAAAATTACTGTGACTTGTAGTGAATAATTTTAGAAAACTTGAGTAAAATATGGGTAAAGCCGGGAAGAAATCCAAATTGCTTGAGCATAATTTTACAATGTTTAGGAATAATTTGCACTGAAGTGTGTGGTCAAAGAGTAGGAATACTTTTAAGAGTATTAATAAAACAAGCCAGTTTGACAGCTGAGACGTCTGGACCAATTTATATTCCTGTGGTCTTGACCAGCAACTCTTTCTCACACTTTAAATGACAGAGGTTATCACTAAAAAATGAAGTATACTCAAGTTGGCCAGTATAGTCAATAGAAAATACCTTTTTTGGGGTCTCTTTGCCCCATTTCATTGCTTATTCATTTTAGTTATATTTATTTTTTGTGACTCTTGATTTAATTTCCTAGCCTATTATTCAAGGGGCTATGCATCAATTCCACAAGTTACAGTGTATCAGGCTCTGTTGTAGGTATCTGAGAAGTAACATTGAAGGAGGCAGCAAACATCTGTGGCTGGTAGAATGAAAGTGTCCGAACATCCCCTAACGAGGGAGTGTCCGCTTCAGAAAGGACTGGAGTAGGCGATTATTCAGCCGGCCTAGTGTCATTTTATCAGTCTAAGCTACAATTTTGAAGGCTGATGTTTCTAGAATTTATTCCTGTATGGAGCTGGCTTGTAATGATCTGTTGTTCATGAATGTGGGGGAAGGAACACATTTCCCCCTTCTTCCGCCCTGCGTTCTTGGGCAAGTGTAATAATTGAATTGACATAAGAGAGATTAACAGAACACATTTCATTTTCTCTGTACAGGAGCTTCCAAGCCTCCAAGACCTAAAGTCAGGCAGGCAATTGAGGCTTATATAAGGCATTGAGAGCTAAGGGTGGGCTAAGGTGCTGGGGAATGGGGGGAGGCTTCAAAGCAAGCAGGACATGTCACAGGAGATAAGAAAAGCAGATGTTGGGAATCAGATGCTTGCCTTGCCACGAGGATGCATCTTTCAGATAAAAAGAGAGAATGAAAGAAAAAGAAAAGTAATCCTGGGTAATTATGTTCTTTGTGGTCCTGCTCCTGCAGTTTCAGCAGAGGTTGGTTTTTCTGAGCCTACTGGACTCAGTTGCCTTCAACTCAAAATAAAACACATGCCAAAGTGGCGCATTTTGGAGCATTTTGATGCAACTATGAACCTCATGTAAATATATTTTCCAAAGCCAAACATAAGTGTATCTAGACTCCTAAAGTGCTGCTGGCCACAGAAGGAGGGGAGTGGTGGCGTGGGGGGGTGGTGTGCTCAGGTGGGGCGGGCAACAGCTTGTGGCAAAGGAGTTGGGGTTCCCTAAAGTGACTGTTCAGTGTCTCTTCCTCTGGCAGTTTCACTGTGGTTGCTCCCAGACCTTTGGGTTTCTCCTGTGCACAGTGTAGAGTCCAGCGTCTCTGAACTTCTCTTTTCCTGCCTATGGCATAGAGAACGTTGAACCTGGTGCTCACTGCCCTGTTGTAGGAGGGTATAAGCATCATGGGGGATACAGACCCAGACACCCTAATCAGAATGGCTGGTGGTATGGGATGTGTCACTCCCTCCCCGGGACAGGAGGGCTTTTGCTTCTAACACGATTCTGCTCACACTCTTGCCTACAGGCGCATGAAGGCCTGTGCCCAAGTGCATCTCAGGTCTGTCTGCTGCTGCGACTGGACATGGTTCCCTTGAAACTTGTCTGTTGCAAATTCTTCTGCCAAATAGAATGGGTGAGAGAGGGACGGCCGGCAAGACATGGATGCATTGAAGGGCGTGTTCTTCGGGATGAGAGTGGGGTGGGGGTGGTGGGGGCAAGGATAGGGGATGGGAGAGCAGAGAACAGGACAACAGGTGTTGAATTTATATTAGAGTCTGTATGTCTTTTCAAGGAAGCATGGCTTGGAACATGCCGTCACCAGTCCTGGCTTTGTACTGAGCGCTAAACCGGCCACTCTTCATTCTGCACTTGGCTGGCTGTGGAGCCGCTTCGGTCTGTGCCAGAGGCGGGAGGCTGCAGGCAGAGTGCTGTGTAATTGTGCAGTTTGCTGTCTGCCGTCTTCGGAACAATGTCTCATAAAAATCTTACGCGGCTATCACTTTTCATGGCTAATGACCTGAGGAATTGGGAATGAGACCCAGAGCCAATTCTTGGATTAAATCTCCTAAGTCTCAAATGAGGCTGTGTTTAGCAATCGTCAGGGGTAAGGGCTTCTGGGGGAGAGCCCCATCTTTGGAAGGACAGTCAACTCCCAACGACCTCATTCACCAAGCCTCATGACCTGCCGGCAGAGTCCTGTAGACTAGCAGGCCGATGTGATTATCCAGAGGCCGCTGAGAGCCCCAGCCCAGCCCTGAGTATTTTATCCCTCTGTGTGTTTGCCCAGCCAAGGCCATGAGACTGTTCCTCCATTTATGAAATATTGGATGTCAGAAGCATTTATAGTCACATGCTGACCTGTAGCCTATTGTTGGGGCTCTCTGGGGAGCAGCCAGGGGTGGGCTGAGGGCCCCGGTCTGAAGGACTGGCCACATCTTTCACAAAAGGAATGTACTAGAACAGGAATGCTGGATCTCTGGAGATAGGTGGTCTGTTGAGAAAGGCATTCCAGGGCAGTTTCCAATGGACATTGGAGCAAATAAGCAAGTAAGTAAACACCAAGATAAGTTCCCTTTATGCCACTCTCAAACCAGGGCTTCTGTATCCCAGGATGAATGACAGTGAGCTGGAACCCAGGTATCAGGAAATGAAAAAGATTTCTACTGGGTCCCCACCTGGTGGCCTTGTCTCTGCAACTCACCCTCCCTTCTACCTTTCTTCCCTTCCTTCTACCCCCTCCTCCCTCCCTCCCCTCCTCCCTCCCTCCCTCCCTCCCTCCCTCCCTCCCTCCCTCCCTCCTCCTCCTCCCTCCCTCCCTCCCTCCTCTCCTTCCTTCCCTTCCTTCCTTCCTTCCTTCCTTCCTTCCTTCCTTCCTTCCTTCCTTCCTTCCTTCCTTCCTTCCTTCCTTCCTTCCTTCCTTCCTTCCTTCCTTCCTTCCTTCCTTCCTTCCTTCCTTCCTTCCTTCCTTCTTCCTCCCCTCCCACCCCGCTCTGGAGTGCCTGAGCTCATTTCCCACGAAGAACATGAACATTCTTTCGAATGGCAAGGTGAAAATAATTTTATTTTCATCACTTCCCTCACCTCCCCCACCCCCAACCTTGTGATGGATTTACTTGAAAAAAAAATAATGACGGGCTTCACAAACTGTCCTGACAGTTGTGATGCGGAGAGCGAGCCAGCTGAGTAGGGACGGGGAGGCATCTCTGTACCTATTATGGCAAAAATCGATAATGCTTTCTGTAAATTGCTCCTCCCAAAGGAGCCGAACAAATGCAGGAGATGGGGGGGAAGTCATCGTTCTGTGTGAAGGCTCTGTGTGCTTGGGCCAGTGCAATTATGAACAGGAGGGTGGTTGGGTCTGAGTGTGTGTGTGCGTGGGGTATGAATGCTGGGGAAGGCGGCCACGGATTCATCATCAAATTCTAATTGTTCACTTCTTCACCTCTAAAAGTGCAACCTTCCTTCCTTCTATCCTTTGCAGGTGGGAGAGTTTGGAGACAAGTGACCCCAGTCAGCCCTTTGTGAATAGCTAGTCTGTTTAATTGCTGATTTCCTGGCAGGGGGACTTATTGTTCCACCCCTGTTCTGGAAATTCTCTCTCACATGTGGAGCATTCCATACGGGATCTCTGACGGCAGACATCTTGGATGATTGAGCTGTTTCACAATTTTCCCTTGGTTCCAAAATCTCATTATCAAGATCTTTGAGAAGAAAATATGTCACCAATTCTTTGAGGGCTATTTCAAATTTGGGGTGTGTGTATGTTTTGCTTCTGAGAATGTGATTCAGAGCTGGCCCACTTCAACCTGCTCTTGTATTGAGGGTTCTTGCTGCAAGAAGACCCTAAAAATCCTACCCAGAAATTTAGTTGATAGAAAAAGCCAAAAAGAGTTTTTAAAAAATCATTTTGTTCCAACTGTTGTATTGGGTTAGGGCTGGATTATCTGAGACTTTTATGCAGGTCATTTAGATAATAGTGACCAAGGAGCAGTATGCGGTACTGGCCCAACCACAGTACTTCAAGTCCTGAAATTTCAGCCTGTCTTTATCTCCAAAAGTGAGCTGTCTCCTTTAGTTCTTATGGCTTGGGAGAACATTGTTAGAGCATTCATTGCCAACATTAAGATCATATTAGGACTCAGTTATTATTGGTATTAAAGCAGCCGAGCAAGATCAGGTGCTATTGAGTGTACAGGCCAGCTATGCCCTGCCACCCGGCCAGCATCCTTTGATCTTGGTATGCTCCACTCGGGTCTGTTTCCTCTGGTGTCTGAGCAACCTGGCATACACCTATGTTGAGCTGGCATGCGAAGGGGAGAAAGAAAACTGGGGTGCAGAGAGCTTGTATTTTATCTGGGAACCTCAATGAAAAGTTAAACCACCTCCTCCAAGGTGTCCAGTTCAAGGAAGGCAGCTAGGTTAGGTAAGGGGGTTTCAGACAGGAGAGCCCCCAAAGTCATTTAGATGATCAGAATTCAGGAGAGAACTGGCTCCTCTCACAAGAGATGAGATTGACATTGGGTCTTGGATTGTTGCATAAAGCGGTCTGACCTGTATCTTTGGTGGGTTAGTGTGTGAAAAGGTTCTGATGACTATGAATCAGGAAGGTTAAAACTGCAGAGAGCAGCTTTGTGAGGTGGGGGGGGGCGTGCAGAGGAGACCACAGATAATAAACTTCAGGAAATTGGAGATGTGGACATCTGGACCCAGGAAAGGATCACATTTATATGGTGGTAAATGTAGTCAGGTGGGTTGGGATTAGGTGGTAACTCACATGTTGAGATGAGTTTGGCGATAGCTCCCTGCAGTGAAGAATTTCCAGTGCGCACATGGGAGGGGAATCTGAAGGTGGGATGACTTAGAGGGCCTTTGAATGGATGGACACTCGGGAATGTGATTTGGGGAATCAATTGCAAAGTCAGTGGACTCTCGCCAGGTTGGTCAAACTCCAAGATTAGGCCCTTATGTGATGGAGAGGAGCCCAGAACTTCCCCCACGTGCCAGAAATGGAGTCATCTTCACCCTCATGAGCCAGAAACGAAGGCCCGTGTCCAGCAGTCATTGTCTGAAGGCTGCCCCCTGCTGGCAGCATCTTGCTCTGGGGATGGGAAGGTTGATGACCTGTTAAAGTCCATAACCCCAGATCCAACCGCATCTGACCAGTGTTCAGAACTATTCAAACTGTCTCCTAAGACCTAGAGCTGTTTGTTACCCACACGCCCTACTCCCAGTTGTCAATGATTAATAGCAAATGCCTGGAGAAGGGTTCACTGTGGATTCCTGTTGGCAGGACGTCTGAACCTGGCACTGCTGCAGGTTGGCAAAGGCAGCAAGGGAGGCCTCATGCATCCAGCTGGTGCCAGCAGCCAGGACCCGGTGCTCTGCTGCCTGGTTCTCCTTATTCTCCTGATGGGAAAGCCTTCTAAACAAGGCTGTGAATTGGTTTTCATGCTCGCATTGACAGATTGGGAAAGCAGTTTGTTCTACCAAATTTAACAATGATATATCATTATCACAACTTTGGGGGAGATCTATAAAATCAATAAGTTTGTAGCCTGAACAGGATTTGTACCGCTGGCTTGCTGTGCTGGTGTCAAAGCGTGAGCATATGGATTGAGTCACAGCCTGAGATCAATGGAATTTGTGGACAGTGAGCTCAATAACAAGCCCTTCTGAAAAGAAATAGATGTAAAAAGCAAATTTACTAGAGTATAAAAAAAAAAAAAGCTAATATCTTTTCCGCGCCTGGCTGTAAAGTGCTGTTTGGCTGCCTTTAGCTGCGGGGACTTTGAAAGCTGTCTAGGGTATGTGCTCTCATACAGAATGCTCCAGCACCGGCCCTGAGCACGGCGGGTACAGTTGGGTGCTTCTGTTTGCAGGGGTTTGTACTCGGAAACTCGCCAAGAATAGGAGGAGGGGGAAAAATAGCCCTTTTCTATTGTAAACTGAATAAAGAATAAAAACAGTCAGTGTGTCTGCTGGGGAGAGAGCACGGTGGCTTTATTTACTTGGTGCCGGGAGGACTCGCTAATGGAGAAGAAGAAAAAGGCATAATTAAAGAGTTTAATGAATTCGTGGCTCTTTTGTTTGAGTGGGACCTCGATGCCTGTTCTACAGAGACCTCACAAAGGGCCTGGCTGGCAGTGAGTTAAAAGTAGGAAATCAGTTTTTTTGAAGGCATTTTTATACTTCATTATCCCAGCATGTAAAATGACTTGTACTAAACGATTGAGGATTTTATTTTTCACTCTCTCTTTCTCTCCCTTTTCCCAAACAAAAGCGAGCATGGCGCGGCTGGTGTCTAATTCCGCTCTGGGTCCTGGAGCCGGGACAGGAGCCCGATTCTCGCCAGGCCAGTGGGCCCCGTCCCAGCTCAGAAACACCCCCCCACCCCTGCACCACTGGCTCACCCTCCTCCTCCTCCCCCCAGGGCACGTGCCCCAGAACTGGCAGTGGTGACCAGTGTGTTCCTCATGGGGGCCGGCCAGGTCTGGTGCTGAGCTGTGGGCAGGTTGTCCTTATGCACTGGATCAGCCGAGGTCGCTTTTCCTTCCCTCATTGCAGGAAAATAAAGCAGGCAGAAAACCCAAGAAAGAGAAAGCCAAGTTTGGGGAACTGTAGAGTGGAGCAGATGGGCACCTCCTTTTCCTCTGGGGTCCTTCTGAGGGAGGCTGGAGAAGTCAGTGAACTTAATCTGACAGATTAAGGAGAACAAGTGCCAATTTAGTGGCAGGTGTGTGGAAATGGGAAGGGCCAGGGGCACAGAGACTCCTTGGGGAGACGGGGCCCAGAGAAGAGGGAAAGCAGAGATGTCACGTGGTAAAGCCTTCATCTTGAAGAGGGGGAGAGTTGAGATTCTCCAGTCGGAGGCCATGTTCACGGCTCACCCTCCCCTGCCAGCTGTCCCCAAACCACGCTCTTCTCTGTCCCCAAAATGGGGAGCAGGGCTTAAGACATGGGGTAGGAAGGGGGCCGAGGACTGAGAGCAGAGCAGAACTCCCCTGAGTTGGACGAGGCCGATGTGGGGTATCTGTCCTAGCCCATTTGAGTCTTCCGGGGAGATTTAATACCCGGCTGTTCACCCCCAACCCTGAACTGCTTTTTCTCTGGACTCTCACCCTGCTCCTCTGCCTTCTTATGGGGCTAATTGAGTGATGCAAGTGACATGAGTCTAGGAGTGATAAAGGAAGAAGGTTGTTACTTTGGCCTGGAGAGGTGCATGATGGAAAACTGGTGGGAAGAGATACCAGTGCTTTTAGCTAGAGAAAGGCAGGACAGGGGCCTGGGCTTCCGGGAGGCGGGAGGGGTCCTACTTCCCTGACAAGGAAAGGCGGGGAGCTCATACTGGAAATAGATGTTCTGGCCCTGGATATCTGCCTGCCATGCGGGTTAGTGTCCCAGAAGGAAAGGTGGATTCTGGAGGGTTCCTTGAGTGAGAACTACACGCCAACCTCCGTTCTCCCAGGCAGGGAATTCACTGGAAGCCCATAGGGCCCTGGTAACCTTAACTCAAACTATTCAACCTGCCAAGCTATTTGATGCCAAGACATCTAGGGGTGACCATTCTGAACACAGGGGATACCTATCCTTTGGTTTGGTACCAGAGGAGAATGGTCAAGACAGATCCTTCAGGGGACTGGGAATGGGGAGAGGCAGGCCAGTTCATGACAGCACAGAATTTCGTGGGGTTCGACAACCTGAACAGTCAAATAAGAGGTGGTACCCAGGTAAGGTTTCCACTGAAATCTGGCCAGGGCCCCCTCAGGAGGCAGGGCTTGAGTGGACACTGTGTTGCTTGCTGAGGGGATGATCAGAAGGGGAAGCGCCTCTGGTTCAGAGGGGGCTGCTTAGGCTTCTTGCTGATGGCTGAGGGGTGCCTTGCCTCCCTTCCAGTAGGCAAGGGCTGTGGGTGTCAGAGAGCTAGGCCCCTGACAGGCTACACCCCGACTTCACATGGGGGAGGTCCCGCTATGGCTCCCCCACACCACCTGGAACCCCATGTTCCACTAGGAACAGGCTATGAACACAGATCTGGGCGCCCAAACAAAACATCAAAAGGACAATGACAGATGTGGTTAAGTCTCTACATCACACACTGTCTTGGGGACTGGAAAGGGCCCACGTGGGCTGGAAATGATGATCCGCCTCTTCTCTCTCTTTCTGCTTCCACATGGAGCCCCACAGGGTGTTTTTGGTGGACTCAGTCTTCCCAGCTCACTGCTGTGTCTGACAGCCTCCCGAGAGCCCCGAGAGGCCTGTCCTGGGCACCCTTTCCCTGCTCTTTCTCAACCTGCTCCCACCTGGCCTTGCCAGGGCCCAGATTTGCATTTGCAAATCCTCTCCGTGCTTGCCAGGGTCACATTTGCTTATGGAGCAATCCTGGATACAGGGGTTTTATTTCATTTTCCTCCATGGATAAACACTACAGTGTAAGCTCCAGTCATTCGCTGTTGGTTCTAGGCCTCTTCTTCCTCGTTTGGGTGTTGTGCCATACTCTGCAGTGCTGAGGGTGGGGCCTTCTCCAGCTTGCTAGACAGTGCTTGGGGCTCACAGTGACTGTGTGCGGTCAGGGACCAAACCTGGGTCTTCTGCATGCAAAGCACACATGCAGGCCTTGGGCTGTCTCTCTGCCACCTCTTTTTTTTTCCACTATTGTGCTTTGAATAGAAACCCCAGACTTAAACTTTAACCACCGATTAAGATGGCTCAACTTCTGTGTATGGGTACTGCAACATACTGGATCCATAAACCTGAATTCCAGATACAGACTGCACCAGAGGGGCTGATGGGGCTGGTGGGGTGGGAGTGGGACTTAAATATTTTGGTTAAACACATAGACCTCAGGTTGGGGCTAGCAAGCTCCATGTGCTCTTGCTGTCTCCAACTGGGACCCTGAAAAGCGTGAAGGAAATGATTTCCACAATTAGCCCTCACGTTGGAATCACAGCGCCTCTGTCGGTATAATGACCAGGCTCGGTGGTAATTTACAGCCAGTCCCCGGCCTTGCTGAGTAGCAGGGAAATGCCGTGAAAGTGACTGTTAATATTGATCAATGAGGGCTGGAGAGAGTTGCAGACCCTCAGCACTGCCACTTAAAGTGGGCAGGAAACCCAAATTGACCAGTAATAAAGTGTTTGAGGTTGTACGAGGCGGCTCCTGGGGAAACGGCCGGCTGGAGAGGGGAAGCTTGGGGGAGAAGCTGTCAATTACCCTTGTTTGATGCCCGCGACTAACCAGCTCGGGCGGCGGCCAGGCGGGCTTGGGAAGCAGCCACCCGCTGCCTCTCTTGGGAAACCACCTTTGTCACTGCAGGAAGGGTGACAGCGGGGATCCTTTGGCATCCTCACAGGTCCAAAGGCCTGACACTTCCTGCTATGGTGGCCCAGCATTCTTGAATCTTTGGGGACCCAGTACAGTCTGGCCTCTTAGAACTTTTGCCTGATGTGCATGGATGCTGGTTGATGCAGGCTTTGGACGGAGCAGTTACTGGATGGAAAATCCGAACTCGAGAAGTGCAGATTTGGATCTGGAGCTAAATATCACATTGGTGTCTGTCTGGCCTTCAGGTGCACACATCTCATTTAAAGCAATGACGTTTTTTGTTTTGCATATAAATAATGATGATGATGTTGGCCATAGTGGAGAATGAACTGTGTGCTCCAATTTCAGGGCTCAATGGTTAAACTCGATTCATCCTAAAAACAGCCCCACATGGACAGGTGCTAGGATCTCACTGATTGACCATAAATGCTGGCAGTGTAGGACTCCTGCATTGGGCACGACTTTACATGCCCAATGGGCAGCTCTTGAGACAAGTCACCGCTGTAAATGAAGCGTCTATATGATTATTTTCCTCCCACTCACTATTATTGGAAGGACAGATATTTTTCTTTGAATGGAATCTGTTGCTCTTCCTCCATTTGGGGTTTTTGCTATTTGCCTTTAAATTTATCGGGGCTCAGTTGCAGTCCATCAGCTGACCATGCTTCATTGAGAGTTGGGTGATTTAGTTAAAGCTAACCCTGAAAAAATCAACCCAAACAAGATGATTATAATCAATTTACTTAGATTAAAAGATCAAGAAGTATTGATGGCAGCCCAGGCTTCCATGGTGTGTTTCATCTTTCTCCTTTCCCTAATTCCTCCCCTCTACCACGCACAATTTTTTATTCCATCTCAAATCTCACATGAAATCACCTGGGAACTCTTCTCAGGCAACTATCTGCATTTCACCCCCCACATTATGAAAATTTTGAATCGTATAGAAAGAATATACAGAGATTAGTAGCATGTCCTGGAGGTCAGTTGGTCAAATCTGAGCACTTTGCCACATTTATGAAAGATCACGTTTTTGCCACCACATGAAATATTCTGAGTTCATGGGAGGTTCCTGTCTGAGTCTTGACGTAACCCCGTTTCTCCTTTTTTTTTCTTGCCTTCAAACTTGTTTTCTTTATGATTCTTTTGCTTCACTTCGCTTTGCTTTTTTTTTTTCCTCTTTGCTTGGTGATCTTCCAGGATTATTCCTGGTGTGGTTCTCAGGTCACTCCTTAAGGTACTCAGGGAACCATGTGCTGGTCATCAAACCTAGGCCTTCTGCACCCAAAAGCACGCACTCCAACCCTTGGAGCTCCAGCACATTCCATTCTTGTTTTGTTGTTGGACCACACCAAGCAGTGCTCAGGGCTTAGCTTGCTCCTAGTTCAGCTACTCAGCGATCACTCTTGGTGGTGCCTACGGGACTATGTATGTGGTGCCGGGGACTGAATCACAGTTGGCCACAGCAAGGCAAGTACCAAACCCTGCGACGTCTCTCTGCTCCTTTCACACATGCTCGATGATCTATTTCTCTAGTATCTTCCCTAGCATTTCTTTGAACACCTTTATAAAATACATTACTTAGAACGAAATCCCTGTTTCAAGGTCTACTGCTGCCACAACCAAAACACGGGGGTGGGAAATGCCCCCAAATACAATAGTGGTTTCTCCTTAGTCTAACAAGGCAGAACAAGAGATGCTAATGGCCCTGCAGGTGGCAGATCCTGGCATGTGGAGTGTACACTCTCCCCATGACCCCTGGGGCTTGGCATTGCTGGGTTTCCTCTCTTTACAGAGCAGAGTCACAATAACTTTCAAATGAATGGCTTTCATCCTCATTTTATTTTCTAAACTTACATTTCCTCTCTTCTGTGTTTGGGAGAATTCTGTAAAATGCAATTTCCTGTTAATTTCGTGAAGAAGAGTAGGCTGAGAGCCGGTGATTGTTCCCTCTTCAGGAACTCAGCCTACCGTCCCTCGGCCCGTGCTGCGGCGGGAGCATCACTTCATTGCCGTGTGTTCCTTTGAATGAAAAGGATGGCGATTTCCAGGCGAAGGGGGTTTGAGAGCAAAAAAAGAAAGAGTTGCTACATGTTCAGCCTGGACTTGCCTCATCTGAATTGGCTTCATCTGCATCTCAGTGACTTCTAGCAGGAGTCAAAGGCATGCCCAGCTCACCTCTTTCAGCCTGATTGCTGCATGCTCTTAATTCCTGAGTACCTTAAAGATAGAGGGGGAAGGTACAAGAGTTAGCCAGTGATGGTAGAAAAGGCTTCAGTGGGATGGTCGGCTCCATCCTGCTTTTTCTTTTCCTTCTTTGGACTCACTCTGCCTTGTTACCTCCAGGGTTCCTTGATACTCACCATGGGAAGCAGAAAATGTTTAGTGCATCTTAAACCTGCGCGTTGCTGGCCTGCGCTCTCCTATCCATCTACCTGTGTGTCCACCTTAATGTGCTTTTGTTTAGTTATTGGAACGTCCAGTCCAGTGTCTGCCCTGAACCTCTTGAGACTCTTAAATCTTTCTTATTCGTTGCAATGATTCAGGTATGCACAGTCTACCAATCTCTGCACAGCTCTTTATTACTAGTTCGTTACGGGACCGTTTCATGGCTCTCTCTCTGCTGCCACTACTGGAAATGATAGACCTTTCTTCTTAAATTCCACCCCTGATTTCTCTTTTATTCTGGATTTCACTTATTACTTGAATTTAGCCTAGTTTTAACATTGTTGGCTAATATAGGTAGATGTGTGTATAAAATTTATTTTTTCAAAGAATGAGGGCTTTTATTCTTGCATGGTTGTTATTTTTTTAATGATGGTTTTAATGGTAGTCCAAGATGTTCCTGCCTAGGGAGCCCCTTTCTTCTGCCCATAATGAGGAGTCACTCATTTGCACTGTCCTAAGATTTATGGAATGATGAAGTGTGGGGGTGAAGCACCTTTTTGATGTATTATATCTAAAATGAACTATCCGTAAAGCAAAAAGAGCACCACACAAAGGGCCGTAAAGCTCCGTGTGTGTGTGTGTGTGTGTGTGTGTGTGTGTAAACACATGAGTGCTGGTTAGCCATCTGTTTATTGAGCTGCACGACAAGGTTCTAGTTTCAGACTGAGCTATCATTTCATGCCATTAATTATTTTGTCTTGATTACCCTTAGCCCTCTCTCCTTTTCCACCCTAACCACCTCACCCTTTTTGATGCATAACCTAGATGCTACCTCACAGAAACACAACTATGTTATGAATCATAATGGTTCATTTCACAAAATCTTGACTGTGGGGCAAGTGAAAGAAGGGACTTTCACTGTCGTGCACTGAGATTTTAGACATCTGACCCGGACACATTTGGAAATACAGAGAATGTTCTCTTTCCCTCTCTTGTGTAGAAATGTCCCAGCGGAGTGTGTTTAGTTTTCCACTAAAATGGCACTAATGTCCCTCCATGGGTTTGACTCACTGAATTCTGTGTATCCCATCTTTTCAGGACCCCAAAAGTCTCCCTTATTTCCCCTGACCTTTCACCTTTGCCATTGAAGCTCACGGGGTGGGGACCAGTAGCTGCACAGGTTACAAAGTTGGCAGTTGTGGCCCCTACTGACCGCAGTGCTTAATTTTTAAGGTCAAAGACCAGGCTAGTTTTGAGGCAAGCTCAGTGCAACTATTGCTGGCTGCTGCTGTTGTTGTTTAATTTAGTCACTGTGAAATGCAAAGTTATTCATAACTGGAATACATTGTTCCAACACCAATCCCTTCAGCAGTATCCACTTTCCTCCATTAAGATCCCCAGTTTCCCTCCCACCCACCATACCTACCTCTATGCCAGGCACTTTCTTTTTTTTTTTTTCCCTTTTTTTTTTTCTGCACTCCAGGAATTACTCCTGGCGGCGCTCAGGGGACCATATGGGATGCCAGGGATCGAACCCGGCCGGCATAGGCCGGCGCGGCAAGGCAAACGCCCTACCCGCTGGGCTATCGCTCCGGCCCCCCATCCAGGCACTTTCTAATATGAATTTTGGGCACTGTCATTTACAGTATTGCTGCATAGCATGTCATCACCCTTCAGCACCCCATGGGCAACCCTTTCCCTCCACCGTTGTGGTATTCTCTTCCCAGTCCTATCCTTCCCCCATAGTACAAGCTTCCTACTGAATACCAGTTTTCATGTTCTTCAGTTCTGTTGCATTGGGGCATTTGTTTTTCCCCCAACTGTATTTCTTTATATCCTGCTCATGAGAGATCATTCTGAGTCTAACCCTCTTCCTCTGCCTAGCTTCTCTCTGCTGGATGTTCTTTGGTCTTAGTTTGCCAATAGGTGAATCCTGGAAGGAAAGGGGACCCTCATCATCCCTCGCCTTACAAACATTGGGAGAGACAAAGTTCTTGTGGTCTCCCTCCTGCCGAAAATAATGCCTACAAGGAGAGGGCTGGAGTGATAGCACAGTGGGTGGGACATTTGCCTTGCGCGCCACCCGACCCGAGTTCGATCCCCGGCATCCCATATGGTCCCCTGAGCCCCCACCAGGAGTAATTCCTGAGCGAAGAGACAGGAGTAATTCCTGAGTGAAAAAAAACAGGAGTAACCCCTGAACATCACCGGGTATGACCAAAAAAAAAAAAAAAAAAAAAAAAAACTGCAAAGGAGCCCTCTGCTCTGGGCTGTGTCCTGACCCCTCTCTGTTGGTTCTCCCAAATAGCCCTCTAAGGCCTTGTCATTTCTCTTTTTTTTCCTGTTGTTCTGGTTTTCGGGTCACACCTGGCAGTGCACCTGGGGCTTTTCCTGACTCTGTGCTCAGGAGTGACCCATGGAAGTTCTCAGGCAAACTATGGAATGCTGAGGATCGACTCCAGGTCAGCCGCATGCCAATTGCCTTATCCTATTGTACTTTTCTTCACTGCAAACCCTGTCCTTTGTTGCTCTCTCAGCCTTTCGGCACCCAAATCCCACCTGGTTGAGGGCAGAGGCGGCTGCTCTACCCCCAGCTCTGCAGAAGACATAGAACTTAAGGAGTGGCAGTTCCTGGACACAGAGCTCTATTTGCTTCCTGGATTTTGAAAACGAGGCATTTCATTTCTAATCATGATTTGAAGACTATAAATGCACTTTCTACAATACAAAACACCAGCTGTCTATGGCTTGTGATTTTTTTCATTAAAAATCCCTTTGCTTCTTTCCTCTTGCTTATCTTGATAGTGCAAGATCGGAGACGCCCATACACTTACCAACCCCCTTCTAGGCTCAAACTTTAGGATATTTTCAATATCTGCAACATTATCTTTTGAATAATAATTACCTCTTATATTAAATTATAAGACAGCAGGATTCAGGATTAGATCTCCCCATATTATTCCAGTGAAGGAAATTATGACAGGGGTCATTTTTTAGAATTATGTAGCAGGGTAAAAGGTCCCAGGCAGCATTAGAAGGCAAAGGCGTTTATAATTAAATTGTAATTTAGGCCAGTGATTTATCGTTTTCTCAATGAAAAATTTGGTGCTGCCGAGAGATCCTATGAGGAACTTTAGTGAGATACAACTTAATGAAATAATAAAAAGAAAAAATTATTCCAGAATAGATTGTATTATAGTGGTGGAACAATTGCGGCCTGTCTGCTGAGGGTATTTCCATTATCAATCCTATTTTTCAAGGATTTCTAATTTCGCTATCATTTGCTTTTCGGTATAAAACATGGCATGGGAATTTTTAGTTTTAGATCTAAAACAATTTAGGGAGTCTTTGAAAGTATGGGTAAAATCTTTTTGTTGGTGTTTTTGATGTTCACACGTTTGGAGATGTTTGACCATTTGCTTAAAATCTGTTGAAAGAGAAGAAATGTGGATTCTGTAATTCTGTCCAGCCCCCACCACTACCACACACACATCCTGTGCCTCATTTAGTTCATTTATAGTGAAAGGTGGCTTCCCTTTGTTGACTGTGCGAGGTTGTGTCCTCCAAAATTGTTTTATGATTTTCTGTTCACAATCTGTGACCCTCTTAGATTAGACTAAAAGTCAGATCTCTGGGAAGAATATTCCCCGTGAAAAGAGAGACTGTGGAGTATGAATTATTCTGGGGTAAAGTTAAAAGGTGGGGGAACTGGAAGAGAGGAAAAGCTTTTGCTGGAAAAAAAGAGGAAAGAAAGAAGAATAAAAGATGGGGCCTGAGGAATAGTTGAGTGGGTAACATGTTGCCATGAGGTAAATACATGAGCATGAGGCTGATCCAGATTTGATCAAGAATTGTCAGGAGGAGTATCTGAGCACAGAGCCAGGAATAAGCCCTTAATGTAGCCTGTTGTGGTCCCATAACTGAAAACAAAACAAAGAGAAAAATCAGACTTTTTGCAACCTTTAAATACTAAGTAATTTAGATGGTGGAGAATTTGGTTCACTCTAAGCAGTGCCCCGGTCTACTCCCAGGTATGTGTTCATAAATTAGTCCCATCAGTTCTCTGGGACCAGATGGTGCTGGAGATTAAACTGGGTCCCGCGCATGCTGAACACGCACTGAGTTCATTGAGCTATCTCTCTAGTTCATCTTTCAGTACTACATAATTTTTGAAAACTCTCTGTGACCAAATATTTGCCTCTTGATGGACCAATTCCATTGATGTTCTGAGCATAGAGATTGACTATTTTTTTTAAAAATGCATTTTGTATATGTGACATGATACTTTGTTTATTATCATCCAAATTGTTCACTAATTGTTATTTTTTAATTGTCTTCATAGAACATCATTGCTTTAATGATCATGGTGGTAATTCTTTGAAATTAATCATGTACTAATAAACATTTAGTGACATGTGTTGTAAATAATTGATGAAAAATAGTCTAAATATCTATTTATCCAATAGTCAGCAATAGCTTCTTCACTGAATACTTAATCTTTTGGGTAAATAAAGTGTGTTTCAAAGAATGCACTGTGCATTTACATAATAGACTTTAGGTGGATTAAGAAAACAACATGTATTTTACACATTCTTTAAATATGTTTTTCTTCAATAGCAGAAGTTGTTATCATTCACTGAGTAAATAACACACGTTTGAGAAATTATGTAAATACTTGGAGCTAGAAAAGATGATAATGTCTTGTAAGGACCCATTAAGGTTTGTTGTAGGAGTCTCTGAGCAGACAGTAAGTTTTGCATTTTTTCTTAAAACATATCTGGCAGTCCTTAGGATGAACCTTACAGCAGCATCAAGTGTTCAGAAAAGAGGCGTATCTGTTAATTTTCAGTATGCCTTTTAGAATACGGTTTCCGGATGTTAACCTGTAGTTTCTTAGTCTGTGGTCTCAACCTCTACACCAGAGGCAGGACTGACTAGTTTTGCTCCTGCTGACATTGCCAAGCAAGCAAAGTCCAAGGGTGATTAAAAGCAGAGAGGCAAGCGGCATGGCCTTGGGCTACTGACTTAACAGTTTTTCATCTGTAAAAATAGGAATAATAATAGATTCTGCCTCATAGCGTTGTTAGCACATTAAATAAGTATTAATGTAAAGTACTTATAACCGTTGAGTAGGTACTTAATAAATGCTAGCCAGTCTGTTGTTTATTTGTAATTATAGACTGTGTACATCACCAGTAGACAGACATTGACAGAAATATTCTATTAAAGACCTGTCATCCAAACTCAGTGCTCTAGATTTTGACCTACATCTGAAAAGCTCTTCAAAGTGAAGCCACAAAAGAACCCGAAACCCTAGGGGAAGTGACTGATGCTGAAGCAGATCCCCAAACTGGCACTTTGATTCATGTGAAATTCGTTAATCTGACATTTTATATTCCATGATTGTGTCCTGTTACAACTTTTTGTTTCAAATTCGGGGAGGGGGAGGGGGAGTAGTTTAAGAATAGTGAAGGTGTCCCTAGCCCCCTGATGTTAACTCACATATTGTATGATCCTGGTAACAGTCTTCAAAACCAAGACATCAGCACCCAGAGAATCCGATGATCTGAAGGTGCGTCTTGATTTGAGTTTCACCTGTTTCCTGTTCTCTTCTGGCTCCAGGATCCAGTTGAGGAGATGGTTCTACTTGTCTTATCTCTTTAGTTGCCTCCCCTATGTGACAGCGCCTCAGCCTGTCTTTGACTCCTGTGACCCGAGCAGTTTTAAAGAGAACTTGTCATTTACTTTGTAGAGTGCCCTTCAGTTTGGGGTTTTGTGATGTTTTCATAATTAGATTGAGGTCACACAGTTTGGGCAAGAATATCACAGAGGTCCCGTGCCCTTCCCCCATCTGTCATACCACAGGGGTAGATGACAGCCTGTCTTTTTCTACTGTAACTCCGTGGTGTTACACTCTCCTTTTTGATGGTCGGTAGGCAAGTAGCTGCTATTAGAATTGTCATACCATAGATCAAATAGCCACTGTTGATTGTTGTACGTTTTAAGCTGGGAATTTACTAACACTTTATTCCTGCCTTACCACTTCATTTAAAGAGTCTATTATTATTTCCAGAAGGCACTGCATGATATGAAAGCCACAAGCTAAAGAGATGAAAGGAAACTGAGGAAGGGATGCTGTGGGAAAAGGGAAGAAGAGAACAGCTGAGATCATCAGCCATTATGCTCATATTGTGGGTGTCTTTAACAGGGTTGATGTTAGATGCAAAAAGAAAAAATGGACCCCAAACTGAGCAGCATGCCACCTCCCGGCCTTGTTGGTGCCTTTTTTTTCCTTTTTGGGTCACACCCGGCGATGCTTAGGGGATGCTCCTGAATCCACACTGAGGAACTGCTCCTGGAGATGCTCAGAGAAATTCCTCATATGGGATGTTGGGGATTGAACTCAGATCACCTGCAGGAAAATGCCCTTTCTGCTGTACAGTTGGTCTGGCCCCCTGTTGGTGTGCTTTTTAAACATCAGAATGTGGAAGGAGCTTTCCAGTCTGTGTGGTAAATGGGAATTAGTGGGAACTGAACGTATCTTTCATCAATGGCACTTTGATTCAGAATTCTTTGGGGGAGGGTGCTGAGGATATTAGGCCACACCCAGGTGTGCTCAGGAATCACTCCTCACTATCCTCAGGGGACCATATGTTAGTTTTAGGGATCCAACCTGGGTTTTAGGGGTTGGCTGCATGCAAGGCAAGTAAGTTACCCTAGCTACTGTCCTATACCTATGGCTTGTTTTGGTTTCTTGACTCAGCACCATTTCCTTGGCTAATGGTGATTCTGTAGCTGCCACAAAAGTGTCAGCCTGTTATGTCCAAGTTCACAGAGTCAACTTCAGGAGGGCTAGCAAGGTACTTTTCCTTACGTCTTCCTCTTAACAAGCTTCAAGTCAAGTTAGTCAACATTCCAGCAGAGCCTGCAGTGTCCTGCTCCTGTCTCGTGGTCTTCTCTCCCACCCTGCAAGCTGCTTTTTCAGAACAACTGAGATGCTTTGCCAGAGGCGATTCCTTCTGGCAGCATGCTCAACTTGGTAGCATGGAGAGCAAGTCAGCATTGCCACAGAAGCTGATGCCACCGTTAGTAGCCACCAGTGACAATACGGATTTGGTGACTACATCATCCATCTCCCTGTGACCTGCAATATTCTGGGGGCTTATATAAAACTCTATGTCCAAGACTTCCCAGTGGATATAAGCTCTAATCACCCCACTTGTTTGTAACAAGTTTTTACTTGTTACAAAAGTTTTATTGGCTTTGTTGCTTTCCATGTCTTATATTCTAAGGCTATTGGTTTCACCTGGGATCAAGTCTCGCCTCCTCTAAGTGACTTGTGTTCTAATCGTTGTGTACAGTTGTACATTTGAGAGCATGCAATGTACAGTGTACATTTGAGAACACGCAAACCAGGCCAATTCTGAGTGCTCTCTTAACATCAGATTGCTTTCCAATCCCTTTCCTCTCCTTAGCTGCTGCTTTCTGATTCCGTTTTCCTCTAGGCTCTTACCTAGCTGATTTTTTTTTCTGGAAAGGCCAGAATGAGCAGGTGAATGGGTGATAAGGCAGTGGGGATGCCGAGACAAGTAGGTCTCACACAGCCAGTGCAGGGCATGTATTGAGTACCTGCTGTGAGTCAGGCAACAGACTTCATTAAGTGCTTTCAGTGGTTAACTGGTCTCATTCTCTTGACAGCCCTGGAGAAAGGCAGATGGTTTTGTGTCTATTATGGAGATGGGGAGAAAATAACATGAAGAGGGCTGAAGAGAGGGAAGTACAATCACAAAACTGCTAACGAAGCAGCCTTGGTTTGAAACCTCAGCTTTTGACCTTTTCACAACCTGCTCTGGTGTCTTTCGACAGAGAGTCTTGGACCAAGAGCAGCAAGACCTAGGTTTGAATCCCAGCTCTTCTCTTTACGAGCTTTCACAGCTTTTAGGCATGTGGTTCCTTTCTCCTGAACTTGTCCTCATGTCTATTAAATGGAAAATGACATGTAAGCAATGATGATCATCATGAAATATTTTATTTCACTGTAGCCAGTCACATGCACTGAGGTCATCATTTTCAGCCAGAGGAGGGAAATAGTATTGATTGGTATTTGGCTGAAAAAACTCTTGTAAACTATTTACCAGCTGGGACTCATATATGGGTGGGAGTGAGAGAATAGGTGGAGACAAGGATTTTCCTCCAAAATTGATCACTCTGTTGCACTCGCTTGTGTAGAAAGCTCTGAGTAATGAGGTAGAGTTGTGTGTCTGAGAAGGTGACCTCATCCTTCCTGGGGCCATGCATGGATCTAAGCCTCCTTCACTCCATAATGTGCTGGCCCTTGCCTAATCTTGGGGACTGGCATGGCTGCTTCCCCCCATTTCAGTAAATGACCTAGTCATCACATGATCTTTCCTGTGATTCATTGTCAAGTAAGGTGCTTTTTAAAAAATGTTTCCAAGCATTTATTACCACTTGGGGGGTGTTAAAAATGTGGTACAGTCTATGCAGATTTTCAGGCAGAGGAGTTCAATTCCCAGCCCCCACTGGGAAAGTTGAACTGCATGGAAAGTCATACAGTGGAACCATCCTTGCTCTACCCCTGAGACAACAGAATCAAGACGTATCTATATGAAAAATGCACGTTGGTGATTCAGTATGGGAGGCATCACCTTGTCTAGGATTGGTCTGTCAGAGAGACAGGTACCGTATCAGAGATGAGATCTGTCAGAGAGGCACGGCCAGTAGGTCATGTCGTTGCTGATTCACATCTCACTGTTATTTGGTTCCTCTCATCTCAGGAGCCATTGTGGGGAACTTGTCATTTCCACATGTGAGTTCATAGGCGGAACAACTTTCAAAGGAGTAAACCAGGGATCAGGAAATGACCCAAGTAGGGAATGGGAAACTTGTTGTCTGGTATAGGTGGCATCCTTAACTGAAGGGAGACTTTTGCACTAAGGCAGAAAGTTTCTTTCTGTGACTCCACACACTTATGCCTGTTAGGCAAAGACCAATATGCAGGTACAGAAGTCAAGAGCCTGACTTTCATCTTCCCTTGGTGCCAGAGACAGGCTGATCTGGATTCTCACTTTGCATTTCTTGCAGGTTGAGTTTTAGGAGCTGTTCGGGGAAACTTGAGGATTCTGCTCCCACACAAACATTGTAAGAAGTCCTAATCTGAAGTGAATCTTTTATAAATAATAAACAGCAAAAGAGGATGCATCTACTTATTTTAACCACCAAATAGGTCAAGCATAGTGTTGGAAAAATGCAGGCATCACAATAAAACATTCCTCAGCTGCAGAAATTGATGGAATATGCCGATTTTCTGGATGTGGTACAGGAAAAAATAGCGCACACCTATGCTTCACAACGTAAAATATTTATATGTTATCTCACAAAGTGCAACTTTTGAAATGCTATTTATTGCAAGCTAATAGAACTCACAGGTTCTCTGTCCTCATGGAAGTCTATCTTATTTCTCCTGATTGTTTAGCGGTTCCTGCTAACGTTAGTCTCCAAGACCTGTAGCATCCTCGAGAGAATTGTAGCTCTTGCCAGTTTTTTGTATGTGTGTGATGTCTTGCTGAACAACTTGGCATTCATCTGCAATCCTCTTCCGTTTCTTCAATGGATCTAATTTCACATGTTAAGAATCTTATTGTTTGCCAGCCAAAATAAAACGGCACAGTTCAAAAACTATTTATACAATTTCAAAACATTTTTTATTCAATGTTCAGTGGGCTTGCCTTTCTCCCTTGATTGTATGTTCACTTCATATCTTTCATGCCAGAAATAATTAGACAATTAAGTGCTGATGCTCTGGGAATAAAATGGCATATTTTCATGGAAATGCTCACCTGCCAAAAAGAAAATCCCCCATCTAGTTCACGTTCCTCTGAAAATGGGGTGATTTTTTGGAACTCAGTAAAGTGTTGTATGTGAACCCTAACATAGATATTTGCACTTGGTTAAAGATATGGCACTGTGATTCAATTGAGAAATGGCAATAATTACTTTTGCCCTGGGAAGAGTGAATCTTGCAGTTAAAAATGTACAGAGGTTAGGTGAGGCATAGCTGCACTTTCCCCAATTTGCTTATAGCACAGTCATTTCCCATGTCAGTCTGTGATTCTGTAAAGGTAAATAAAGCTGCCCGCTGTCCTACTGCGCATGCAGATGTATATCAGTATGAATGCCTATGTTGGTGAGTAACCTTTGTTACTGTTTTGAAATCTCTTTCCAACCAATTCTTTCCCTCCCTTCCACATTCCAGAATTGGCATACTTAGAGGAAACCGAAGCCCTGTTTACTTGGGATCAGACTGCTTGTATGTCTGTTGGTTCTCATTCATATAAAAAGGATGTAATGCAACTCCCAGCCAAAACCACGGGGCTCTTTCTGTAGCTTCCCATTTCTACTGATTGTAGTCATCTCTGAAAACTTAAGTGAAACCCTTTACATTCCAGGAGAGTTCTACCTCTTCTCCCTCACCCATGCCTTTCCACCACATTCTCTTCATTAGTTGTGAATCAGTAAATCCAAGTCGTACTCCAAAGAGGATTGTTAAGTTCCACTTGTTGAAGGAGGAATGTCAAATAATTTGTGGACATCTTTTAAAACCACCAGAATCTTGGAGAAAGATTTCAGGCAAAGGAGTGGCGTGTATCATCCATATAAAACAGCTGGTCTAAAATGGGATTGGAGGAAGATATCTGATACAAGTGGAGGCCAAGTTATTTGATTATAATCTCTTTTACCCACTAAACAAGAAACCCTGTTAAGGCAGGAACCACATCAGCACTGATTCCCCAGCACTTTAAATTCCTGCATATAAGAGATGCTCCTGAAAAATGTTTAGAATGTCAGGATCAACCTATCAGTCAATAAATGAAAGTAGAATGAACAATGAGTGATTTTTGTTGTATAACTTGTGAGATAATATGTTAGAAAGATACAGAAGAACCCCTCTAAGATTCTCTGAGGCATCTAGGCTACCACCTGAGTTCAAGCCAGCAACCTGTGTTCTTCCTTGGGAAGTGCCTTTCCTATCTCAAGGCTTCAATTTAACAGTGGACTGTTATGAGACACTCTCCCCTATAACTATTATCAGGATAATGTCATCTTGACTCACAGGTATCATATTGGATGTAGGATATATACTGAATAAATGCTAGCTATTATTATAATTTTAATATTTAGTTCTTCAGCTACTCAACAGTAGAGACAAAATTGGAATGTACTTGTCTTCTTTGGAAGTCCATAATCTTGGGGATGGAGCAATAGTACAGTGGGCAGGTATTTGCCTTCCATACAACTAACCTAGGGTTGATCCCTGGTATGCCATATGGTCCCGCAAGTCTTCCAGGGTGATTCCTGAGCTCAAAGCCAGGGGTAAGCCCTGAGCACTGCTGGGTGTGGGCCCCAAACCAAAACAAACAAAAAAATGTTTACAGTCCTAATGTTTCTGTTTTAAATAGTGAATATGATTTCAGTCTTTCACTGCTAGTATACTTGAACTCACGGGGTCCCTTTAGTTAGTATTTTGATAGAAATAATTTAATACTTAGCTTTACTAATTCTTTTTTTTTCTTGTATTTATAATATGGAAGTACATGATTAAGTTTCTCAGAGGTTTGCAGACTTAGCAGATTTCTCTAGACTATTTCCTTAGAACCTTCATGATCATTTCATTGACTAAATCAGAGTTTGCCAATGAGGGACCACATGTTAGCTCCCCAGATATTCTAGAGGGACTGCAGGTGAAAATTTTGTCAGTGGTGGGGGGAGCACAGTTTGAGACTTGGGGGAAATCACTAGGATGGGGCAGGGCACAGAAAGGAAAGGAGGCTGAAGGGGACCCTGGTTGGGAAAAGGTTGAAACACACTAAACTGTGCTCCGTGACAAGGACAGACCAGCACCAGCGGCAGAAGCATCAGGAAGTCCCCAAGTCTCCATTTGCTAACACGGAGACTTCATGTAACCCATGTTGGTGAATGAGCGAGAGAACATTCATTGATTATAAGCATCAGTTTCTTCTCCGCTTTTCTTTGCATGCTATTCAGTCTTAGGTGTGATGTGGGGGAGTGGGGAGATAGGTTTGTCCATTTTCAAGTTATCACTATTAAACTACCCCTAACCCCTGAAGTTTAGAATGACAAGCATGTCATCTCCTCACTAATCGTAGAGTAAGAAACTTGGTCTGAGTCTTTGGGGGGTGCTGCTGTTCTTCCCAGGACTTGAAGCTGGCACAGGAACAGAAGCTTCCAGAAGGGCTTCCTATGGGTGTTTGGTGCTCTGCCATTGTCTGGACCCAACCTGGCATTCACATCCTGGCTGCCAAAGTAAAAGAGCTCGGTGCAAAAGTGCTTTTCAGGTTTCTGCAGGATGATGTTTGCAATGTTGCCCAATGCCCTGTCTGGTCAAGAAAGTCACAAGATCAAGCATTTAGTTTCCAGGAAGGGATAGATAAGCCTCACCCCTTCCCTTGATGAGATGCTGTGTCTCATTGCAAAGGAAAAGTATGTGTGTCATCAAGCGAAGGAAACAATCACTGCCAACATCTTTTGCCAACAATTACCTGGGTGTGGAAGAGAGTTGCAAGCTCTGATTTGCAAGGTGTGAAGCAAGTGCTTAAAAATCTTTTGAGGGGCTCACAGCTCAGAATTACACTCGACATGGAATTGATTTGAAACGCACTTCTTGGGGAGCTGCCCCAAGCAGTTTACATGAGGAACACGGAGTTTCTGGAATAACCGAAACCTTAAGAAACCTGCCCTCCCTCTGAGGCTGAGACTCACCCAGATCAAGGAGTTTGAGTGTCTACATTGGAATCCACACTGTGACATGGGTGCAGAAGCCTTTGGGCTTAAATTCGAAGTCTCCAGAGAATGGGTCAGCTTTGCTCATGGGAATCTGTAGTCTTATTTTTCCAGTGACTTTAAGTTAAAAATCTAGGAAGCCCTCAGAGATTTGGCTTTTTTCCATCTGAGTTATGGTATAGAAATTCCAACATAGCCCTCCTGGGGAGAAGCACTGGTCCTCCTCTCATGGGCACCCATCCCCTCAGCTCATACCTGAGTCCAGCAGCTGGGGAGATTCCGAATGGGTAGTTGGCGGGGGGGGAGGAGATGGAGCACAGACCTCATTTCCCCAGCAGCCAACTGAGCCTCTGCACGTGTTTGTTGCTGCTCTGGCCATTGGCTGGGCCTGTCCTGCACCCTCCGTTAGTTCAGGGATTGCTCCTTCTGTTCTCCCTCTCATTGCTCCTTACCTTGACCTGTAGGTCAGGCGTGGTGCCATGTCACAGCTGCCCCAAATGAACCTGTGATGAAGGCCATGGAGCACTTCACCAGGATGCTCCAAGCAAATTTAGAAACTTGGAAGATTCCTAAAAGGGTTTCTTTCCCCATGGAATTATGGTATAAAATTATAACTGCAGTTATGTGACATCAGTCTTTCAAGCTCCCTATCATCCATTTGGATTTGGATATTTTGAATTAGAAAAAAATATAACACAAGCAATACAGCTTTGCCTAAAGGCATGTATTACATCTTTTGAGGACACATCCCATGGTGCTCATACCTAACTCCTGGCTCTGTGCTCAGGGATCAGTCCTGGCAATGCTCAGGGACCATATGGGATGCCGGGTATAGAACTCGGTTGGCTGCATATAAGACCGATATCTAACCACGGTACCATCGCTCTGACCCCAAGACCCCACATGTATCTTTTACCTCAGGGATCAGCCACTTGGCAGATACTTTTGAAACATCTTTAAATGGCTGGATTTGCACCAAACCTGGGTGCATCATTTAGTTCAGATTAAACTCAAAGCAAAACAAAAACATATCATCCCAAAGACAAAACAATATATATTGCAGAAATGTTGGGGTTCACCACAAGAATGATCTTGAACGTAGGTAGTGACTAAGCCTTTAACAAATATGAATCATGGTACTTCCCTTTCTGTTACCCATCAACTGGAGAACACACTGGGGTTGGGGCATTCCCTTGAGGGCTTAGCTTTCATTTCTCACTCTTGGATAGGACAGCGGTATGTGTAGCCATGAAAGACCCAGAAATTTCAGACTCAGAAATCAGACACCCCTTAGGTTTAACAATACAATTTAAAAGTAAAGGGATCAGTACGTCTCTTCACACATCCTCCTTTTGTCTCCACGGAGATGGTAACAATTAAGCGACTATTCCTCAAAGATCTACAAAGAAGTTGTCAGGCATTTACTAAGGAGGGGGACCTGGAGCTCCTTCAAGCAGAGGAAAGGCTCAGCCTGGATGCCTGTGGCCTGGGTGAGATGCCAAGACTTAGGGCTCTGCATGGCCAACTGTTCTGCATTAAATATTGTTTTCAGCTTCTCCCTCTCTCTCTTTTCCCTTCACTCCCTTCTCCTCTCTCTCTCTCTCTCTTTGTTTCTCTCTCTCTCTCAGCTCCACCTTTCCCCACCTCTCACTGATATGTTTCTGGTAATTTTTTGTGGCATGATCCTCTCAAGGGTCAGGTTTCCTTTAATTTTTTACTTTAGTCCTGACTCACTCATTTGGTCAGACACTTCTACCTCCAATTTGGTCAGTAAGTCTATCTTTCGCAGTTTTGTAGTGCTGCCCATTATTTTATAAATTAAATGTTGATTTCCTGTTGGTCTTCAGTAGTATATATTTGGGGGTGTGGCTTCATGTCTTGCACACTGTACCTACCACTAAAGTTGTTGTGTCATCTATAGTCTCAGATTGACCCCCACGCAAAACACACACACACACACACACACACACACACACACACACACACCTTTCCCTTCTCCCTCCGTCTTCCACTTAAAATCTACCTGTAGGCCCAAGAGATCATAAAGCAGGTAGAGCATTTGGCTTGCACACAGCCAATCTGGTTCAATCCCTGGCATCCTATATGGTCCCCAGATCCTGCCAGGAGTGACCCCTGAGTGCAGAGCCAGGTGTCTGCTCTGAGCACCACTGGATGTAAACTCCCCCAAAACCTGGCTTTTTAAACAATTGATAATCATTTTTCTTAAAGCAGCAATTGTTTTTCATTAAAATTTTGTATTTTGTTCCTACAATCTACTCATTCACATATCACTTTTGTCTGGAAATATTGGGAATATATTCATGGGGTCATTTTCTAGTACCTTGGACCTTCTCAACACCTTAGTGTTGCTTTTAACACTAAGCAAATAGTGAATATTAGGTCTCTCCTCTCCCATTAGATGATGAATCCTCCAAGAGGTAGTCCAAGCCTGGTCTAACATGACATAAAATAAGTACAACCTCCATCATGTGCTGTTTCTGACACTCTTTCAGGATTTCTTGATTTTAATGACTTCTTGACATTTGGTGTCTTAACACCTGTGCTCTGTGTCTTAGTACTATGCTGGTGACACTAATGGAACCATGCAGTTTCCATATAATAGTGAAGGCAAGTTAGTGTTACAGAAAAACACAAAAGAGGGAAAGGTATACCTAAGTTATTAAGTTCTATTCTCAACCCAGAATTTGTCCTAATTATTTTTGGAGAAGAAATTTTCTGTCCCTCACAACATGCCCCAGATGAAGACTATAAAAAAAATCACAAATAGCTTTTATTTTTTCCTAAAATAGTGCTTAAACCACAAATTAAGGGAAAGTATCCACCATTAGTAATTTATTCTTTAATGTGAAATGAATTTCTATTACCATCTCCTGTCTCTTTTAGAAGAGAGCAAAACAAGGAATGTTTCACAAGCTTGCTTTTATTTGTGTCTGGGGAGCTAACATTTGTCATACTTTTTTATTGGAACAGTGCTGTTTTATAAAACCGTATATCTCAGAGGGGACTGACACAACAGTATCAATATTCCTCCACCATGAACCTCTGAGTCCTTTCAACCCAGTGACTAACCCTTGGTACCATCTCTTCTATGTTAAGAACCTGAAGGTTTGTTTTTATTGAATTTTGTCCATCCATACATTGTTTCTTTATGTATCATGTGTGAATGAGATCATCTTGTATTTATCTTTTTCCTTCTCACTTTTCTTAGCATGTTCTCCTCCTGGTCCATCCAAGTTGTAGCAGAAGGCAAGAGCTCATCTTTTCTTATAGCTGAATAGTCTCGTGTGTGTTGGCCATGGCTTCTGTATCCTCTCCCCCTTTCATTGGTAATTTGGTCCTTTTCAGATTTGTATGCTACCCGCACGGCAGAGCCTGGCAAGCTACCCGTGTCATATTTGATATGCCAAATACCAGTAACAATTATAGACCTCATTCCCATGACCTGATGGAATGGTTTGAGGCTCTTTATGTTCCTGGAGCAAGCAGGTGTCCTTGGGCTCTACTTGCATGAGACAGAACATATGGAGATGTTAATGGTGCCCGCTCAAGCAAATCGATGATGAACGGGGAGACAGTGATACAGTGATACCCACAGCTTTCTTATTGATGGAAAACAGTAACTCCATTGTGAATGTGGTGAAACAATTAACATTCGTATGAGCTCTAGCCTCTGTAACGATCTGACTCACAGATCGTTATTGACTTCTTCATACATGCCTTATTTTTTTGCTGAGTATACAAATAACAGTGCCCAGTTATCCGTGATCTTTTGATTTATTTTCTGAATTTTTACCTTAAACAAATCCTTTCTTTCATATTTGCAGGATTCTGAAGTTCTCAAATTCTTCTGAGATCAAAGAAGAAATAAAAGAAGCACTCTCACCTAACTTGGTATGTAGACATGTCCACATTGGCAGATGTTACTGCAGAAGCTTCTGTGGAAAGTTTCATTTATTTAAAATAGCTGAAGATCCATGTAAGCAGGGAGTGCATTTCCCTATTTGATGTCATAAACTTATGATTCAAGAATAGTGTATCATAGTAAGCAACTTAAATGTCAATAGTCTTATTTATCTTCTATTTTCCTGATATTCTGGCATGACTTTTGATGTATCTAGAGCTTTGATGACATATGACTAACTTCATGTCTGGCCCTGAAAAAGCAAACAAATACCCTTGTTATAGATTCTGTTGGCACTAAGTCAAAGATCAATTTTTAAGGAAGATACTGCCAATACAAGTCACAACTTTTATTGTTTCAGTGGTTAGTTATTACTGGTCTTGCTAAGTAGCTCTGAGCTAATTTCCTTGTTGAGATTGAGCACAATTCTGGATTCCTTGTTCTAGAAATGAAAGAAGCACAAAGATGGGCAAATCCACAGTGGAGGAAAATAGGATGTTGTTTGGAATTCATTGGATGTGTCTGGAGTTCGTGGTAGTTGCTAAACTTGGTGATGGCTAAATTCTGGGTTTGAGTATTTCTTCATAAAGGAACAGAAAGGAAGAGGAGAGGTTAAGTTTGAAAGAACACTGGAAGCAGAACAGAATTGTTCCCCATTCCCATACCTCTTTGATCTCCCAGAACACTCTGGCTTTGGAGCATTTTATTACCCAGCAAAATGTTCTCCTACATCCCAGTGTAGGAGTCAAGATTTTTGTATTGCTTTGGAAATATTCTCCTCAGTGTCACCATTAAAAATAGTGACACTGTTAGAGAGAGAAGAGGAACTTGATTCAATGCATTAGATATTCGTTTGATGAGTTGAGTAGACTAGAGACTTGGTATCAAATGTATTGATAAAATATTTTCAAAATCAGGGTTGGTTTCCATTAAAATAAAGAGCTCCTCTGGAGGATTATTTTATGATTTTCTTCATTCTATTTTCATTTCTTTTTAAGTCACTTGATCACTTGATCACTTGAATCCCATTATTCATCAATTTGCTCGAGCGGGTGCCAGTAAAATTTCCAGTAACAATTTTTTTTTTTTTGTAGTTTAAAAATTAAGTATCTCCATAAAAATAAGCCAAGCTTAAACTAGAGATTTGAAGCATTCAGTGCACTTGACCCTTGAGATCTGATCTTATTTTTTGATGTCTGGTCATCTTATCCTGGTTGTGAGAACAATAGCACCTCAGAGGAAACTCTGACATTCGTGTACATTGGGGTCCAACACACTTGAATTTTCCAACAATGAGAACATTGGGTGTCTCTCTTTGTGTGTGTTAATGGTATGGACTGATTTTGTAGATTCACTGCTGCAAGTTGTAAATGATGTATGAAATGAAAAATTCCTGTCCAGTGCACAGAGCAAATCTATACAGTTCTATGCAATCTCTGCAATGCTGGGCTATTTGTTTTAATATTTCCTTCAGACATAGTAATTTTTTGGTGAGTCATATCCAGATGCTTGCCATTGGCACAGAACTCTGATTTCCTTTCTATATATTTTAAATGAGTTTCAGTTATGTGTAGGTATATTTTAATCAAGTACTGGATTTTAGAGGACTCAACCTTAAAATTAATATTTTTATGAGAATAATAACAATATATTTGTTTTAATATTTTGGAAAAATAATGAAGAGCCCTTTGAGTAAAATTAGAAATAATTTAATCCCATTAGGAAAATTATCTTTTGTTTGCATTTAACATGTATCTTAAATAGTTTTTGTTCTCCCTGATTATATTGTGTTCTTTGAAATATATTATTGACTTGTTGGTTATTTTTTTACTTCCACTTGCGATGAATCTTGAAAACTTTTCTGTTCTTTTAAAAATGTGATCACTTGTATATTATTCAATCATATATGTCTAACACAAATAATTTTTACCTGTTCTGATTGAACAGCAGATATTTAGATTCTCTAAGATTGCTAGTATAAATAATTCCTTGATCAATACTGTAACATTTTAGATTTTATGAAATTATATAATTAGATTATATATGATTTTAGAAGTGTCAGTACATATTTGGTGATACCAAATATGTTCTGTTCTCTTTTAGTATTTTCTTGCCTGCTGAATTTGTAAGCTTTTTTTTTTACTTAATTTAACATTATTTCCTCCAGTTCCATCCAAGTTGCAGTGAATTGCATGATTTCATCATTCCTTGCAGCTGCATACTATTCCCTTGTGTATATATTCCGCACCCTCATTATCCTCTCATCTATTGTTGAACACCTGGGTTATTCTACATGCTAGTTATTGTAATAAGTGCTGGAATGAATAATGGTGTACATAAGTTCTTTGGAATGAATGTTTTGTCTATACCAAAATGAATGTTTTGTGTTTGAGGCAAAGATACCATATTAGTGGAATTTCTGGGTTATAAGAAAACTCTTTATTTTTTTGCTTTTTGGGTAATACCCAGTGAAGCTCAGGGGGTTACTCCTGGCTCTACACTCATTAATTACTCTTGATGGTTCTGGGTGACCATATGGGATGCCAGGGATCGAACTCAGGTCAGCCATGTGCAAGGCAATGCTATGCTATCACCCCAGTCCCCAGAACACTATTCTTAGCTCTTTGAGGAATTGACATACTGCTTTCCACTGGGATTGAGCCAGACAGTGTTATCAACGCTAGTTCCCTTTCCACCACATCCCCTCCTACAAATATTATTTCAGGTTTTTCTTTTGATATGTGTCATTCTCATTGGTGTGAGATATCAGATTCTCTTCTTGATTTGGATTGTCTTGTTAAGTGACAATGAGCATTTTTTCATAGTCCTATTGGTAACTTAAGTTATTAAATGATTTCATTTTAAGGCTTTATCAGTAATAGATTTCTAGTTTTATTTATCTGTCTCTGAAATATCTCAGCTATGATTTTTACAAAATTATTCCGTAGGGGCTACCTTACATGATGCCAACTTGTGTTTGAACCCTAGCATCCCATACAGTCCCTCAAAGTCTGCCAGGAATGATCCCTGAATGCAGATGCAGGTGTAATCTCTGACCACTGCTAGCTATGACATGATCCATAAACAAACAAAAGAAATTCAATTATCCATTCAAAATAGCATATGTGAACATTTTGGGAAGTTTATACTGGAGATAAAGGGTTTTATTTAAACCTAGAATAATTTATGTTGTCTTACTAATTATGTTATCTAGCTCTTCTAAATCATATTTTACGCTTGATTTTTAACTGTTTAAACACCGTGGTTTACAAAGCTGTGCATAATGAAGTTGTTTCTGACATTCATTGTTTCAACCAATCCCACCACCTGTGTGATCTTCCCTCTATCACTGTTCACAGTTTCTTACCCAACCCCCAAACCTGCCCCCTTGGATAGTTCAAAATAATTTATTTTATATTGCTTGTCACAACAAAATAAGTTAAATTATCAAAAAATAATTTAGTAAAAGAAAATTTATGAAAATTACCATATCTCTCATTGGGGTTATTAAAGTCATAGAGGGTTCACTGAGATGCTTGGTGCTAGTTGAGCTTCTGTGTTATTGCCTTTGTGTATTGAGCTTAGTTGGCTTCTATGCTGCTTTCCCATCTAATTTGCTGTGGTCCAACTGTGCTCTCGGTATTGTTGAATTTGGAGGAGGTCCAGGATCTGTGTACCTGGGAGTTTCCTCAGCTTGGTGTCTTTTCAGAAATTAGTTGTGAAACAGTGAAGTTGGACCATTGTGGCGGCTGTGGGGTGTGGGTGCGGGGCTTCTGTAAGGTGGGTGACATGGCCAGTCCCCTCCAAGGATGCCCCAAAGTTTCAGCCTGTAGACCTGTATGCCCATGAGTTTCATTGTCTTGGCTTGCATTTCTCCTGCAATTAGAGTGAAGCTGAGTCATTTACATGTGGTGTCCGTGTGGGTGTGGCTGCCAAGGTGCCAGCAGTGGGAGAGAAGGGCAGGGCCTTTTTATCACTTGTAGAAGAATACTGAACATTTTTGTTAATTTGTTATTATCCTTTAATTCTTCTCTATAGAGATATTGGTGTTTGGTGAATCATTGCCGTATTATTTGACACATATACATCGTATATTTGTGTTGAGTTGTACTCAATATAAAATCTGTGAATGCTTAATTCATTCTGTATTGATTTTTCCTTTATCTAATATTAGATGAGAAACTTGTGCTTTTATATTCTTGTCTCTTTTTACCATCTTTTGATGATCTTTTTTCTTATTCTTTTGGTAATCTTTGCCTTTGGTATATATTTTTTCTAAAAATTGTATAATTGGTTTTTGTTTTGTTAACCAATTTTATACTTTTATTTTTCACAGATTAAAAAGGTCATTAACAAGTATTGGCATAAATAAAATATCAGACTTCTTTGTTTTGTTTAGTTTCTGATTCTTCAGGTGTATTTTTGCCATTGTTATTCATCTTTGGGAATATGTACTATTTCCTTTTATTTGTCTTTCATAGAGGGTGTATGGAATTATATTTTATTTTCACCAAAGTTTCTTGAAAGCATTCTTTAATCTATGGTCCTCTGTTAAATTTAAGAGCAAAAACATTTTTTCTCTTCTGATTAAATAAAAATAATTTAGCATACATAGTGGTAGCCACACATATCACTATTCATGCTTTAACAGGACCTTTACTCTTGTTTTTTGATAATATTATCTCAGGTTTGAGAAATTACATCATTCTAAAGATCATTACTATAGCATTACCTACCGTTTCAAGAAGACTGTTTATAACTTTTGTCTAGATTTTAAATACTTTTTAATCTGTCTTATTTATTTATTTAACTATTTTTCACAAAATTCCCATTTTTATTATACCTTTTCTTTCTTATCGTCAAGCTCTTAATTTTTAATATCTTAATTTTTTAATATCTGACTTTGGATAGTTTTTCAAGAGAATACACAGTTGCTGTTTTCTGAGTTCATACATTTGTTAGGGTACTTTTCTATTCTTTGATAAGGTTTGCAATTCTTAAATTGTTACATCTTCCCTCTAAATTATGCAATTTAGTGATAAAGACATATTCCTCAAAGAGATGTCCAAGACAAGGCTGATTTGTATGTGTAAAGCTGAAGGTGTGTATATGATTGTCCTTTTTCCATGCCTAGATATTTGTGAGACTTTATTATTTTTATCGTACCTCAAAAGATTTTAACCAGGGATGCCTCTAAGTATAGTTTAGTATTGATGATAATTATCCTTTTTTAAAATCTGTTTTAACAGGACATTTTATTTGAAAATTTTATTTTATTATAGTTCTGTCCCATTTATCTTATTCTTTTCATGAATTCCAGCATTCTGGATATTGAAATCACTAAATGTTGGTTCTGTTGACTGTTAGATACCTGGGTGTCTGGACTCAGAGCCTGGTGAATTCTAGTTCCCAATAATTATATATACATATGTAATCATATATATACATATATATGCATATACATACATATATATACATATGTATATATGTATATATACATATATACACATATATATGTATTGGTTTTTGGGTCACACCCAGCGATGCTCAGAGTTACTCCTGGCTCTACACTCAGGAATTTCTCCTGGCTGTGCTCGGGGGACCATATGAGATGCCAGAGATCGAACCCGGAGTCAACCACGTGCAAGACAAATGCCTTACCCACTAGACTATCGCTCTGGCCCCAATAATTATATTTTATAATGTACAGATGTCTGAATAAATAATAAACCCTATTTCTGGTTTTCATATGTCTGTTTTCCTTTGATAGCTTTCTTATTTAAAAAATAATCTCTTTTTCCCCTCTGACTTTTAGAGAAGTGTTATGAAATAGGCTTTTAAGGAAACCATAAAACTGAAGAAGATTATGCTTCAAGACTTACCTGTTTGGTTTGAGTTTTTTATGCTTTCCTACTCTGCCTTATCATGAGGCTGTGGCTTTTCCTTTTTTGTTTATTTGGTTTAGGGGTCCACACTTGGCAATGCTCAAGGGTTGCCCCGACTCTGCATTCAGGGGTTACTCCTGGCAGTGCTTGGGGAATCATATGGGATGCTGGAGATTGAGCACAGGTGAGCTGTGTGCAATGCAAGCATAGGGTGCTTGCTACCTGCTGGACTATTTCTCCAGCCATGAGGATATGGTTTTTATGGAACTGTCTTTGACTGGAAAACCAGAAGTCTCCTAAGTCTAATATATTTCTTCTGAATGCATAGCTAATTCAAGTTCTTCGAAATGGTTACGTTCAAGTGTAAGGAAGAGTTGGTATAGTTAAGATTAAGCTCAGTTTCAAAAGTCCCTCTTCAAATATTACTATGGATTACTCCTTGGTATCAGTGAATCATAGCTAAATAAAAATATCCTCACATTTCTTTTTTTTTTTAGAATTTATTTATTTATTTATTTTTTTAAGTATTTTATTATACCACCGTGAGATATACAAATAAAAAGATATACAATTAAAAAGTTCATGTTTGGGTTTTGGTCATACAGTGTTTCAGCACCCGTCCCTCCACCAGTGCCCATCTCCCACCAAAAACATCCCCGGTTCCCTCCCCCCTTCCCCAGCCCTGCTCCATGGCAGGTTCTTTATTTCTTTCCCTTTCTCTCTCTTTCTCTTTTCCTTCCCTTCCAGACTATGGATTACAGAACATACATTAAAAGGTTGTCATGTGTATCCTTTTGCCTCTATTTAATGCTCAGTTCTAGATTGGCATTAGTACCCTCGACTATTACTAGCACCCTGTTCCATTTTCTGTCTTACCTAAACTCTGACTCCCACACGTTTGTGATAATTTCCACCTTTGACAAGACCTCCTGATATGTTTCACTTGACCTTGGATATTGGTATCATAATGTGTACATATATATTTATGCCATGCAAATAAATGCAGTCATTCTGTATCTGTCTCTCTCCTTCTGGCTAATTTCGCTCCAACATAATCTTCTCCATGTCCATCCATTTATAGGCAAATTTTATAACTTGATTTTTCCTAACAGCTGCATAGTATTCCATTGTGTAGATGAACCAAAGCTTCTTTATCCAGTCATCGATTTTTCGGGCACTCTGGTTGCTTCCAGATTCTGGCTATTGTGAATAATGCTGCTATGAACATAAAAGTAGGGATGGTGTTTCCGCTGCGTATTTTTGGTTTCCCAGAGTAGATTCCCAGGAGTGGTATGGCTGGGTCAAATGGGAGTTCAATTTCTAGTCTTTGGAGGAAAGTCCATATTGTTTTCCAGAAAGGCTGTACCAGCCGACATTCCCACCAACAATGGATGAGTGTCCCCTTTTCCCCACATCCACGCCAGCACTTGTTGTTCTTGCTCTTTTGAATATGTGCCAGTCTCTGTGGTGTAAAGTGGTATCTCATTGTTGTTTTGATTTGCATCTCTCTGATGATTAGTGATGATGAGCATTTTTTCATATGTTTTTTGGCCATTCGAATTTCTTCCTTGCTGAAGTTTCTGTTCATTTCTTCTCCCCATTTTTTGATGGGGTTGTTTGTTTTCTTCTTGTAAAGTTCTACCAGTGCCTGATATATCCTGGATATTAACCCCTTATCAGATGGGTATTGGGTGAATATTCTTTCCCATTCTGTGGACTGCTTTTGTATCTTAGTCACTGTTTCTTTTGAGGTGCAGAAGCTTTTTAGTTTCATGTAGTCCCATGTGTTTATCTTTTCTTCTAGTTGCTTTGTTAGTGATGTTTCACCTTTGAAGATGCCTTTAGTTTCAATGTCGTGGAGGGTTTTTCCTATATTTTCTTCAATGTACTTTATGGATTCAAGTCTGATATTGAGATCTTTAATCCATTTTGATCTGATTTTTTGTGCATGGTGTTAGACACAGGTCCAAATTCATTTTTTTACATGTTGCTGCCCAGTTTTCCCAACACCACTTGTTGAAGAGGCTTTCCTTACTCCATTTTAGACTCGTTGCACCTTTATCAAAGATTAAATGATCATGTGTTTGAGGTTGGGTGTCAGGATACTCAATTCTATTCCATAGGTCCACAGGTCTGTTTTTATTCCAATACCATGCTGTTTTAATGACTACTGCCTTGTAGTACAGTTTGAAGTTGGGAAAGGTGATGCCTCCCATCTTCTTTTTCCCGAGGATTGCTTTAGCTATCCTTGGGGGTTTATTGTTCCATACAAATTTCAGGAGCGTTTGGTCAATTTCTTTGAAGAATGTCATCGGTATCCTCATAGGGACTGCATTGAATCTGTATAGAGCTCTAGGGAGTATTACCATTTTGACAATGTTGATTCTCCCCATCCATGAACAGGGAATGTGTTTCCATTTCCTTGTGTCCTCTTTTATCTCTTGGAGCAGTGTCTTGTAGTTTTCTTTGTACAGGTCCTTTACATACTTGGGTAAGTTGATTCCTAGGTATTTGATTTTCTGTGGCACAATTGTGAATGGAATAGTTTCCTTAATATCCCCTTCTTCTCTTTCGTTATTTGTATATAGGAAAGCCACTGACTTTTGGGTGTTGATTTTGTATCCTGCCACTCTACTATATGCGTCTATTGTTTCTAGGAGTTTTTTGGTAGAGAGTTTAGGGTTCTCTAGGTATAATATCATGTCATCTGCAAATAATGATAGCTTGACTTCTTCCTTGCCTATCTGGATGCCCTTGATGCCCTTTTCTTCTCTGATTGCTATGGCAAGTACTTCCAGTACTGTATTGAATAAAAGAGGTGAGAGTGGGCAACCTTGTCTTGTCCCTGATCTCAGGGGGAAGGCTTTCAACTTTTCCCCATTTAGAATGATGCTTGCTGTGGGCTTTTGGTAGATGGCTGTAACTATCTTGAGGAAAGTCCCTTCAATTCCCATTTTCTGGAGCCGTTTTAATCATGAACAGGTGCTGGATCTTGTCAAATGCTTTTTCTGCGTCTATTGAAAGGATCATATGGTTTTTATTTTTTCTTTTATTGTTATGATGTATTATGTTGATTGACTTGCGAATGTTGAACCATCCTTGCATTCCCGGGATGAATCCTACTTGGTCATGATGTATAATCTTCTTGATGAGTCTTTGGATTCTGTTCGCTAGTATTTTGTTGAAGATCTTAGCATCCATGTTCATCAGGGATATTGGTCTGTAGTTTTCTTTCTTTGTGTTGTCTCTCCCTGCTTTGGGTATCAGGGTGATATGTGCCTCGTAGAAGCTGTTTGGGAGTGTTTCTGTTTCTTCTATTTCCTGGAAGAGCTTGAAAAGGACTGTCAGTAGGTCCTCCTTAAAGGTTTGGTAGAGTTCACTAGGGAATCCATCTGGACCTGGGCTTTTGTGTTTGGGCAGACTTTTAATTACTGTTTCTATTTCCTCGATGGTGATAGGTTTATTCAGGTATTGGAGGTCTTCTTGTTTCAGCCGTGGGAGGTTATAGGACTTCAGGAATTGATCCATTTCTTCTAGATTCTCATGTTTCATGGCATACAGGCTCTCAAAGTAATCTCTGATGATCTTTTGGATTTCTGTGGTTTCTGTTGTGATGTCACCCTTTTTATTTCTGATTCTGTTTATTTGGGTTTTCTCTTTCCCTGTACTTACAAGTCTTGCCAATGGTTTGTCAATCTTGTTTATTTTTTAAAAAACCAGCTCTTGGTTTCATTAATCTTTTGGATTGTTTTTTTTTTTTTTTGTTTTCCAACTCATTGATTTCCTCTCTAAGTTTTATTATTTCCTTTTTTCTGCCTGGGTTGGGCTCCTTTTGTTGGTCTTTTTTCTAATGTCTTCAGCTGTGTAGTCAGGTTATTTATGTGGGCCCTTTCTTGTTTCCTGATGAATGCTTGCAGAGCCTTAAACTTCCCTCTTAACACGGCTTTTTGCCGTGTCCCACAAGTTCTTATAATTGGTATCTTCATTTTCATTTGTTTCCAGAAATCTTTGGATTTCCTGTTTGATTTCTTCTATGACCCATTTGTTGTTCAGCAGTGAGCTGTTCAGTTTCCAGGTGTTTGGTTTGACTCCCTGTTTCTGTGTACGGTTAACTTCCATTTTCAGTGCATCATGGTCTGAAAAGATAGCTGACACAATTTCTATCTTTTTAATTTTATTGAGGTATGCTTTGTGGCTCAGCATGTGGTCTATCTTGGAGAATGTTCCATGTGCACTAGAGAAAAATGTGTACTCAGCTTTTTTTGGCATGAAAAGCCCTGTATATATCCACTAGCTCTCTTTCTTCCATTTCTTCCTTCAGGTCCAATATTTCCTTGGTGAGTTTCAGTCTTGTTGATCTATCCATCGTTGATAGAGCAGTGTTGAAGTCTCCAACTATTATTGTGCTACTGTTAATGTCTTCTTTGAGGTCTCTTAGCAGTTGTTTTATGTATTTTGCTGACCCCTCGTTGGGTGCATATATGTTTAGTAGTGTAATTTCTTCCTGGTGTACATACCCCTTAATTAATAAGAAGTAGCCTTCTTTGTCCCTTCTAACCTTTTTCAGCCTGAAGTCTATATTATCTGATACTAATATGGCCACACCAGCCTTTTTTGGAGGAGTTGTTTGCATGGAGAATGGTCTTCCAACCTTTGACTCTGAGTCTGTGTTTGTTCTGGTTATTCAGATGCGTTTCTTGTAGACAGCAGAATGTTGGGTTCAATTTTTTAATCCATTTTTTTCACTCTGTGTCTCTTAATTGGTGCATTTAGACCATTGACATTGAGAGAGATTATTGTCATTGGATTTTGTGCCATCTTTCTTTTTGTGTTTGTTGTGCTTATGGGTTTGGTCGCATTAGAGTAGACCCTTCAGTCCTTCTTTTAAAGTTGGTTTTGAGTCCATGAAGTTCCTGAGTTGTTGCTTATCCATGAAGTTGTGTATCTTTCCTTCATATCTGAATGTGAGCCTGGCCGGATAAAGAATCCTTGGTGAAGCCTGCAGTTCATTGAGCCTTTTCGCAATATCCCACCATTGTTTTCGGGCTCGGAGTGTTTCATCAGAGAAGTCTGCTGTAAATCTTAGAGATGTTCCTTTGTATGTGATTTCCTACTTTGATCTTGCTGCTTTCAGTATTCTATCCCTATCTATAGTTTTTGTCATTTTTATTAAGATGTGTCTTGGAGTATTCTTGTTGGGGTTTCTTTTTAGCTGGTATCCTACGGGCCTCTTGGATCTTGAGGCAAGCATTCTTTAGTTCCGGGAACTTTTCAGCAATGATAGCTTTGACAGTTTCTTCTTCATCAGGGTTTTCTTCTTGCCCTTCTGGGACCCCAATGATCCGTATGTTGTTTCTTCTGGCTTCATCCCGATTGTCTCTTGTTGTCTGTTCGGTAATTGTGAGCCTTTTTTTCTATCTTCTGGTGTTGTGTACAGAATCTTTGGAACTGGTCTTCGAGATCACTAATTCTTTCTTCAGTAGCTATTATTCTGCTATGATGGCCTTCCACTGTGTTTTTTATTTCATTTACCTCATTTTTAATACCTGCCATTTCCCTTTGCATTTTCCTCACTTCTTCTATCATGTCCTCTTGTATTTTATTGATTTTGCATTCCATTGCTTCTTTGAATTCCTTTTGAATCCTTAACAGTTCTTTCCAAAATTCTTTTCAGATAGGTTATGCAACTCATTGGTATTGCTAGACTCATCTGGCTCAGTGACTTCACTCACAGAGCTTGATGGAATTTTGCGTTGCTTTACCATTATGACTATTGTAGGTTGCAACTGTGAGTTCTTGGGTGACTAGGTAGTACAGTTAGTAGGTGTCTGGTCTGTTTGCAGAGTTTGGGTGGGTGGCAAGGATGTAGGAACCAAGGTTCACTGGTACCTCATGCAAGGTAGGTAGTGAGAGAGCGGGCTGGACGCACTAAGCGTCCGTGTGGTTTTGAGTTTTGGGATGTTCCCAGAAGCTCAGGGCGCAAGGGTCGGTCCCGCTGGAACCAAGGCACTTTGCCTTGGTTCCCGTTGATGGAGTTTCCGCTCTTCCCTGGGGCAGCTTGGGGTCCGCGGAGACGCAACATAACCTCACATTTCACTAACACTATCTCTATCATATCTTCCCGTTCATCATCGATTTACTCGGCGGGCACCAGTAACATCTCCATATATCCTGTCTCATGCTAGTAGAGCCCAAGGGCCTCTGCTCACTCCAGGAACATAAAGAGCCTCAAACCATTATATTAGGTCATAGGAATGACCTAATATAATTGTTACTGGTATTTGTTGCTGGTAACAATTATTCTCACATTTAGTGACTTAAAATCATTTATAAGCTCATGATTCTGTGGACCAATTGTTGGTCCAATCTCAGCTGAACAGTTCTATAAACTTCATTTGTTTGTACTGACCGCACTCACAGAGGGGTCAAAGAGGGTTAGTCCCGATGGCCTTGCACATGCATCTGGGATTGGAGTGCCATACCTGAGTGTTCCCAAGGTAGATTCCAATATACAAGCACTTTCCTCATCTCTGATTGCATCACTTTGCCGCTGGGCCAAGACAGTTATCCCCTATCAAGAGTTCCCTTGGTCCAAAAACCTGACCATCCCAGATTCAAAACCTGTAGAAATATATGTTAGCTCTTACTTGTCCTATTGCAATGGCCTGGCTGTAGGGGAGGCATATTTGGATTTATCTTTTGCACTTCACTCCACTCCCATTCAGGACTCTGAAACAAGAGATTCCAGGCTAAACTATCCCTAACTACAATTCTGTCTTAGCAAACTAAATTGAAACTTAATTTAACTTTATAGTGAGTGCTTGGTGTCTCTGATTTCCTTTTTAAAATGTGATACTGTGATCCTTCAACTTTATTTTTCTGGTATTTACTACCTTTAATATGGATTTGATTTCTGCCAATGCAATATTTGTTTTATAGTCTCTTCTTAGTGCATCACTTCACTTGTATCACTTGTCTCCCCGTTGTTCATCAATTTGCTCAAGCGGGCGCCAGTAATGTCTCTATTCGTTGGGAATGAGGTTCATCATTATTGTTACTGTTTTTTTTTTTTTTTGCTTTTTTTGGGTCACACCGGCAATGCTCAGGGGTTTCTCCTGGCTCTGCACTCAGGAATCACTCCTGGCGGTGCTTGGGGGACCATATGGGATGCCAGGGATAGAACCCTGCACATGGGCTGGCCACATGCACTGGGCTATCACTCCGCCCCCCCTTTGTTACTGTTTTTGGCATACCGAATACACCACAGGTAGCTTGCCAGGCTCTGCCGTGGCTTGCTTGTTTGTTGAAATTCCTCATTATGGCATGAGATAATCTCACAAAATGCTACATGAGACAGAGCTGAGTGAGTAATAAGGAGTCACTCCTAGAGGATGGTCCTGGATGTGGCAGCTTCTAGCAAGCACACTACCTATTTTAATGACCTGACTCACTTGCTTAGTGTATCTATATATAATATATTATATAAATATATATATTATATAATATATTTGCTATTTTTTGTTGTTCTATTACTTTTTCAAATTCTACATCCCCTAGTTTTCTGTAAATTTAAGTGAGGTCCATTTTGTTCCCTGTTGTGAATGCCAAATGTTTTGAATAATTTTAAAATAGTATTATAGATTTAATTTATAATCAGTGCCAAACACTGATTTAATGCTTGACACATAATAGTAAACCAAGTCAGTCTCCAGGAATTCACAGTCGGGTAAAATGCAAATAGATATTTTTCAGAGACCACAATCTTCCTGTTTATTTATGAGATGTTTCTTCCCTTCTGCCATATTTATAAGAGATGTTTGTTTGTTTGTTTGTTTGTTTTTCTGATTCACTTATATTTTATTTTTTATTTTTTTTTAAATTTTTTTTTTTTGGGGGCCATATCAGGCAATGCTCAAGGTTTACTCCTGAGCATTGATCCCTGATCTGTACTCAGGGATCACTCCTGGAAGGTTTGGGGGGGGCTGTATAAGATGCCAGAGATGAAAACCACATGAGATCCCTGGCATCACATATGGTCCCCTGGGCCGGCTGTGTGCAAGGTAAGTTCCCTACCTGCTGTACTGTTGCCATGGCCCAAAAGAGACGATTTGTTGGATGTTTGGCAATGAACTTAGGGATTCCTATTATGTCTGCTTTGTGTGATGGTCAGATTTTGGGGGGTCTATTATCTAGAGAATGTATTTTTGTGCATTCTTCCTGTTCAAGTCCCAGTTTTCAAAGGGCACCCTCTAGATATCTAGACCTTAAAAGATTCTCTTAAGCTTAAATGACTATTCATAACCCAGTTTAATTACAGGAACTTATTAGAAATATGACATTTGGGATGCCCACGTTAGCCATCATGTGGTGAATAGTGTTTATCTCAGAAGAGAGGTCACGGCATCTACTTGCTTGCACCTTCCCTTAGCTCTTATCTTGCATCTTCCACAAAAAGATAACCACTAATATGAATTTTGTGTCCAATACTGGCTAGACTTTAAAAAAAAAGCTTCATTTCAAAAAAAACATTGTGTGAGAATTTTACAAGTCTTTTACATTTACAATGCTCTCAAAATTGTAACTTACTGGTTGGAGAGCTAGTGCAGTAGGTAGGGTATTTGCCATGCGTTTAGCTGATTCAGAAGAGATCCCTGGGCCATAGCTACAGCCCTGGAGGCCCCTGAGAACCACTGGGTGTGGCTCTAGTGGACCCCAGCGGCACTACAGGGAATTATCATTACTGGCAGAGCTCCGGGAGATATATGTATGGCGCTGTGACTTGAACCTAGGTCAGGTGTGTGTTTGTCGTGCTCTCCAACTGCCGTGCTATCTCCCAGTCCCTTTATGTATAACACTTTCTTTAGGATATCCAGATACTTTAGATTTATAAACATGATTATAAATGTGCAAAAGTTTGAAGGGCAAAGAGATCAGATGTCTTTTTGATGATCATTCAAATTTTGCAGAATTTTATTATTGATTTGGTCATTTCTTTCCAAAGAAAGAGTTTAGGCTTTATTGATCATTGTATATGCTTTTCATCCTATTTTACTTTTCATTGTTTTAAGTTGGTGGTGAGTATTGAACGGGCGGTTAAGATTTGGCCTATATAAGGGCAGAAAATGTTTTCGTATTTGATGTAAGATGTTCTTGATAGCATTCACTCAACCAGAAGTGAGAAATGTCCAGCCCAGGAGCCAAGTAAGGGCCATGAAATCATGTGGTCTGGTCCTGGGACACGACAGGACAGATAATGAAGCTTCTCCTCAGCTGTCCTCACCCTGTCTGCCTGTATTGTCAAGCCCACAAAATGATGGGCTATACAATATCCAAACTGTCCTTGGCAGAATAACAGTTGCCCCACCCCTACACTAGATTCTAGGAAATGCTATTTTTTTATTTAGGTTTGTACTCATACCCAGTGCTTCTCAGGACTGACTCCTGACTCTGCACTTAGAGATCACTCCTGGTGAGGCTTGAGGGACTATGTGGGATGCTGGGGACTGAACTCAGCTCTGTATAGGACAAGGGCCCAACCCATTCCTGCCCTAAGGAAATACTGTTTAAATATATGTTGTTAGTTGGCCCTCTGGGCTACCCTAAGATTTATACATGGTAAAAGTCATCAGAACTTCAGATCTTTTCATTTCATTTAAGAGATCATAAACATTCCGAGATACTGGTGATAATTTAGGTTTTTCAGTGTCTCTTCAGTTTCCCACAGCCGCCTTCTTCCCAGAGTGCTTGTGCTCCTTCTGCTTTCCTTGACACTTACAAAATCAGATTTTTAAGATCAAAATATCAGAGCCAGGGATGCCACATCAGCAGTTTCCTGAGGGATCATGTTTGTTTCTAATTACTCCCCAACCCTGTCTTATATCTGTAGCTCTGCCCTTCAGTGATCCCTGATTTTTATTTCCTTGGGTTAGCCATATTTCCTATCATGCATTTTCTCCCTCACATATAGCCCTTATTCTTGGATAGTACCAATTTTCTCCACCTACTATTTCTGTCTTTGGAAAAAAAAAAGCAGAAGGATGACATTCTTAAGTGGGCCATTTAACGGAAGAATGACACGTCAAACATCCTACGTGTGTACGTGTATAATGAGAGAAATGTACATCAGTTAATGTATATATAGAGAGGAATATTGCAGCTATTTTATGATATTTAAGACTAAATGCCACAGCTGCGTTTTTTAAAGGTAAGTCTACACTTCCCTTAAAGGAAAGCTGAGAAAAGTAGTAATTTGGAACTAGTTGGCTTTAAAAGCTCCCCTCTGACATGGGAGCTGCATGCAATTGCTTTCTTAGACTTTCTCATTAAAATATTGACTACTCTTTTTCTTCAGTGAATGCTAATCCCGGCTCCCATGTACATGTATTTACATTTCACGGCAGGCAGCCTGCCAGGTTAGAAATAAAACCAATTTGTTAATATCACTATTTCCTTTTCAGCAAAGAAAATATGCATTAAATTAAAGGCTTTCTAAAAATAATAAGAAACAGCTCCTGTTGATGCCAGCCGTGCATTAGTCCCCCGGCTCAGGTGGCTCATCTTTAGTGGCCCACATAGCTTTTCCCTTCCCATCCCTGGCTATGTCGTAGCCAAAATATGGTTCACCTTAACCCATCATTGCCTCTGATGTTACCTCTCCCAGCCCCCGCCCTTACCTGTCTAACTACTGAACCGTTGCAACTCCCTACCAGCACCTATTGGAGAGCACAAAATGCGATTTTTAGCAGAACGAGAGCAGATGTGGTTAACTCTGTCTGATGCCATGCTGCTTTGCTGGAGCATTCCCCAGATATCCTGGAAATCTTTGAACTGTATGAGGGTTCCCCTTTGATTTATGATTCATAAATGGATCCGTGTTATTAAAATCCACAGGAGCCCTTTGTTCGTTTAGTCATTCTGAGGGCCACCCAGCACGTGCCTCCATACACTCTTGCCCAAGAGCATCTTCCTGGAGCCCAGCACTGTTTCCCAAATAATCCTTCTATAGAATGCCACTAAGGAGCATCCACACAGAGTTGTATGAGTGACTGTGGAATGCTCGTGTATTCTGGTGTATCTAAACTTGCAAAGCCTTGTGGATTTTCAATAAAGCCAACACATTATTAATCTTATTAGCATACTTTGCCTGGCTAACGGCTACTCTTTACTTGGTTGAGTATTTCATTTATAAAATGTATTGATAGATATTTGCAATAAATTCTGAAGCCCACAAGGAAAAAGAAATCATTTGCAAATATGGCTGGATAGCTGGTGCTGGGAGAAGTAAAATCTGACAGTGGTAAATGGGGGTCTGGATTTTGTCAGCTTCTCCTGACTTTTCCCTTATTTCTTTGCTTTCCCTGTAGTTTTCCTATTTAACCAAAAGTAGACCTTTGCCCTGGCATGGTTTGAAGAACCAAGTCCCCTGGAAAATCTTCATGTTCCACTCTAGTTAGACACAATATTAAGGAAAGAAAAGATTTGGTTCAACTGATTTATTATCTCCTTTCCATTTTGTCTTCACTGACTTTAAGATTGGTAGGGAAGTGAGGAGTTAGCTCTATATTATAAAAATTCAGTCATGGTCATCAAATTGGTGTTCCTTTTCCTCCTGTTTTTTCTTTCTTTTTTTTTTTTTTTTTTTTTTTTGGGTCACACCTGGCAATGCTCAGGGGTTACTCCTGGCTCTGCACTCAGGAATTACTCCTGGCGATGCTCGGGGGACCATATGGGATGCCGGGATTGAACCCAGGCCGGCACAGGCTGGCCGTGTGCAAGACAAACGCCCTACCCGCTGGGCTATCGCTCTGGCCCCACCTCCTGTTTTTTTCTTCCTCTCTTTTTTCCTCATTTTGGGGGCATGCCAGAAAAGCTCAGGGCTCATTTCCAGCTCTGTGCTCAGGGATCACTCCTAGAGGTGATCAGGGGACCATACAGAGTGCTGGGAATTGAACCCACGCCAGCCGTGATACATGGTATGTCCTTTACTTGCTACCACTCTGGCACCGTGCTTTCTTACTTAACCCCTCTCATATTGCATAATTTTGCTCCATTTTCCTCCTATTCCACTCAAAGGGAATTATGCTTGTATCCTAAGTCTGTGCAACCCTGAACTGGGCATGTTCCACTCAGCTTAACGGGGCTGCTGCCGCTGCTTTGTCCTGAATCTGGTCGGCCAGGGCTACTTCTCCAGACCGAGTTAGCTGTGTCTGTTGTTCCATGAGGAAAGACGCCTCAGCCTGCTGGTAAGCAATTTATTCCCTGAAGCATGAAGACTTCATAGCCCTTGTCATTTTATCCTTCCTCATGCCCTGCAGGTGCTATTTTTATTCCTATAAATATTTAATCTTCTATAAAACTTATTAAGCTGTTGGCCTCTATAATAACTTTTTGGCAGTGAGTTCCCTAGGTTAAAGGGACAGCCAAGTACAATTGCTTAGCTCAAGAGCACGATCGTGAAGAAAGGTGGAAAAGCGGATTCTCTGAGATTTCTAATAAAGATGCTCGCTGAGTTGTTTGGGGGGGTGTAGTTGTGGGGAACTTTTTTTTCCCCTGAGTGATGCTGCTACAGTCTCAGTAGAGCTGAGTGGCCTCTGGGAGAAAGACAGGAAGTTCAGTTGAAACTACAGTGAAAGCACTTCACAGATGGTCTACCCAGACCCAGTGCTTGACATTGAAGCCATGAAATTATTTCTCCCTTTCAGTCTTCTCTAGCCCCTATGAAGGATTTGCCATTTTAGAACGAACATGCCTTTTCTTCTGAAAACAGATGAGCTTTCCTGAATGGTTGGTTGGAGGGCCAGTCACAAAGTATGGTAGTATCTTTGAATTCCCTTAAGGTGATTATCTGGAGATGAAGTGAGGAGTCTGCAGTTAAGTTTGTTAAAGCCAGATCCACAATGGAAAACAGAAACACGAGCAGACTGATTCAGAAGCATTGGCTGTCCAGGTGGAGGGAATGAGCTGGAGTCACAGATTCCTTTGTCTTGTCAGGTACTTATGGTGACTAGTGCATTATTTAACCTTAATTGCGTTGGACACTTGTCTGTCCTATAGATGTACACCTCTAAATCATTCAAGGGTAGTGTAGGTAAGGCAACTTCTCTCGGCAACCTAACATAGGAAGTTTATGATTCTTAAGGAGGGAAAATGAACATGCATATTATTACTACAACAAATGCAGTAAGTTATATAATGAAGATATAAATTCTGAGGAGCAATATGAGCTATCGGATTTTAGAGAAGAAATGGGTTATTGTTGAACAAAGTACATCAAGAGAAGATGGTGTCTGAATAAATCTTCAGGAGAAATGAAGTAGAAATTAGGAGAATAAGAGATCATAGGTCAAGGTAAGCCCACCCTCCAAAAAACTAAAGCGTTGATGCAAAGGGTTTTGTGACTCCTAATAGATACCCATGTAAGAATCATGAATGGGCTGACGGTGGGCTCATCTTGTGACATGTGGAAGCGAGTTTAGTGTTAATGTCCCTTTTACTGATTATTATCCCTCCTGTGTTTGTCATCCTTAAGTGTTTTCTCGCTGGTCCAAAAATCAGGACCAATTATTTCCTTAAATCAACCCTGATTTTATTTATATTTTGCAAAATCATCTCTGCCTTACAAATTTTTAGCTTCTTATATTAACTTGGGGGAACTCTCACATTTGCTGGGGTGGGAGAGCAAAACCGTACTGACTGCCTCTGTGCAGGAAGAGGTTTGGTTGCTGCTTTTCAAGCCAAATATCCATGGTCCCTATGATAGGCCAAACCTGCTCCAAGGGAGTTTTCCAAGAGAGCTGAAAAACTATTCACACAACAACCAGCCTTTGAAAGTTTCTAGCAGCTTTTGTCTTTGTCCAAACTTGGGAACATTCCCTTCAGTGGGTGAATGGTGAGTAGTGGTATATTCATTCACAGAAGACGACTTAGCAGTAAAAGTCATGAATACTGACACATGTGACAAGAGGCCTGAGCCTCATGATGTGTTATGCTAAGTGAAAAGAGTCAGACTCCAGCCTCACCGTGTTGTTCATTCCCTTTACATAGCACACTGAAAAGGCGGAGACAGCATTCAAAAGGCAGAGGCGGGTTAGTTGCCGAGCACTTGGGTAGGGGAAAGGGGTAGGATTGACAGAAAGTCAAGGGGATTGGGAGAAGTTATGGAACTCTTCAGTATCCTGGTGGTGGGAATGGTATGCACAGCTCATGCAGTGATATGCCAAAAAGGTGAGGTTTGTTGCAAAGAAATGAGAATTCTGACTTTGAGGTAAAAACGTACCGGTATCTCTCAGATGCTTCACAGAACAGCATCTTTTTCCAACTCTAGGAAGTTTGTATATCCTCCATCATTGCTTGACAGGGTTAAAAAATATTCACTTAGGATTTTTAGTAGTTTTGCAAAAGATCAGATGATGATTAAATCTCTCTTTGAAAGGCCACTATTTTCTTTCTAAAGAGACATTGCTTTAGAAGGATTGACTTGTTCATGTATGAGCCAGTGGCCCTCTTGGAACATGGGCATGATACAAAGGGATCCTGTGTTGCTTGCTTGCTGTGTGGGGGCCACAGTACTGGAGAAGCCTTCTTGGATGGAGAGAGATGGATTCTTCATGTCAATCTGCACATCCACTTTTCCTAATGGGAGGAAACTCACTAGTTGGTTGTGCCTGCACTTGCTCTCTGGCTTCAGATATGCTGATGTTCTTTTGGCTAGGGTCTAATGCCTTTTCTTTTTCTTTAATTTTTTTGGGGGAGAGGTTCATCTAGCTGTGTTCAGGGCTTAGATCTGACTCTGTGATCAGAAATCAATTGTAACCAGATTCAGGAAGCCATAAGAGGTGTCAGGGACTGAACCTCTCTTGGCTGCATGCAAGGCAAATGCCCTACCCACTATGCTTTCCTGCTAGAACAGTCACTCTGAATCCCTTTGGACAACAGATTTCTCCCTGTTGCTCTCTAGGTGTCATCTTCTTTTCTCAAAAGCAAGGGAGTTACAGTTATGAGCTGAAAGACCATCTCTTCAGAGGTCTGTACACACTCCTGTTCCCTTTCATTACATTTGTCAAACTGTATTTAATCAGTTCCACATTTAATTACTTTATCCATTAGACTAAAAACTCTGTGGAACTGTTGCTTCTTTTACTCATTATGGTATTCTCTGTGGTATCCATTATGGAGGTTGTAGTAAAAATATTTGTTAAACTATTGAAGGATGCTGGTCATCCTAAGTGAGACTTAGTTGGGCTTGCCTATCTGTTTATAGCATTTAATATTTTACACCAAATAAAATGCCCATGGAAATAGCTTTTCTCTCATCTGTCTGCATAATAATGCTGTGGTAATATTTGCAGCAGATCTCACTTCAGGTTCTTGTGGACAGCCTGTAAGAATAGTACACCAACTGCCATATGCCTTCAGCGTTAGAGCTCTATATTTACAGCACACATAGGTGCATCTCAATGAGCTGAGTTTGTGATGGCATCATTGCCGCCAGCAGTAACAGGCACAACAGAAATCCAATAACATCTACCTCCATGTCCATGACAGCCTCTCCAGACACCACCATACTACAGTCACCGTGATGATGTATTTTACTGTCTTTCTGCCTCAGCTTTTTTGTGCTGATTGGTTACACCCTATGTAAGTCAGGATTCATGGGATGAGCAATCAACTCACATATATAAGGGAGGGACCTACAGCAAGTCTTGATTATCTGTCTCCTCCCATTTCACTTCCTCTGTAAGGAAAGACAAAGTTATTGTTATTGCAGTCATTATTGTCTTGGGCCTATCAGAATGCCTTGCTGAAATTCCCTCTTTGGCAACTGGCTTGTACATTTGCTATTTCTTTTGGTTGGCAGGTAATGACATGGTGGCTCCTTCAAATCAGAGTTTTGTGGTTTCTGTTATGTCTTTCTTTATTGATAAGTTTGTAGCATTTACTGTTTGCTTGGTGATAGATTTCCCGATATATGAATGATTGTGACTATTCCTGGGTATGCAGGAATGGATAGGGAGGTAAGTAGTATGGGATTACGATGTCTGTCTAAAACTATCTATTTGTGCATAGTTTTGACTTTTTTAAAAAATCTGATTTTCATCACTGAATCAGACTAGCATTTTTTAGTGTCAGTTCCCAAGGAATATAAATATATGGAAATTTCATAGAATGTATATGCTGTCTGTAGCACTGTGCTGAGTATGGAGCCTTTGCCTTTAAAATGAAAACACCTTGGGTTTGGGATTAGATATTGACACAATTGTAAAAGGCAGTTCCTCTATTTACTATAAGTTCTTTGTTTTTACTAGGAATTTAGGTCAGCACTGAATGGTTCCAGGGAATCCCAAGAACTTCCCCAGAAACCCGCATGCCAGTGCAAAAAACGCCAATGGTGCTGTTGGGTACATGCTGTTCCCTCCTAATAAAGGAGGAGCCTGAACCAGCAATGTTGACTCTATTTGGAAACTGGTGACTTGCAAAAGAATTTTTCTTTTTCTCCTATTTTGTTTTCATTTCTTCCCTTGCTTAATTTCTTTGTAAAGCCATTTTCCCCCTACCTATCTTCTGTTCAGTTCTCACTGAAGCAATGGATTTATAGAAAAAGGCAAAAAAACACTGTTCAATTTCACCAAGGCTCTTCAGCTTTTTGGGATCTTTTTAGAACAAATGATAAGCGTGTAAGTTGGGGTGTGGGATAGCTGTGGAGGTCAGGGTCCCCATAAGAATGAAACACTGCCAAATCCTCAAAGCGGGTTCATTGTCCTCTTCCAGAGGTGGGTCCCTGGCAAGATGCTTGGTTGATTTCACCTTAGTGTCCACTTTTTTAACTTAATCTGATTTTCATGGTTTAGGTCTTCAAACCTACATTTGTTCTTCATATGAATTCAGCACATGCTCTCCCAAGATTCAGTGGTTTGGAGGATAGATATATCCATATTCAAAATGAGCAGAGGATTTCCCCTCATATCTACTTCCTCTTATCCTACAAACCCAGGAAACCTTTGATCCATTCTCCCCACTAGAAATGAGACCCAAGTAAATGACTTGACTGTGAAGTTCCGTGTGAAATTACCGACCAGGTTGGATACCAGATTGGTCCCAGTTAACACTGTTGTTGTAAAAGCTGTTGGTTACAGCAGACAAGTTGTGCTAGAGGTTGGGGATGGAGGAGTGAGGTGGACGCTGGCTCTGATCTAGGTGGGCTAAGGGCCTGGCTTGACACAATCAAGGTTATGTTTGGATCTGTTACATTTGCCCTGGGATTATGACCTCCCAAAGGATAAACAAATAATGTGTCTTTGAGAAGACATGGCAGAGCATTTTCAGACAGCAGCAAGGGGAGTGTATCAGGTGGCAAGATGGCAGATGGGAAAGTGAGTGATGGAGTTTTAATGTTTCTTTTTGTGTATTTTGGAAAGGGGAAGAAAATATATAATTCAAGGAGAAAACAATTTTCTCAACTCTTATGTCTTGTCAGTTGAGACATTACTAATCAGTGGCTTTCTTTTTCTCTTCCTCCCCTATTTTACTTTATTTATTTATTTTTGGAAGGGGAGGAGATGACCCTGCTGGGTTTTGGAGTATGCCTATAGCAGCTTTTAGCAAATCACGATCCCAGCAGTAGGTTTAGCTTTGAAGAAAGATTTACAAATCCCTCACTGCTTTATAAATATCTGCATTTATATCTTAAAGAAGAAGAAGAAAGAGCCCCTCACGGTCAGTCTCCACGTCCTCACCCTCTCCCCCACCCCTACGTCCCCTTTTTCTTGCTTTCCTCTTTCAGAAATTAAAGATTGTGATGTGTGCAGGAAATGAGGCTCTATAAAATTGTGATAAAATGTTCCTGCAAAATTGCCTTTGAATTTTCGCCTTGAATTGCAGGCGAAATGAAATTGTTCGCTTTCAGCGTTGCTTTGTCTTTGACCCCTTTTGGTGAATTCTCAAAGGAAAGAAACATATTCCCATCTTTTCTAGTAATCAAATTTATCTGGCGTCTCTCAGCCTCTTGAATTACTTATGCTAGAGTTGGCCAGCCCCAGGAAGGCTGTGGCTGGTTTATTTATTTATTGTTCTAAAGTGAGGGTTTTTGACATGAGGTTTCCTACATCCTCCTAGGGGACTAGAAGAGAAAAATGGAAAGTGCTTTCTGTCGTTGGAGGTGCGCGTTGTATATGTGTGTCGGAGGGGACGTAGGTATTGTGAAGGGAAGAGATAGCCATCTAATAAGAAATAATAGGGGCTTCGTGGCCATAGGTCATAGTCTGTTTAATATTTTCATATGAGAGGGAAAAATTCATGACACTGATAGAAAATGTAGATGAAAGGAAAAAAAAACCAGAAATGGCAAGGTTTTGCATTTGAACAATAGTCACCAAAAATACTGATTAAATCTGTTGAGTAAGGAGTTGCTCTCGCTAGGCAACTTTTATTCTGAAATAGGTAACTCCTTCAGCTTATGCTGTTGGGAATGAAACACGAATTTCATCCCAAAGATGGGCTCACCGTGTACACCTTGACCCCCACCGACAGCCACATTCCATCGTGATAACCTGGCTCAATCACCCCCAGTTCCCCCATGATCTGATTCTTTCATTTCTTCTTAGTCCCAGTCCCTTCTGTCCATATACAGAAAAACCAGGACTACAGGTACAAACCCGCAGACACAGATTCGAGGTTCAAAACTGAATCTCTTTTATTATGAAGACAAGGTAATATCTACCGATCACGGGGAATACAGAAGATACGCTTTCTTGTATGGTCTTAACCTCCACTGGACTCGAGGTAGGAATTTGCAAAGATAAGTGATTTAAAAAAAAACAGCAGCCAACGTCTGACATGCTTTCTTCAACCATTGCGGCTGTCAGACCGTAGAATGCAGATAACTATAAAATACCTTTCGTGCTTACACATTTCTAAATATAGTAAGTCTGAAAAGCTCTGAACAATTATCACCCCCACACCTCTCAGGGGGCCATATAAACCAAATATATTGATGCTATCATTTATCATTTGCTCTAGCCCTAATAATGTTTTAAAGGTTCTAATTGCTTGTTTCTAGCTTATAGGTTGTAGATTTCGTGAACAGAAAAAAAAATCACATAAAGACACAGGCCCTTAAAGTTATTAATTGCAGAAGCAGCTGACAAGATCTTTTAAAATATGTAAAAAGAAGTTTCTGGGAGAAAGGCATGAAGTGTACATGTACAGTGTATGTCTCATGTCCTCTGACTTGTGTGATTTTGTGAGATTCCGAACCATACCAGCGGAGACTGGGTGCCCAACGCCTTCTTAACATGAGCCTCTAACCCTTCCTGTGTTTCAGAGGTGAGGCGAGCAAATCTTATTAAGAAAAAAATCTGCAAGTTTGGTAGCAGCAGAAAGGCTTTCACGGAGTCAACAGCATTCAGTTTACTTCTGAAATATTTATCTTAACTCATTGTCTGTCCTTAAATTTCTGGTTAAGTTTTGCAATCACAAGAATCAGCTCACCACTCCACCTCTCCTCCTTGTCACATTCTGTTTCTGCTGAAGAAGGAAAGAAAATAGCTATTTGAGATTTAAATGCAAATGCCTAAGTTTCTGAGCATTTCTCAGGGGGCTACAGATTTCAATAGACCGTGGCATCCTTTATGCACCGCCTACAATAGATAAGCAACTTGCATTTCAGTTTCTCCTTTTCCCTTCTAAAAACATTCTTAACATCTGTATAAATACTTGAGTCCACAGAAGAAGGGATTAACATGATTCTTAATTGTGGCAAAAGAAACAGAATCACGCCAGACACTGTTCAATTCTGTCTCCTCAGAGAAGGCAAAAGAGACACTTTCCTGATTTGGACGCAGTAATTTAAATGTGTCCAGTTTTGCAGGGTGCCTAAGAATCAATTTCGTGTGGATTTCTTCACATCTGAAGGAAAGTTAAATGCTGACTTTGAAAGTCGAGAAATGTTCCAGTAGATATCCTTTGCTTTCAAAAAAGCACACGTTTGACTGTGATCCTTAAAAGCTTTTATTGAACTATTTTCTTTTTCTGTTTGCAAAATTCACAAAGGGCTTTTCTGTCAGTCCTCTTCCTATTTCCCCTAGTTTGTCCTAAATTTTGCCACGTGGGGAATAAACAGCCACAGCGTTCAATTTCCCTATCTGGATGTATATGCCAACACGGAGAGCTTTTATTACAAGAGAAGAAATCAAATCATTGTCACCTAAAGTGCTAATTATGTCTGATAAATGTATGGCATACACTTAATGCAAAGGAAATGATACACCTTTAGTAATTATGGTGACCAACCTGGCTCCATCAATCTACATTTTTTTTCTATTCACGTTCATTTGGGGGCTTTATTTTTATTAAAAGCTTTTCTTACACTTCCAAATACCCACTTGCTGCTAATAAGGGAGCTTGGGTGGAGATTTTTGGAATGGCTTAAAAAGAAGGAGGGTGGGATGTAACCCACAACCAGAGCAGAGAATTCAGGGGGCACCTGTCCCATCCGGCGTGGAGTTGGCAAGTGGGGCTGGCTTTGCCCCTCGTTACTTGTCTAATGAATTTGTATATCCAGTTAATTCAGGGCCGTAGTTCTCTTTCAGAGGAGCCTGAAATCCCTCTCTCCAGCTGACAACAGACCCTTTACCCCCTCCCTGGGGACATTAATGACCTCGTGAGTCGGCCTGCTCCCCTCAGAACCTCTGATGATAACATTTAGGAATTACTTCTCTTCCCCTGTTTTTTCTTCATAAAAGAAAGCCACCATTCTTCTCAGAGCCAAATTGCCTGTGGCCTCTAATCGAACCTGACACCCTGATACAAATGAAATAAAAGTAGGTTTTAATTAGCCTGAAGGATGCTGATTTTCTTTGAAGCAGCTTCAGTCTCTCTCCTGCTGGAACCTTCTACCCAGGCACACGACAATTTCCCTTATCCCTTATTCTTTTGCTGCATGGCAATGAGAATATAAGGGTGTGTGTGTGTGTGTGTGTGTGTGTGTGTGTGTGTGTGTGTGTGTGTGTGAGCACGTGCGTGAACTCCTGCCTGTCACAGAGGCAGTCCCACCAGATAAGATGCCCAGTGTTTTGTTTGTTGTGTCGCCATTCCGGATTTTGTTTTTAAACTTGCCAATGGGGCTAGCTTGGGCAACACGCATATATAATTCTATAGCCTCTCAGCACCTCTAAATGCTCCCCAATGTGCATGCTGTTTTGCCTTTCCTCAGGCTCTCTCACTTGAACCCCACCTAGATTCTTAATCTCCTTGTCTTCCTAACCTCTCACATTTCTCTTCTTGCTAGTGAAGGCTACTGTCTTATTTGAACAACTAGCCCTTTGTTCTATGATCTGCTTTTGAAGATAGCAGAGAACCTCAAAACCTTTTCATTTACTTTCGACTTCCTCTGAGAATTTTGAGGGGTTTGGGTTTGGAAGAAGCATTGGAACAATTTGAGTAGAAGTGGTTTGTGTTAAATACTGAATTCTCCATTTATTTTTCTTTTTAAAATTATCCTAATTTTAATGCCAAAATTCAAAGTGTTGGAGGCTACAGTTGTGCAAATAGGTTAAAGAACAAAAGATTAGTTTTATGACATGAATATTTTTAGTCTCAGTTAATGGTTTTATATTAATTTTCAAATTGTCAATTTGTTATAGCCAACTTTAAGAGTTATGAAAATGGCAAACATACTTCGACTTACTCTGATTATATAGATCGCATGACAGGTCATGTAAAAGATTCTAAAACAAAGAGAATTAGAAGCATTTTCAGTTTAATCTGAAAACTTCAAAGTGAGAAATACTTTAAGAAATTTCCCATGAGTTTGTAAGACTAAATTTCCCTAAAGTTATGATGTTGGAGAATATATTTTATTATTGTGCTCAATGAATACTATGCTGTTACCTGTGTGAAAGTATTACCTTAATGCCAGTTTTATGTACCTCCTAGTGATGTGGTTAATGATCCCACTTTAGAAAACAAGGTAAACCAACCTACTTTCATTTCCCGAAGCCTGATCTCTAAAACCAATGAAGTCATGCTGTAATTTGTCTTTTTTAATTATAGAGCTTATTGTGGTCAGAGAGAAGTGAAATATTGAAATAGCAGGACTAATTTCATTCATCATTATATACCCAGGAGAAAAACATGTGTCCACAAAATCATATAATAAATCTATAGCAACATTAATCACAACAGCCTAAAGGTAGTGGCAACCTAAAGCTCCACCAATCAATGAATGGTTAAACAATTTTTAAATATGATACAGAAACAGTGGAATATTATTCAGTCACGACAAAGAATGAAGTACTGATACAAACCACAAAATGGATGAATCTTAGTAACATGCTAAGTAAAAAGAGTCAGATACTGAAGATCATATGTTATATGGTTCCTTTTTATGAAACGTTCAGAATTGAAAAGCTCAGAATAGACAAAAGGTAGATTATTATTTTCTATATTACCTCTGGCTGAGGAGAAGGGAAGATAAGAAATTAGGGGAATCATTGCTAAAAAGTGCCAAGTTTCTTTCTAAGATGCTAAAAATTGAGTGTGGCATAACTTGAGTAGGTAAAAATCCACTGAATTATGCTTTCAGTGGGTGAATTTTATTTTTTTTAATCTAAAATATATTTGTCTTCTTTTTTAAAAAAATCAAATAGGAGCAATTGGGATTTTGTGTCTTCTTTTTGAAAAAAAATCTTAAAATTGGGATTCTATGAAATTATAATACGGTTTATCTATTATTGACAGTTTCCTACGTGTGTGATTCTAGCACCACACCCTTTACTGAGTTTTAATTTTATAGTACGTTAGTTCTAGTTAATAAAGCTGTAACTAAGATCAGGAGGTATATCTGTATGTTCGCATCTTAAATGCTAATAAAAAGGGGAAATTTCCCGTTTTAAAATTCACCCTTCTGAAGTGATTACTTTTTTCAAAAGCTTGCTTTTTCTCTTTTAATGGAGTCGCACTCAGCCAGCTTTCAGACCACACTCAGTGAGGTCCCAGGGCTTTGTGGTGCTGGAATCAAGCCACTTGAACTGTCTTCTTGACCTCAAGCTTTGAAGAAGATACTTTTTGCTTAAATATACTTTGACTAGAGTGAAATTTCTGGGTTAATGCTCTAGCTAATATATTAGAAATATTGACATTCTATCTTAGAAATTAAATTTATAGTATAATAGAAATAATTGATTTACAAGGGAAATAATTTTGTTATTAAAATGAATGATTAACATCTCAAATGGCATTTTACATTGGCTAATTTTAACATTTTTGTATAAATCATGCTTGAAACTTCAGAACTATAATTAGAACTTGAGTGTATTGTTATTTTAAAAGTTATTTATTGGCTTTCATATTTAAAATTGAATATCATTGCCTTAACCTTTGCTTTAAGAATTTTAAGCTAGACATGGCATTCATGTCTAGCTTCTCTTAGGGCCAGCCAGAACTCTCATGCATTTAGAAAACTACTACTTATTGCCTATCATGCTTTATGGAGGTAATAATTTCCATGCCTCACTTTAAAATTTTACCATGTATGTATCCCTAACAAACGTAGTTAATTTTTGTCAGGTTCTTAATTGTAGAGAAATTGAATCATTTGGAATATATTATAAAATCTGACATGTTCTAAATATGTATACTAAATAAATGTAATGAAATATATTCTTTATATATAATCTCTATATTTAGAATATGTTTTAGAATATTTATTTTAGATTATGAATTCTAAAAATTTGTATTTAGAATATGCATTTTATAATATATTCAAAATGGAATATACATGTATATAGAATATGTATTAAAATGAAATATATATTTAGAATTGTGTTATTTCTTTCTATCGGCATTATTTTTGCAAGATTTACTTAAGGCAGGGGTAGATAAAGAACTGTACATAAACCATTTTGGTTTTGTGGATAGTATCATTTCTCTGCCATATACTTGGCTCTGCTGCTGGCGTATACAATAATTGCTACAAGGAGAAGAATGGTTATTTTTCAGCAGACTTTTATTTACAAAACAGACTGCATTCGAGGTTGTTTTCTGCCAACTCCTGGTTTTAGTGCTAACATGTTATTTGTTCATTTTCTTCATTGCCTGGCATTCTATAAGTCTACCAAAAAATTCACTTACCTATTCTAGTCTTGATGGGCATTTGGATTGTTTACAGTTTAGATATTACACCCAAAATATTGTGATCCACATTCTTATCTAAGTGTTATGGTGCAAATGTGCAGGAATTTTTCAAGTGCATTTAAGTCTAAGGACAGATATAATAGATGACTGAGTATGATATTTCAACTTGATTGCTAGGCGTCAAATGGTTTTCAAAGTGATTTGTTCATTTATAAGCTCACTAGGAGTGAGGAAGAATTCTCATAACTCAACAGGTTCCCCAACACTTGGCAATGTCATATATTTATTTAAGCCAATTTAGTGGAAATAATACATTGTGGCTTTTATATACATAACCATGACTATTAATATTATACTTTTTGTCAATTAGATTTTGAAACAACATTTTTGGATATAATTTTCAACTGTTTTTTGTGTTACAATGGTATGTTTTATTGTATTTTCTCCCATTCTATTGCTGATATATAGAAATCTTTTTTGGTTGGGGACACACCCAACAGTGTTCACAGCTTACTTCTGGCTCTGTGCTCAGGGATCACTCCTTGTGGGGATCAGGCCAGTATTGCAGTGCCAGAGATCAAACACAAGTTGGTCTAGTATAAGGCAAGCACATGACACATTGTAATATCTTTCCAGCACCACAATTGATTTTTGTATCAAAAATCATGCTAGCATTTCCTATTAACCTAAATAAGTTGTCACTAGATTATTTTGGATTTTGATCATGTCCAATATTATATAGGAGTTATTCCATTTACTTCCCTCTTTCTTAACCATTAGTCATTTTCTTTTTCTCTCGTGTTGTCGTGTTCAGTCAAAACACTAGTACAATGTTGAATCAGAGTTATTCATTTCTAGAAATTTTGTAATTTCCTCCCACCCCAATACCAAAAGGGAAATTTGCACTCAGTTTTTCAATATAAAATATGATAGTGCTTGGAGATAGACTAAACCCTACCTTCATGTATTCCCAGACATACATGATTTTGTCAGGGACATGTTTTGATTTTTATAAATGTTACTAGTTTTATGTCCATTTAAAAAATACAAGGCCACCCTTTTATTCACAATCACGATCTTCCCGTTGATCATCTATTTGCTAGAGCGCGCACCAGTAATATCTCCATATGTCCTGTCTCATGCCAGTAGAGCCAGGGGCATTGGCTTGCTACAGGAACATAAAGAGCCTCAAACCATGATATTAGGTCATTGGAATGACCTAATATAATTGTTACTGAATTTGGCATATCAAATACAACACGAGAAGCTTGCCAGGCTTGCCGAGCGGGAGGCAAACTCTTTTAAAAACCTCCAAATAAAGCATTAATTGATGAACCGCACGGCCGCAAGCAGCCACGCGAGCCGAGCTGTGATGGGCTGGTCTGCTGGGTGGAGTTCTGACGAGAGGGAAGTCCAAATGTGGAAAATGGCGGCGCCCGTGGAGTGAGGGGGGGGTGGTCTGGCTTGTTGTGAGGCTCCGCCAAGGTGGTGGGCCAGGCCTAGAACCCGCCATGCCTCCCGACTGCCTCACCCTTTTATTATGTGTTATATATTCCTTACCTCAGACCTTCTGCGTGACAGTTCTTCCTTCTTAGAACCTCAATTTCCACTAGTGAAGATGTTCTGCTTACTAGCTTTCTTAGCTTTTGTTTTTAAAAAGAAACGGAACACTCATTGCACTTGTCGCTTTGTGTTCATTGACTGCTGGTGACTGGTGAGTTTTGCTTTTCTTCTTCCTCTCTGCCACACATTTGGGTAGGCCATTAAGAAACCAAGGTGCTTTCTCCTTTTTGTGCCACTGAGAGACTCAAGGCCCACAAGTTCCTCTGTATTTCTGGGATTCCTCCACCTATGCTCATTCTCTAATCTCAGCAAGTCAGTCTTCTTCCCTTCTTTTTATCATCTCACGTTTGGACCACCTTGGAAGACTTGCCCTGTTTTCTCAAGAAAGCCTTCCCCTACTTTTGTTTTTTTTTTAAATTTTTTTATTTTTACAATTACAAAGATATACAATTAAAAGTTCATATTTGGGTTTTGGTCATACAGTGTAGCAGCACCCATCCCGCCACCAGTGCCCATCTCCCACCACCAACGTCCCCGGTTCCCTCCCCCTCCCCCCAGCCCCTCCTCCATGGCAGGTTCTTTATTTCTTTCCATTTCTCTATCTTTCTCTTTTCCTTCCTCTCCAGACTATGGATTACAGAACATACATTAAAGGGTTGTCATGTGTATCCTTTTGCCTCTATTTAATGCTCAGTTCTAGGGTTGGCATTAGTACCCTCACAATTGTTAGCACACTGTTCCATTTTCTGTCTTACCTAGCCTCTGACTCCCACACGTTTGTGATAATTTCCACCTTTGACAGGACCTCCTGATGTATGTTTCACTTGACCTTGGATATTGGTATCATAATATGTACCTATATATTTATGTTATGCAGATAAATGCAGTCATTCTGTAACTGTCTCTCTCCTTCTGGCTAATTTCGCTCAACATAATCAATGCCGGCTGGTACAGCCTTTCTGGAAAACAATATGGACATTCCTCCAAAGACTAGAAATTGAACTCCCATTTGACCCAGCCATACCACTCCTGGGAATCTACTCTGGGAAACCAAAAATACGCAGCGGAAACACCATCCCTACTTTTATGTTCATAGCAGCATTATTCACAATAGCCAGAATCTTCCCTACTTTTGAATGTAGGTGTTTGTGTGCAGGCATATCTTTGGTCTTTCCATCCACATCACATTTTCAGGCAAGATCTACCTGATCTCTCTGTGCTAGGCCAAAATATTCTTAAATGACTTTCCCTTGAATGTGAAATTCTAATTTAATGAGTATTTTCTTTCACCATGATATATGGTCTTTTTGGGACCCAAGGTTGCTATTTTATGTCATCTAATCAGTTTCTTCTTGTCCTTTTGGGTCTCACCCTATGATGCTCGGGTTGCTTCTGGCTCTGCACTCAGGAAGTACTGCTGGCAGTGCTCGGGGCACCATGTGAGATGCGGGAGATTGAACCTAAGTCAACTGCATGCAAGGCAAACACGCAACTTGCTGTACTATCACTGCTGCCCAAATTATTGTACCATTTGATGTACTTTGTCTTTTTAATTTGTAGTCTCAGCATAGTATTGCTAAGGGTGTGTTGCCTTTTTTCTTTTTCTATTTGACACTGGTTGAAATATGAAGAGCTTCTTGAACCCACAGATGGTTGTCTTTCAGCATTTCTAGAAAATTCTCTAGCTACAAAGTCACTAGCTCCTCAGTGTTTTCTTTCATATCCTGTCTATCTTCTTTCTAAATTTGTTTCCGCCATCTCAGACCTTCTCTGAAAATCATTCCAGGACTCATAACCCTTTCCTGTCCGTTTGCTCTCTGTGCTGCTTGCTAGCTAATGGCATTTGACCCATAGTCCCACTTAATTATTTTCTCTTCAGCTGTTTCTGATCTTTTTCTTATACTCATTTCTTTTTTTTGAAATTTAATTTGTTTCTTTAATCACAGAATTATTTGTGAACCAGGTTAAAAGTAGCTCTCTCCATGGATGATTTGAGTTTGAAGCATTACCTTCAAGACCACCCAAAATTGATTTTTTTGGTTAAATTTAGGATTGTTTTTCTATTATGCTGTTGCAGGACTCCGGCGTCCCGGCATTATGCAGCAGATGTGAATTTAATCACATCTCACTCATCTGTGAGTCCAAATGAGGATAGTTTTATTTCTCCCCTTTTCCCAGTCATTTTATTTTTCTCCTAAGTCTAGTTAGTGCCCACAAACCTAAATTCAAGCCCATGGTCAGAGGAATATTGGGTGGGTTTGCTTCTGGCTTAATCTTACTCAATACATGTGATCTTTGTGGAACCCAGTTTAATTAGGAGTTTGCAAGTGTAGAAAATGCCTTGAGGGTCAACAAACGGACAGTTTTCTCCTTGTTCTGGGTGTCTATTTTACTTTTGATACTTTGAACTATATTTTAAAACTATTGTATCAGATCTTTGATAATTTTAAGGAGTCACATTTAAAATTTTTTTATTATACCCCCATGAGATATACAATTACAAAGATATTCATGCTTGGGTCTCAGTCATACAGTGTTCCAGCACCCTTCCCTCTACTAGTGCCCATTTCCCACCATCAATGTCCCCTATTACCTCTCCCGCCCACACTTGCTTACTTTTAAAACTGTCCAACATCATTTGTGACTGGTCTCATGGAGCAAGTCGATCTAAATTATCTAGTCTGTCATAATCTTAGAAGCTTTAGTTTCAAACTTAGTTATTTTAATATGAATTCCAATTTTAAGTAACTCAACATATGACTTCAACTTTGGGGCCAAATATGGAGCCAATGATAGCAGTTGTATGGTCAAGCACACATTAGGTTATCTGGGACAAGTTATAGGGTTGAATCTTTCATTTTAATATTTTATTATACCACCATGAGATTTACAATTACAAGATGTTCATGTTTGGGTTTCAGTCATACAGTGTTCCAGCACCCATCCCTCCACCAGTGCCCATTTCCCACCACCAGTGTCCCCAATTCCCTCCCCTTCCCCCCAGCCTGCCTCTATGGCAGGTTCTTGATCTCCTTTCTCTCTTTCTCTTTCCTCTCTCTCTCTCTTCCTTCTCTTACACATTGTGGATTGAAGTACATACATTTAGAGGTTGTCATGTGTATCTTTTTTGCCCACCACCTCGGCAGAGCCTCACAACAAGCCAGACCACCGCTCCCTCACTCCATGGGCGCCACCATTTTCCACTTCTGGACTTCCCTCTCTCGTCAGAACTCCACCCAGCAGACCAGCCCATCGCGGCCGAGCGGTTCATCAATAAATGCTTTATTTGGAGGTGTTTAAAAAGAGTTTGCCTCCCGCTCGACAAGCCTGGCAAGCTTCTCGTGTTGTATATGATATGCCAAATTCCAGTAACAATTATATTAGGTCATTCCCATGACCTAATATAATGGTTTGAGGCTCTTTATGTTCCTGTAGCAAGCCGATGACCCTGGCTCTACTGGCATGAGACAGGACATATGGAGTTATTACTGGTGCCCGCTCTAGCAAATAGATGATCAACGGGAAGATCGTGATCGTGATCTTTTGCCTGTATTCAATGCTCAATTCTAGAACCTTTCATTTTAAAAGCCTAGCTCTGAATTGATGGGGCTTAACAGTTTTCGAAGTTATAGTTGCCACTATTTTCATATTTATAAAATTTGAAAACTGAGGCATAGACAAGTGTCATTTATTACAATGCAACTTTTTTTTAACCAATAGAGCTGAAACTTGAACCTAGGTCTGAACCTTAATCTGTTTCTTCTTGCTTGGTTTAAATTTATTCTAACCTCCCTTTAGATTTTATTACTCTGCTTTGGCATTTGTCCTATAAAATATTTCTGCCTTTAGTCCCTGTGGGCATGGAAATTCCTGGGCTTAGTTTCTGGGGTTTTCATAGCCCTCTACCCTGGGTGCCAGAAATTTGAGAACTAATTGTTTGGAAAACTTATTTCCTTTTTGAAGATGGCATAGAGAGCATCTCTGCATTGTAGCAAATTCATCCACCCAAGTTCTCCGAGTAATTATTAAAGTCTATAGATGGAATAAAAAATAAGCTCAGTAAGATTATTTTTTTAAAATAAGAGTCAGAGTTGAGATATTTATTGTAGAAAATCAGAATGTATAAAGGAATAAAACCAAGAAAACACTGGATGCTTGTAATCATACCCATTTCCAGACAATCTCTTGGAAATCCTTGGCCCCCACTCTGTGCATGTGCACACACTCTGTATTTACATTTACATTCTAGAGGGGACTCATGCCAGGCAGGCTGTTTGCAGCTGGTTTGGGGCTGCTTGGTACCATGTGCTTTAATGATGATTACATGTTGAGTCAGGAATAGTATATATTGAGACCAAAGCCAGAGAGCCATAGGAAGTCAGACCACAAGTTCTTTTCTAAAATTTTGCAAGCCTCACTTTGGGATGGGGGATGTGGCGGGGAGAGTATAATATGACTTATTTTCCTAACTATTTTCTAATATTATATGGCAAATCATTACTTACCGATGAAACATTGTAAAGAGAGAACACTTGTTCTCTCTGAAGCAGAGATAGTTATGATGGTTAACCTGGAAAGTATTGTTCCATGTGGCTCAGGGCCATTGTGGTGTTTTGTTCCTGTGGCTCTTTGCCTTCCTAGTTGAGTAGTTATTTCAAAGCATGTAGCATTAAAAGTGATAAGCATAATGTCCAGATATAAAGAGATTTGCAGCCAGGGGACTTTTTAACATATTACTTAAAAGCCTTTGAAAAGTAGTCTTTATTTCCATTCAACATTTGAAAATCAAATGTGCTGAAGGGCAGAGTTACCCAGGGCAAGGGGAAGTGATTTCAGAGGACAAGAGCTATTTGGTGCAAAGAAGTTAATATGGTTCTAATCAAGGGATTATAAACAGCCTGGGAAATCTTAGACTGGAAATTGTCCAACAGTGGACAAATCAAATTGTAATATTCTCCTTTTATATTAGCAAACTGCTCTCTCATTTTTTGTTTTCTTTTTGTTTTTTTTTAATGTCCTTATGCACACCAATTTCTATGGCCCGATCCCCCTGTAACACGGCATTTCAGCGCAGGCTGTTTCATTAACTGAAAAATTAGTACTGTAGGTTGTTTCCAGTGACTTGTTTTTTATTGGCAGAGTAGGGCAGTGGACATGTTTGCACTTACACCCTGGTGCCTTTGACCCAGTGTTCTCATAGGTAGCTTCCTAACAGTCAGGGTTATATGGCCAAGTGGACCCAGCATTGGAGCAATGATAGACAATTGCCACAGTAATCCCTCTTCTGGCGCTGCCAGTTTTTCACTGTGACTGAATAATGAAACACACATACTCCTGGACGTTCAACACAAAGTGTTCTTCAGCTTTATTGAAATATAATTGACACATTCTATTACTGAAAGTTATTTTCTTAGATGAGTTAAAATGTAAGAGAGCATGTTCCTTATATGTATGTTTAAAAAATATTCTTACATCCAGTAGGTGTTTTTCCCATGTTTGTTTCATTCATATGTTTTTTTTATGGACTGATAGTGTCACATTTGACCATTTTTTGGGGGTTGGGGTTTTTTATTACTGATTCATAAGTGCCCTTAGGGTCACATGTGATATACATGGGCCCCCCTGGGATGAACCCAGAGCCACGGCAGAGCCTGGCAATCTACCCTTGGTGTATTCGATATGCCAAAAACAGTAACAATAATGAACCTCATTCCCAACAAATGGAGACGTTACTGGCACCTGCTTGAGCAAATCAATGATCAACGGGAAGACAAGTGATCCAAGTGACAAGTGTTACATGCTTAGGGATGTATCTGTGTAGGCCTTGACATTTTTTTCATCTCTCTCTTATTTTCTTCTCTTCATTTCTTAACTGTGAACTGGGAATCCTCTCGTGTTTTTCTAAATGGTAATGCAGTTCCCGTAACTTAAGAATTATTCAACCTTTGGAAATTGTTGCCACAACTCCTGCCTTGCCGGAAACACTCCTTCCTATCATTCCAGTTTAACTATTGACACACTAGCACTCTGCAAAGTGTCTAGTTTGGACAAATAATTACATGGTGCCCTTAGCTCAAGCTCGGTTACCAAACCTGTTGAACAGGAAGATGTGAGTTGCAGCACCTTCCAACTCTCTCAGGTCTTCATCAGGCTATTAGATATGCAGGATTTCAGGTTCTTTTTTTTAATGAATAGTTTGGAAAAGTCTATTTTCCAAGAGCATCATCCATTTCATTTAGGTATTGCAATTAAACAGTGAAAATTTCATAAGTCTCTGCTTTCAAATACCTGGTAAAACACATCATCCCATGTTGGCATTTGTGTTTGCAAAGAGGCCTCTTGGAAAAGTCCCTAATAGTACAGCATTTTTTCCTTGGCATACGGTTGTCTGTTTTACCACTGTTTTCATTTAGTCTATCAACCTGACTGCACTTTTGTTTTTTAAGTCACTGGATTCTGCTTTCCTTGAATTTATCTGTCTTTTCTACTCCTAAAAGGTTAAAAATTTGAAAATTGCAAGGTTAGTTCAGTTAACATGTTTTTTCTCTTTTCAAAATCAAATCTAATAAAAACCATTAGGGTTGGCTTTGTGTCATACACTTTAGAGTGCAAGGTATAAAGGGGTTATTCTTCAGGTTCTTATCTCTAATTTCTGTTTACAATTTTACAATCGTCTTCCTATGGGTTTCCAAAAAATTTGCTATAATAAAGTTATAGTGAGTATGTTTATTCAGTGTTTCACTTATTTCTTTACAATTAAAAGGTAGAAATGCAGGCTGGAATGACAGTACAGTGAACAGGGTATGTGCCTTGCATGCATCTGACCCAGATTCAATCCCAGGAACCACATATGGTCCCCAGGCCACACCAGTAGTGATCCCTGAGCACAGAGCCAGAAGTAGGCCCTGAGTACCTCTGGGTATGGCCCCCAAACAAAACAACAAAAAGTTTAGAAAAGTGAGTCTTTTGATAAACATGTCCCAGTTATACGTTTGGACTCTCAAACGATCTGTATGAATACTTATTTTCTCAGATCTTAAACACTGCAAGTACTGTGGTTTGGGTCTGAGAGGTGTAGTGCATTCACATTTTTACACTAAGATGAAGCTATGGCCATTCATTTTCTTTTTATTGAATCACTGTGAGGTAGACTATTACAATTATGGTCTGTTTATGATTGGGTTTCATTCATACAGTGTTCCCACACCCATCCCTCCACCAGTACACATTTCCCAACACCAATATCCCCGATTTATCTCTCCCCACACATGCCTCTATGGCAGACACTTTTCTTCTCACTCTCGCCCTCTCCCTCTCCTTTTGTGTATTGTGGTTTGCAATACCAACAGGCATATACCTTTACCTACTTCCAATACTCAGTCTAGTCTAGCATTACAATTTTTAACCAGTATTGTCAAACTGGTCCCTTCTCTCTTACCTACCCTCTGTCCCCCACACACTTATGATATATTCCAACCATTGACAAATCCTTCTTATCCCTGTTTTCCCTGGTTTTAGATATTTAGTCTTATATTTTTATAGTTCACAAATACTGCAGTCATTCTGTGTCTGTTCTTGTCCTTCTGAGTCATTTCACTGACTATGATACTTTCCATGTCCATCACTATGGCTAGTCTTAAGAAATTTTTATTGCCACCAATCTGAAAAACGAAAAACAATATGGGAACAAGATGTCATGTTCAGAGAATATTTATAAAAATGATCTAACTTAGTCCTTTTTAAAGGCCACACCTGGCAATGCTCAGTGGTTACTCCTGGCTCTGCACTCAGGAATTACTCCTGGCCGAGCTCGGAGGCCACATGAGATGCCGGGGGATCAAACCTGGGTTGGCCGCTTGCAAGGCAAATGCTCTACCTCTGTGCTATCAGTTCAGCTCCCTCATTTAGTCCTTTTAAAAAGAATTTGGGGCCACACCCATAGATACTCAGGACTTAACTCCTGGCTTTGTGCTCAGCTAACACTCCTGGTAGTGCTCAGTGGATCATATGGGGGGGTGGTGGAGGATCAAATTTGCATTAACCTTATGCAAAGCAAACAATGGGCTTTCTCTCCAACCCAACTTCAAAAATTTCATATTAAAAAAATCACAAGTAAACTTTCTCAAAGCACCATGATGGAGGGTTGTTATATTACCCAATGTCTTTATTTTTTTAAAGACATAAAATGTGACATGTCTGTATACTCTAATCACCAGTACAGTCACTGAGTGCTAACTAAGTAAATGACACAAACAAATAAACGTGTATGGTTAAAAAGATCATTATTTTTTTTCCTTTAAAATTTGATTTAGAGCCAGAGAGATACTATATCAGATAAGAGACAGACCTTACGTGTGCTTGATCTGGATTTGATCCCCAGCAACATGGGGTGCAGGGAAAGAGCTAGCATAAACTTTGTATTAAACATAAGGTTTAATGTAAAATTACTACACTGCCAAAGTATCCATCGCCTGCCACGCCTGTCCACATGTCTCTTCTATTCTGGTCTCCCCACACACATGCTCCCAACCCTCCCTCACCCCCCATTCTGCTCCTGTTCGCTTCTCTTCCCACAATTTGGTAACTGGTTCTGTTCTCTTAATACCAAGTCTGTCATTCAGTATTGCAGTCTCTTATTTTGACTCTCTGTACCACAGATGTGTGTGATTTCCCCCACTTGTCCTTCTCTGGCTTATTTTGTTTACCACGACCCTCTAGTTCCATCCATGTTTTGACAGCGTGTGTAAATTCATCTTTCCTTACAACAGCACAGTATTCCGCTGCGTATACACCATGTCTTCTGGGCGCATTCATCTTTAGTGGGACACTGGGGCTGTTTCCCTATACTGGCTGTGGTGCTGTAAATAGGGTCATTTAAATAATGCACTGAGAATTCCCAAGAAAATATTTTTATTGATTGTGAACAGTTAAACTACCAGGATTTTAGCAGTGAAGGAATTTTTGTTCATTACCTTCTCTTACTTCAGTAGAACCCGATAACTCAATGAAAGTACACATTGTATCCACAGGAGAAATTGAGCCAGATTTAACTGTAGACCTTGCTTCCCTTCTGTATTCTTCCCCAAACTGTGGTAAGTTGATTTATGACACCGAATAAATCAAGTATTCAGCACTGTCCGCCTTCATCCATTTATTCCTTTCCCCCATAGGAGAAAAGTCAGGTCATATTGTAGATCTTCTGATGAATAGTATCAAATAGACTATGGCTTTGGGGAGAGAGTCACGTGCCTGTCAACACGTCCAGTCACTCGAGAGACAAGCACTCAGGTGGGTGTAGTGTATCATGGAACATTTCACAGAGCCTCCAATTACTCAGGCCAGCTGAAGGTACTGCCTAGAGACCAGAAGGAGTCTAACATATGAGAGGTCATGTGGATGAAAGATGGGCCACGGAAGCAGCTTTGGACCTTCCACACTGGTGAATTAGGAATAGGAGGGGACATTCTTCTGGGCTGCAGGGCATGTCATGGACACAGACAGGTGGGGCATATTTCAGGGCAAGAGAATGGAAGTTCCAGAGACATCAACTCACGTTTTCCATGTAATGCCTTTGTGTAGACAGAGAAGAGAAAGGGATGGAATGGAACCAGAACTCAGAGCCACCCACTTCCAGGATCAAGTGGCACAGGGATGTGATTTGTGGTTAAGTTTTAGGAAGAAATGTGAGGGGACTTTTAGGGATGTAACATTTGGCTTGTAGTAAGGTCTATTTATCTAGGTTTGAAAACAGTTGATCTATTTCCTGGGGGTTGCTAAGGATGGAAGCCAGATAGTGAAACATGTTTGAAAGAAGATTGGGGGATGTACGTAAAGAGACAGGGAGATATGGGCCATAAGAGAAGGGTAGAAACATGGAAGGCTTCTGGTTTAGGGGCAACTTAAAAATCATTCATAGCCAGGAAGAAATGAGAGGGAGAAATACAGCAGGGAGCACTGAGTCGTCTGGTGTCAAACTTAATGAGCTTCAACTCTTTTCCCATTACCTTTAGTCAAACCTCTCAGGAACAGAATTGCTGAAAAGGAGCATTAGGGTAAGTTTTCAGATTGAAGTCTGACATGGGCTTTGGCGGGAGAACAAGGTAACTTTACCATAATGGAGCATGGATATAAAGTGTAGTTTATTATGTCCTGACTAGGAATGATGGCATTAAAAAGAAAAGAGTTGCGTTTTGAATCCAGCAACTAAAGGTAAAATAACTATAGTTAAAATAATAAATATTTTATTTATTTTATTTTAATAAATAGGTAAAATAATAAATTTACCTATTATTAAATTATTTGTATTATTTGTATTAAAATAATTTAATATAAAACTATAGGTAAAATAATTTAATGCATCAGCATCGGCTTCTTTAGTCAAGTTGGTGGTGGGCTTTGGTTTCTGGTTACAAAACCTCTCAGCATACACTTTGTTACCATTGAGCAGAAGGAAAGGATTTCCCCTTAAAGAAGAAAACTCCCAAAGAAAAGGGTGCATATGTGGTTGTGACCCCAAAGTACTGATCCCATTTGCGACTTTAACTAAAAACCTTCCCCCCCAGCCCACATTCTAGGTAGCCCTAAATCTCTTGGTGATTTCCTTACCACAATGACTTTTAATACATGTGATAGTGCAAATGGCTAAAACCACTTTGCTGGAATTATGTTTTTAATTCTTTTATAAAAGGTGCTGGCAGAACCTCCAGACATCAACATCTGTGTGCATCATGCACCTTTGTGTGTGTGTGTGTGTGTGTGTGTGTGTGTGTGTGTGACCCTGAGAGTTAAAATGCTATGTTGGGGGATTTTTCTTGAAAATTAATTTAACTGAAAATCTCTTCAAATTGTATTGTTGGCTTTGGTGCAGGGCATAAAATAATTTTCCATCATACCCCAGCATTCCTCGAAGGTCAGACTTTTGAATTGGGCTGTTACTGTCTTGCCGTAGAGTTTCCAGGCTACGTTAATTTTGGGCCCGGCTGTTGATGGATGGAGCAGTTTGAAATCTGACATGTAGCAGGCTGACTTGAATGACCTGCACAGGCAGATGTCAGCCTGTTATTTCATACCCGTTTGTCAGGAGGGAAAAACAGTGGCTGTGCAGGCTGTTCCGTGCTGGGGTGCCTCCGTGGACATGCACACACGTGGACTCCCCTTCGTGTAGGCAAGAGGGTTGGATGGAGGTGCTGTTGGCACAATGGATTGACACGTTGAGGAGCACGCTCATGGTATGTGTGTGGGGTTTGGGATGCCCTTTATGTTTGGGTATTTATCGGCATTTGGTGTGTGTGCATACAGTGTGGGTCCCTGTGAGCAACTCCACCCCAGAACAAGCTCTGTCTGTGACTGAGGAGGAGCTCCACCACTGACCCTCTGCTTGTCTGTGGCCATCAGGGAGTGGGTCACTGTCACAAAGGTAGACAGATTGCACAAGTGGATTCCCCTTGTACAGGGCCAGGAAAGCAACACTGTAGATGGCATTGGGGTGGGAGGCTAAGAAAGAGGAAGGGCTCTGATTCCATCCTCATGAGGACTTGGAGCAGAACCAAGGCTCAGGACCAGCAAGTGGGGGCGGAAAGGGGGGGAATTGGTGGTCTGGATGCTCTGTTGGGTCAAATCAAAGACACGGATTTGCACTGGGAACCAGGGTTGCTTCTGTGAGTGACTTAAAATTATTTCAAGTTCGTGATTCATGATAACCCCTGGACCCCAGAACTACTCTTCCCCAAATTAGCCAGAAGGCTTTCCAGACACATGTGCTCCTGCCTAGGAGAGGTGGAGGAGGGGGTGCGTGCTGGTCCTCGTTCCTTTGCATCCCAGCCCAGAACTTACCTCCCTGGCTGGATTTTCATGTGGAGAATTCTGCAAAGAAACCAACAGGTAGACGGCTCACTTTCATGTGTTGCTTTGTTTTTATTTTTGGCAAATAACACATGCATATAGTATTGAAAAGTTGAATCACATGGAAAGGCTTAGTAACACAAATGCCAGTTCTCAATTCCCGCAGCACAACACAATCCTGTCTCAACCCCATTCATCCACCCAAGAAAGCTACTCCATTCACTTATGCATCGCTTGCTCCATACTTTCATTCTTCTTCCTGCTCTAGTATACACATTTTTCTGAATGACTCTCCTCTTTCTTTATTCTCTTCTGGCCCATTTTAATACCTGAGGATTCACTCTTAATTCCACCACCCCCTGTCTCCCCTCTCCCTTCCTTACCAGTCAATACCCAGGGCAAGTATTACATGTTGGATAGTTAGATGACTTTTCTCCCCTCCAGCTTTATGTTCTTCATTTTCTGAGACTTTTTTCATCGGCTCCCTCTGCCTTCACCAAGATATTGCTGTAGTTTAGATTCTTTATCAGTTGTATTTTTCAGGAACTTTCTATAACTCCGCTCCATTCTCCAAGACCACTTTTTCTTATTCTCAGGCATGAGCTGTCACCTTGAGAGCACCTTTCCCCTTCTCTGGTGCGTGGCCCTTCTTCCTGTTTGTCATTATATGTCTTCTTTCCTCATCAACACTGATATGTTTTAGGGGACATTTTTGGTAGCTCCCTCAGAAACCAGGTATAGAGAAGAAGATATTTGGGAAATTCAAATATCTGAAAATATCAAATTTCATTCTCAAACTTTAATTAGACTTTGGTACAAAACTTTAGTCTTAAAGTCATTGGATCGCAGGCTATTTATGGTCATCCAGCTTTTAAACAGCAGCCGAGAAGGTAAGATATATGGTTGTACTTCTTAATTCCTCTGAGCCATTGGTTCTGGAAGCATCTAGAATCTTCATTCTGTTTGCGGTCTTCTTGCAATTTCATGAGAAGGTGCCTTTACATGGTTTTGTTTGCATTCATTGAGCTGGGCACTGGGTTGAAACCTTTTAGTCTAAAGGTTTTGTATCTTTTTATTCTGGGAAATTTTCCCGAAATGGTTTTCTGGTAATTCATTGCCTCTGTATCCCTCTTCTCTTTTAGAGACTTATTTATCAGAAATTGGAACTCTCCTGGAAAAATGTTCTTATTTTCTCTCTTATACTACCTTTCATTCTACTTGCAGGAAAATTTCCTGTATGTTTATCTTCCTAACATCCCATAGGATTAAAAACAACAACAAAATTCTGATAACAGAGCATTCTAGTTTTTAGATTGTTCATATGTAGCATTCTGTTTTTTTTTTATTTTTGCAGTACAGTTCTCTTTCTGTAGATATTATTTATTTTGAAAGGCTTTCTTTTGTTCCCTACATTGCTTCTATTTCTTCAAGTTGGGTTTTTGTAGTTTATTTTAGTCCCTGTCGCTCACTACCCCCAAATGTGTTGTGTTCTTTGACTATCTGGGTTTGAATGAGGCAGTTAAAGAATTAATTGGCTGCATCTGTCTACTGTAGGATGGGACAGGGAGCCAGCAATTTGATTGGAGAATCCCCAAGTGGTAGATATTTATTTGTGTGCTGTTTTGTTTCTCTAGAGAAACTGCCTGTGATTCTTGTCTGAAGAATTCTTGTCTAAAGAATCCTGACTGGAGGAATGCTAGACACCTCACCCTGAGTAGGGGCTAGGGACAGCACCATTCAGTGTGTACACTTCCACTCAATGCTTCTGTTACCTTCCCAGGCTAAAGATCTCTGGACTAGAGCCGCATCAGCTCAAATACCCTGGACTGTAAACCTGTCCCCTGCAGAAAGGAAGGTGAAGTTATTTACCAGCTGTACAAGGCAGGTTTCTGGGAAGAGAAAAGGAAAAGCTCCTTTCATGAACTTTCAACCGATCCCCCCATTCTTTGCCTTTTCAGGATGCTACAGAGAGAGCCCGCCTTCTTCTATCATCCCAAGGCAACTTATTTCCGCTGCCTCTTCTAGGCCAAGGCAATTATTAGTCTTCCCCTGGCACGTTTTCTTTCTGAGATTTGTTGACATTTCTCATCCACTGTCATCTTTCCCATTTTCTTTTGCCTTATGAGTTTGTGGGTTTTTTCCATTCTTTTATTATTATTCTATGCCTTCCCCCTACTTTTTCTCCCTTTTAATTCACATTACTTTGGTGGGATTGTGAGAGGAAGCAGAGATAAACACATGTTCAATCTGCCATGTTTAACTGGAAGTCTATGAGGCTTTGCTCTTAGGCCTGCTTTTAATGTCGCTGGATTTCAACAGGGAAACTCCTGCTTGAAGAAAAGAGAAAATTCCTCATTTCTCATTCTGACCTTGGCACTGAGTCTAAACACAACCCAGCGAGGTGACATGTTTCTGTTTTAATATTAACAGAAATAAAGAGATGATTAAAACCATGCTGTGCTCAAGAGCATAGCAACAAAGAACTCTTCAGTGTCTCCTGATTCTCATGGGGCAACTGTGATCCCCTGCCTTGGAGATTCTTAGTATGTAAACATCTACTTATGGACAAATGGGTTTGTCTTCCCCAAAACATATTAGTGCCCTTTATTGCATAAACAACAATGGAAAAAATCAAGATCTCTCTCATATATGGAATATAAAGAAACACAGTAAGTGAATAACAGATCACCAGAGGCAACAAAACATGAGAACTGGTTTGAAGAACTGAACTTCTTGTTGAGGGTGGGGTTGAGGAGGACTAAGATCCTGATGAAGGGAAGTGGGCTCCCTGGTGAGAGGAGTGTGATGTTGAAACACTGTGTGCATGAAACCCTATCATTAGCAATATCATACATAAATAATAGTGTCAAAAATAAGATTGAAAAGTAAATATTATAAAAAAAATTAAAGGATGGTCTGATGGCCGTAAGCAAACAAACACCAGTGTAATATATCCGAGTAGCAGGTTGACATTCAGAGATTCCCTATGTCAGTAAGAGAAGAGACTTTTTTATACCACCGTGAGATACACAATTACAAAGATGTTCATATTTGGGTATTGGTCATACAGTGTTCCAGCACCCATCCCTCCACCAGTGCCCATCTCCCACCACCAATGTCCCCGGTTCCCTCCCCCTCCCCAGATCCCCTCCATGGCAGGTTCTTTATTTCTTTCCTTTTCTAAGAGGAGAGACTTTCATGACTTGATTAATCTGCTGCAGAGGTTCCAACCTATTTGAGTATAGCTTCTTGGACATATAGCAGGGGGACAGACGTGAGGTTAAAGGAAGCAAAATAATATTGTCCCTCCAACTACTTGCAAAAGACAATTCTATGATGTATTTTTCTGTGTGATTTCTGGTCTGTGGTTTCATGCTTAGAAACCTCAGACATCGCTAAAGCAACGTGTGTGTCTTCTTTCCTTTGGTTTCCTTCTCTTTACAGTAGCACCCAAGGAAGCTTCGGGAACTCTTGTGGAAATTTAAGTTCATCCCCCAGCACCCACTTTCAGATTTCCTTCAGTATTAGAGCTGTGGCTTGTAACAAGACATAAAAAGTTCATCAGTAAGCCAGACTTCTGCTTTCTTCCTTCCTTCCTTTACTCATTCGGTGGTGGAGAGCCTCCTGTGAATTTGACTGTAGAAGAGAGTGAACTCATGCCCTTGGAGAGCAGGAACCTAGTGAGAAACAGAAATTTCATCAAGTAAAAGGAGACATCAGTTGCGATAATGGAGTTCTTTTCACCCATGTAATGAATAATTTAAAAAAAAAATTGAGGCCTTACCTGGCAGTGCTCAAAGACTGCTCCTGGCCCTGTGCTTAGTGGTGGCTACTTGGTTTAATACCTGGTGCCACTTACAGTCAGCTTTATGCAAGGCAAGGAACTGAGCCTCTCTACTATCTCTCTGGCCCCAATAAATATTATTGAAGCTATATTTTGGTTAATCACTTCTTGTTTGTAATACATAAATAGGAACTTTCCAGGGGTTTTGCAGCCACTTGAAGTCACGATCAGGACTTGAGAGAGTATACCAGGGGAAACCCTCATGTTATGTGTCTCAGTACTGAATGCACAGGCCCAAGGCAATCCACTGAATAACAGCTACCATTTGTAATGCCCAGCTGGTCTGATTCTATTCTCACATCTTGACCATTCTGTATAAAGCAAGAAGACTTTCTAATGAAGATATACCAAGTTAAATATCTCTGCTTAAAAAAGAGCCAAATAAATACCCTATTTCTGGTTTAAGAAAAATTAGAATCAAATTGCGATTATCTTTATATCTATATCTTGATATTCACAATTATTTCCACAGAATGACATTCTCTAAAAATATGAGCAATTTACATCTCTTGGAGGATGGTCTCCACTCTTCATAGGATGTGGACTGTAAGTCCACAGTTCAATGAGATGGTTACTTCACCACAGCCTAACTGCCAATGGATGCCCTTTAAAGACCTTCAGCAAGGACGGGAGAGATGGTAGAGCAGGCAGGGAGCTTGCCTTGAGTGTGCCCAGCCTGGGTTCTATCCCCAAGATCCTGGAGTCCTGCCAGGAGTAATCACTAAGCTCTGTGCCAGAAAAGCCTGGAGCAGAGCCAGGTGTTGCCCCTAAACCAATAGATAAATAAAATCTTTACTAATTAAACAACTTATCAGATTAAAATGTCAGCGTTATTTTATTTTCAGGCCTCTGTTCAATTTGATGTATGCCAAATATTTTATTAACATTCTTTTACCAAATGCTTTAGCCAGTTCTTGTCAAATCTTCAACTGAAGTGTTAGCCGTTTTTTCAATCCTATGTAAAGGCACTTTTTTATAGAGCAGGGGTTTTTTAAACATATTCATAATTTTTATTTCAGTTTATAGTGTCTTTTCATGTATTTTTACATATAAATTATTCCATACATCTCTTGTTTCATGACATTCTTTATTTTTTCATTCTAGGTCATATATATTAAACATTAAAATGATATAGTAGATATCTGTGTGCCTATACCCAACTTAACACACAAACACAGTCAGTCATTTCAGCTCATGTTTGTAAAGATAAAACATGTGACTTTTGTTTCGATTCACTCCCTACAGTAGATGTCGATCTCTGTGAACTTATTCTCTACTACCTTTTTTCCTCTTTTGATTTGAAATGACTTATTAATGTGTACAAGTTCTTTCATATAGTCAAATGTATTTCTATACTAGTTATTTTGTACCATTGAGGTCTCTATTTCAAGCAGAGATTTTATTGCTGAAACTATATTTTGATATCTATTATAGTAATCCCTCTTTATTCAGTTCCCCCAAACTTTCTAAATAATCCCGCTTTAATTTTTTTTCAGATGAACTTTAGATTCATTTGATTAAATTTTAGCCCACCCCTAAGAGCCTTAGAGATTTTCATTGTAATTATATCAGACTGAGAGATTAACTTAGATCAAATTAATCGCTTTATGCTTTCCTTCCTTTTTCCTGTGAATGCTTTGTATTTTTAAAAACAACCTTTATGTTCCACTGTAAAAATGTTGTAGTTATTAAAATATATGAACATTAAATCTCTATTAAAATATATTTCTAATCACTATATGTTCTATTTGCCATTGTAAATGAGACATTACCATTTCCCCATAAAGTATTGCTAATATATAGAAAATATGTTAATTTTTTCAATTAATTGAACTTTGCAATTTTTACCTAATTGAATAAGTTTAGTTTTCTTTTTCTTTTTATTATACCACTGTGAAATATACAGGTTTAGTTTTCATTGGTTTCTCAGTTGGGTCTCAATTAGTTAGATAATGTGTCATTGGCAAATAATGATACATTTACATCTTTCTTTCCAATTCATTTATTTCTTTTTACTTTTCTTATCTTGTTGCTTTGGCTGTAGCTTTTAAAACACGTTTGAATTTTAGTGATAATAGCAATAAATTATTCACCATGGTCTTATTTTGTTTCTAGGGTTTTCTCATTGAGTTTAATCTCAGCTGTTAGTTTCTACTAGATATTCTTTACTATAGGAAGGCTCTATTCTCTTCTATTTAATTTTAATAAGTTTAATTTTGGATATTATGAGATTAAGAAGTCAGAAATAACCAGTTGGAGAGCTCAAACTAAGAGAGAGATATGCTCAGAATTTTCATTATCATGTAATTTTATGAGAACTAAACTTGTAAGGATATTGATGTATTGGGTTTGAACACCCTGTTTGGCTAGGGCTTCGATGACTGCTTCAGTCACCACAGAATCAAAGGCTTTCTGTAAATCAATGAACGTGAGACAGAGCGGCATCTTGTATTCCCTACAAACCTCAATGAGCTTGGTTACCGTGTGGATATGGTCGATTGTGCTGAATCCTTTCCAGAAGCCTGCTTGCTCGCATGGTTGTCCTTCATCTAGTGTTCTGCTAATCCTGTTCAGGATGACTCGTGTAAACAGCTTGTAGATGACAGACAACAGGCAGATGGGGCGATAGTTGCCGATGTCATGAATGTCTCCCTTCTTGAACAGAAGAACTGTCCTGCTGGTTTTCCATTGGGAAGGCACCTTGCATTCGGACAGGTAGCGTGTGAAGAGCCAAGCTAGTGTATTGATGAGTACCGACGGCAGATTCTTCAGGTGTTCGGGTCTGACTTTGTCTGGGCCTGGTGCTGTTCCCTTCTTTACCGACGAGATGGCATGTCGGATTTCAGAAGGGAGAACGTCGGGAATGACATATCTATCCTGTGGAATTTGGTATGTGGGCAAGTGGATGTGGCTATCAAAGATAGCCAATACATCAAAGATACCCAATACAAAGATACCCAATACATCAAGATCCTTCATGAGCTGTGTACGGATTCACCACCAGGATCTCACCATTCTACAAAGAAGTGATCATTAATGTGAAAAGAGTGGTTCGACAGGGGTGATACCATTTCACCAAAACTCTTCAGTGCCACCCTCGAGAACATCATGCAACAATTAGAATGGGAAGGAATGGGAGGACAAACAACCTCCCGGCTCCGGGCACATCTCTTTGACTCCACCATTCTCCCTGCATTAACATACGCCTCAGAGACCTGGGCCCTATGAAAGCAGGATGAGAATACTATTCGGGTCTCCCAGAGAGGAACTGAAAGAGCTATGCTTGGAATATCACACCTCACTCAAGTGAGAGAAGGAATCTGGAGTTCTGACCTCCGTCGCTATTCCAGAATCAGGGATGCTGTCTCGTTTGCCAAGGCATCGAAAATCAGATGGGCTGGACATGTAATGCGATTTGGAGACAACCGCTGGACTAGAGCCATTACCGACTGGATCCCACGGGATGTCAAAAGATCACGTGGCCGCCCACCTACAAGATGGTCAGACTTCCTTGTAAAGACCCTGAAGGAACGGTTTGAGGTTCTTCATATTCCTGAATCAACCAGATGCCATTGGGCTACATTGGCACGTGATAGGGTCCAATGGAAATGTTACTGGCGCCTGCTCGAGCAAATCGATGAATAACGGGATTCAAGTGATCAAGTGAAAATTGTAAGAATTGATGTAAAATGATGATAACAGATAAACTCTCCGATGCAAGTACATATAAATGATGAAGAAAAAAAAACAGAAAAAAGACTAAGGGTGAAAAGAGGGGGCCGGAGCAATAGCCCAGCAGGTAGGGCATTTGCCTTGCACGCGGCCGGCCCATGCTGGCCTGGGTTCGATCCTCGGCATCCCATATGGTCCCCCGGAGCACCGCCAGGAGTAATTCCTGAGTGCAGAGCCAGGAGAAGCCCCTGAGCATTGCCGGGTGTGACCCCCAAAAAAAGAGTATACTTGACTTCATTATTCTGAGTTTGCTGATAAGAGAAGTAAAACTTTTATACATTGGAAGACAGAAACCAAATTACAAGAGATTCAAAGAATACTTGTCTATCAGCAGAAGTGTCAATACAATATCCTATATCAAGTAGTTTCATGGTAAAAGGGATAGATTACTATACCTACCAAGACTGTTCAAAGGAAGAGATAGACATTGTTGGCAAAACGGAGTAAAAAGGACAAATAAAGTAGCAGGGGGGCTGGAGTTATAGCACAGCGGGTAGGGCGTTTGTCTTGCATGCAGCCGACCCAGGTTCAATCCCCAGCATCCCATATGGTCCCCCAAGTACTGCCAGGAGTAATTCCTGAGCAAAGAGCCAGGAGTAAACCCTAAACATCGCAGGGTGTGACCCCCCAAAAAAAGAAAAAAAAATAAAGTAGCAGGGATCAGTGGTATAGTGGGGGATGAAAATCTAAAATCTATTTTAGTGGTGAGATTAATGAAGTAAATACAGGTATTTATTTATAGGAATACCTGTTGATTTATATAATTCTACAAATCCATGGTACTTCCCTTAAAATATCTGTTCTTGTTTTAAGAAAGAACCATTTGGTAGCTAAGCATAGTGGTGGGTTGGTTCAAGATCAGTGGGAGGCAGTCCAGATCTTAGAGAGGTTAGCTATCAAAAGCAGTGAAAGCAAGAGAAACTATTTTTCTAACTTAGAAAATAAATCAACAACACTGAAAATATGAGATCTAAGCTGCAAGCACCTAACTTTGCAATGTGCCTGTCAAGGTGGCATGTGGAGTGGGGGTGTAGGGCTGAAGGGGCTTGTCCATGGAGTATGGGAACATTGGTGGAGGGAATTCAACACTGGTGGTGGGAATGATGTTGAAATATTATTTATCTAAAACTCAAATATCAATGACTACATAAATCACGGTTCTTTAAAAGAAATTTGTTTAAAGAAAAGCAAAGGTCTCTTCTACACCAACCAAAACTCATTGACAACTTTATTACCAGCCTAGAAAATTAACTTCCCTAAAGTAACTTAGTAGAACTCTGGGCTACACTTGCATCATTCATATGTGTATGTGAGAGAGTGTTTATGTAAGCAGGACGGTACATGTGTAGGTGAGAAAGAATGTTGTGTGTGTCTTTGGGGGTGTGGAGGAGTGGAGGTGGTGAGGCGTGGGAACTGAGTTGGGGGGATTAAGACCCACTTACTGGGCAATGAACTTGACTCGACATACCTCTCTGTCTCTTGGCAGAAAATTGTATAGTTGGTAAGTAGTTAAACATCCACCGATCCAATGCTTTGCCTGGCTTCAGGAAAGAAAACATAACAGGAATGGCCAAGCACTTTTTTAGAGTGCAGCACATGTCTGTTGCCACGGGTGAAATTCATTAGCATTATGCTCCCTTTCTCTCTGTCATGTGCTATAGAAATACCTTGCCCAATTTTCTCTGTAGTGAGGCCATGTTGACGGTATTACACAGGACCCAAACACTATCATTTGCAAATTTGAGTTTTCTCCTCTACCTTTTCTACCTCCACTCACCACCTCTAATTACTACTTCTGTGGTTAAATTGATCTTTAATGAGATCATGAAACATATCTTAAAGCATGGAATAAAAGTGTCAGGATTTTCCAAAGGAGAAAGTGAACCCTTTTGGATTTCTTTGTCCCTGTCTTCTTTGTGCCAAATGTGTCTGGGCTGACTCAGGAGTCACTTCCTCAAGGAGGCTCATCCTTTGCAGTCCGAAGAACTGGTTGTCTCTCCACCACAGGCCTTTTGTGCTAGGCGTCTTTAGGAGACGTGGTGAAAGCTCTCTAAATGACGTTTCCATGTGTAGGATCCATAGATGTATGATGTGCTAAATAACAACTGGTACAAAATTCCCAATGCTGCTTCTACCCTGTAAAAATGGTGTCAGAAATGTAGAATAATATGCCATTATCTAAAAATATTGATTTAGTAGTTTAAATATCATCAATGTTAGTACTTACAAAGTTACTTTTTTCTTCATTTATATCACTATAATAATAGGATGAATTACTCTCGCCATGACTACATTTTTTTTGCCGCAACACAATATGCTCCTGGATTTCCTGTGTTTCAGTCAGCCATGTTGATCAGCCAGCTTAAACGAAAACTTCTCTGATGAGAAGAAATAGAACTGATCCCCTTTTGAATGTTCAAATATTAGCTCACTCAAGAAGTAGGATAATATCCCAGTTTCATGAAACATTTAAACTTCTTTATACTATTAACATGCTCAATGTATGTGTGAATAGAGAGCTAGACAAAGAGATCTTTGAATATTGATTTGGTGATAGAGAACCATAATTTTTATCATTTCTGGATATCATAAATATGTCAAGAAAATTTCTTGATCGCTGGTAATTTTCTCTTACGGTTATTTTATTTTCTTTATTATATCCAAAGGATGTTTTAAATAATTCACTGTGACAGCTAATACTCCAATAGACATCATTGCTCTAATCATTGTTTGTGTCCAGGCTTTATGCCAAGGAGAGATTTCTAGTAAGACCATTCTGTAGGCAATAACCATTTTTAAGGTCCTTGATGCTTGTTGCCAAGGCTTGGAAGGAAAATCATGCCAATCCATGTCAGACTCAATCACCAGAGTTGATTACTACTATCTCTTTTTGTTTTAAAAATGAATTCTTCCAGGTACAGAAGAAAGGTAAAGAGGACATGCTCCAAACCAAGCAGCCACCAGCCACTAAGCGCATGGGACATGGGCGTTTGCCACCTTCCTTGTGCTGTCCTCCAAAGACGACCCCTTTCCTAGAGTGTGTTCATCTTCCACATGCTTCTCTGCCCTTCTGCACTAGCATTTGTGTTCCAGATGACGAAACAAGATTGTGTGTTTGGCTTAATTAGTGTTTATGTAGTTATTTGTGTGTTTGAACACTTTCTGGTGGGAGCTAATAGTCTCTCCTATGTGAATGCTGTCCCTTTCAAAATTGGCCTTTGGTTTTTCATTGTCAGTTTCCATGTTTTTTTAATCTATTAAGATTATTAAGCTTTTGCTGTATTTGTGAAAGCCATTTTATTTGTTGCTATTTAATTTTGTTACAAGTGGTTTTTGAAACATCACTTGATCACTTGACATCCTGTTATTCGTTGATTTACTCAGCAGGCACCAGTAATGTTTCCATTTGTCCCTATCGTGTGCCAGTATAGCCCAGTGGCATCTGCTTGCTTCGGGGAATATGCTTGCCTCAAACTGTTCGTTCAGGGTCTTGATGAAGAAGTCTGACCATCTAGTAGGTGGGTGGCCACGTACATAGAAATTAAAATACAACAAAGTCATCTGTCTTTTAGTGATAGATTTAGCCACTACTTTCACATTCATCAAAAACTTCCTCACTCAGAGTCCATGTGAGTATATGATTTTTCTGTGAGTTTCTTTAATAAAGTTTTGTTGAGTCCAGGAATTTTACCATGTTTCTGACTTGTAGGTGGTTATGGAGCAAGAGTGAGCCTCCACATATTCTATACCATGTACATGATAGGCATATGTGTATTCTCATCTTCAAATCATATGTAAACACTCCTAGGGCAAAACCCATTTCTTATTCATTTCCTCCAAACCAAAGCCCAATATTGACCTTTCAGGAACACAGAAATTACTCAGTAAATGTTTATTAAAGAAATTACCTTCTGAGGCTGGAACAATAGTACTTGCCTTGAATGCAGTTGACCTGGATTTGATCCCCAGAACCCCTTATGTGATCTCTGAGCACGGCCAGAAGTGATATCCGAATGCAGAGCCAAGAGTAAGCCCTGAGCATCTCTGGGTGTGGACCAAAACCCATACCAAAACAAAAAGTAATGATTTTAAGGGCCAGAGCAATAGTACAGCAGGTAAGGTATTTGCCTTGCATGCAATCAAACTGAGTTGGATCCCTGACACCTTATATGGCTCCCCAAGCCTCATCTGGAGCGCTACCTTCATGTAAAACCAAGAGTAAGCCCTGAGTAATACCAGGTGTAGCCCCCAAACAAAACAAAAGGAAAAGATCATCTTACTCATATTTTATGTGAAAGTACCTTGGTGGCATTACTTTACTTTTTTCGCACATTATTTAAGCTCCATATGTCATGCTCGAGCAAATCGATGATGAACAGGAAGACAGTGATTTAAGCTCCATGGTTTACAAAGTTGTTCACAATGATTTGTTACAGGCATCTAATGTTCCAGGCCCAATTTCACCACCAATTCACCTTCTCTCACCACTGTCTCCATTTTCCCAACCAACCCTCAAGCCTGCCCCTACAGCAGGCTTACAATAATTTGTTTTATATTGCTTATTATCATTAAATGGCTAACAGAATGATCAAAGAATTATTCTGTAGGAAAAAAAAGTTTGTAAAAAATTGTTTTATCTCACCATAATGAAATTAAGTTCTTGTCTGAGGTTTTACTGAGCTGTTACTGCAAGTTAAGGCTTCTTTATTAAAGTTTTTGTTGGTCAACATTGGTTGGCTTCTGTGTGACATCTCATCCAATTTGGTGTGCTGTAATTGGGATGTCGGTGTTGTAGAGTTAGCCACAAATGTGGCTGCCCACTCCAGAAAATAGTGGAATTATTCAATGACCTCTTTGAAACCTGAAGATTATTTTCTTCCCAACTACTCTTATTTTGTTTGTGTTTCATTAAACTAAATAACTTTAAGTAAAATTGCTTGCTTGCTCTATTTAAAATAAGATATATTTCTAATTAGAGATGCAAAACATTTTTATTACAGAAAAAAACAAAAACAAGAAGGTAAATACATAGAAATGAAAGTTTTTAACTCCAACCCACTAGTTTGGAGTTAGAATTTCCTCCACTTTCATAGTATTTATTTTCTTTAAAACTCTGAATGTTCCATCCTGAGTTGTCAAAGAAAATAAGACTTTTTAATATACACAAAGGAGGAAATTAGTATTCCCGGCAAGAGTAGCATTTTTTTGTGAATCATGCTAGTTCAGAAAGCATTTTGCTATCTGGAATATGGGTAAAATTCACAACTCCTCCCAGAAATTCACACCTGTCTCAAGACCAAATTCCACCTTTCTCTTTGGCATCCTCCAAAATTATGAATGATAATGTCTCATTGCACCCAGTTCTCAAACCACCCTTCATGTTTCTTATTACTTTTCCATCTTCAAACCTATACTCTGGATAAGTTCCCATTCCTGGAATGTATGACATTGGCTTAATGCTTTTGGGAACCCGGACTCATTTTTCAGGGTCAAGAAAAGCAAAGGGAAACAGAAGTGGAAACTCAAATTACCACTTTCTTTGAGAACATTTCTTATTGCACAGTAACCCCCTGCTTCCAAAGACATTTGATTTTTAAAAGAATACATTTAAATAGGAACTGGATTATGATTTTACCTGATAACACCCAGGGAATTAAAAATTAAGCCTGATGCTCTAGCCTTAATTTCCACTATTCTGACTTATTGTGCCTTTGTGAGTCTATGAATTAGCAGAGAATCCTCGGCTGAACTTTCTTTTCTTGACTCCTGTTCTCTTCTGTCAAGACTTTGCAACATTAACGTGCCATGGTTCTGGGCCAAAATTTACTGATGGGCATTAGTGGGTTTTGGTCTCTTCCCAGTAACCCATCCATCTCCCTCTCCTCCTCTACAGTTTTTGGTGAAATGCGGTCCTGCAGCTACTATATTAGCACCTTAACTGACTTGGTGATGCAAAATTTTCTTCATTCCTTTTTAGGCAGGGTGAAATTGATGTCTGAAACATTACGTTTTTAATTCCACTTGCTGTTAGAAAAATGTAGAGGTGGTGTGAGATCTCCTGATAAAGTGTGTGGCTTCTGAGAAGAGGGCCTGACCCTCCAAATGATCAAATTAATTACCCCCTTCTCTTTGGACGTTGCCAAGGGCTTCGGATGGTGTTGGAATTGCATCTGGAGCCTTTCATTTGTCTGGCTTTTCAGGCTCCATGTAAACTGCTTCTAAGAAGGTTGAAATTAGATGAGCATTTCCCAAAGTGTCTACCTTTCACTCTTGCTGAAGTAAACCTCTGGATTTTACAGCCCACCCCCTCCCCTAGATGTTCAAACATCCTGACACCTGTCTAGACCAATTAGAGAGCAAGAGCGCTTGAGTCTGGGCAGTGGGAGTGATGGATGTCTTGGGGGTGGTTTTAGTGACTCATTAGCCAAATGCTCCAAAGATATAAAAAGTTTTTGTGGTTTTTATTTTCATTGACATCAAGAGGCTGATTAAACCTGGGCCACTGTCTCCATTACCTCTTGTGTGTGTGGTTGAAAAGAACTCTCTGCCCTGCTTACATTCCCTGGGCTACCTGTCTGCTTGCCTTTGCCTTTCGGGTTATCCCCATCAGATCTTTAACTGGTAGGGTTTTTAAGCAGGGGAAGGCAAGTGCAAAGATTGAAGCATGCCATAAACTCATCTTTTCTATGTCCATCTGCCAGGCAGAAGTGACGGACAGACTATGAGTTGTTGGGCTTTTTTTTTTCAATCTTCCCTTTCTTTTTTTTTAAATTTCTTTTTTTGACTTCATAGCAATTTCTGGTGTTTGAATTTGCTTTTGTCCTTTTTATTACACTCACCCAGCCTCCACCTTTTCATTCTCTGTTGTGATTAGCACTGTGGCAGGCGCATCTTTGGTGTCTGGAGAAAACAAAACAAAACAAAACAAAAAACCTAGACCTTTATTCATATTAAGTTCACAATATCATAAATGAAATTTTGATGTGGGTGTAGAGGTTGCCTGCTTGTAATATGAATCATAAACACCAGCAAGGCAATTTTCAGGGGGCTGACTTTTTTTCTCCACAAGAAGGAAGAAAAAATAAAACCCTCTGAATCTGCAGGAATCACACCATCCCACCCAGCCCCACTGCTTACATACTCAGAACAAAGGGCTGGGCAATCTCAAGCCTTCTGAATACTGTATGAAATTTCAGGCAACATACAGAGCATGGATAGAAATAGAACGAGCAGCAGGAGATGGATGGCACGTCTCGCGGTATTTACGGATGCGGTGGGCAGGGGGAGGTCCTGCGCATGCGTGTGCGCACTTAAGGCGCTTGGGGTGGGGAGGGAAGCAGGCATTTGGCGCAGATTTATATTTCCCATCACTGTTCTCTATCCTGTGGGATCAACTTTGTCCCGGGAACACCGTGGGGTAAGGGGTGGGGGCTTTATTACTGTGTGACAGCAGGTGTAGGGGCTCTGTGCGCTGAGATTCATTGTCCTCCTGGATCAGAATTTATACAGTCACGCAGCCCTTCTTTCCAAGAGCTCTCTAGGTGCCTGGGCGTTCATACGTCTCAGGCGCTGGATCTTTCTCAGTATTGCCTCTGTCCATGGCAAGACCTTCCACATCTGAGCCTGGGCTACAGACACTTCCCAAATGGCTCAGCGTTCAATTTTTACCGCTTTCTGTTTTAAAAAAATGTAGATGATATGAGAAATCTACACCAGTTAAAGGGATGGGGATACTTATTATACCACACGCATTCACACACAAAGAAAATAAATAAATGCAGATGCTTAGTGAAAGGGTTCAGAAGAATTAAAATAGACACAAGCGCTCTGCAGGTCTTGTAAATTTAGACAATGGTTTGAGGATCTACTCAGAAAGGCTGGGTATAAAAACACTGTGCAAGACGATTTCTACACTAAAGAAAAGGTCACTTCTCAGGATTCAAATAGCAGCATTACGTCACCCCATGCGCACATCGAATCCATTGCCTGTGAATGAATTTTGTTTAGGATCGAGAAGTTTGTCTGGGTCAGAGTTGTGAGGAGACTTCATTTTGCCACGTCTGAAAGATACTTTGAAAAGAAGTTTGGAAAATAGAGATGCTTTGTTAAGGGATACTTTTGGTTTCGGGGGACAGACCACTCTCAGGACTCACCCCTGTCTCTGAGCTCAGAGATCACCCTAGTGAGCTTGGGGACCATATGGGGTTCCAGAGATCAACCTAGGTTAGCTTGGCAAGGTAAATGTCCTACCTGCTGTATTATCTCTCTAGCCTCTGTGGAGGTGTTTAAATAGATACACATATTTGAACCAAGAAATAAACTTATTTTTTGCTGTTGATAGTTGAGATGACAATTTCCCAAATATCTTTGGGAATTAAATTGGAAGACCAGTAATTTTTAAAAATGAGGGGCTGGAGCGATAGCCCAGCGGGTAGGGCGTTTGCCTTGCACGCGGCCAGCCCATGCCAGCCCAGGTTCAATTCCTGGCATCCCATATGGTCCCCCGAGCACCGCCAGGAGTGATTCCTGAGTGCAGAGCCTGGAAAAAACCCTGAGCATTGCCGGGTGTGACCCCCAAAAAAAAAATAACACAGTGGCCTGTTTGCTAATGAAGAATGTTTAGAAATCACTTCAGAAATCCCGATATGGGATTCCCAGGAGAAATGTGCTTGAAGTAGACTTTTTTATCATTATTAAATATACTCACCAGTACAAAGCATTGAATACCAAAGTCAACAGTATAAGGATCCTTGGCTTTCAGGAACCCAGAATTCTTACATTGTAGTTTTCTTCTTACTTTGTATTCCAATATATTTCCTATTAACAGCAGTTTTCTCAATGTATAACAATACTTTCCCATTAAACATATGACCGGTACCTATTTTTTAAAAATTATATGGTTTTCAGCCACACCCTTTGGTGCTCAGGGTTTACTCCTGGGCTCTGTGATCAGGGATCACTCTTAGGCAGCTCAGGGAACTGGGATACTAGGGACTGAACCAAGATTCACTGCATACAAGGCAAGTGCCCTACCCACTGTACTATCTCTCCCCCACCATTAAAATTATTTTGAAGATTCTTTATTTGATAAGATAAAATCCTAAGAATGCAAGTCAGGTTTTTTTTGTATCATTGATTAATAAGGTTTTGAATACTCCAAATTCAGTTCCTACAATTTTACAGCTTGAAATGGGCATTCAGAAGTTTATGATGTGCTCCTTTACTTTATCTTTAAGCCTGTCTTGCTGAAATACCACCTGATGTAAATCCTCTGCTTAGTATACAAAGCCTTCATGAGGCAGCCTCTGTCTACCTCTTCACTCTTTCCGCCTCCTCCTCCTTCTTTTTTGAGCCAATAGCCAGGTACCTTCATTTATGGAGACCCTGTATTATGCTGATGTTACCCACAAGTAAATCTTGTTATATATCTCATCTACAACCTTTTCATGACATTTCCTATATAATTATTCTTCCTGATTGGCAAACCCTTCTTCACAGCTTTGCATATATACCTCTGTTTTGAAATAATCACAGAATCCAGTTTTTCTTTTTCCATTCAGTGTTCCATACAATACCTTAATACACTTTGGGATGCAGGGTACACATATTTTCTTATGACTCTGCATGTAGATAATCAAGTCACTCTTTTTGATTTTATCCATGCCAGTAAGCCCAGGTCATAGAACAAAATATATTCTACATAAATGACTGAACATGAAGAAAGGTCTTACAGGTCTGACGGAATAACTCAGAAGCAACTGCAAGTAATTATATCATGTAAAGGTTGTGCGTCCCTAGTATAAATGCCACCCTAATTGAGGTAAGGGGTAAGGAAGGAATATAGGAGTCCCACTAAATCTTCCAGGCAGATAGAAGATCTAATATGGGCGCTACAGGTGAGACACTTGGTGGCTAGAATGAAGGATGAAATTTCAGAAGATGGGAAGCCCTGTCAGCTAAGTGCAGTAGACCCGTCCTGGACAACCCCAAAGCCTAAATCCTGCAGGGGTTCACTTTTCATCAATGAATGCTTTAGAATAAAGACCATTCATTAGATGAGTGTCCAAGTATCATTTGATTTTTGTATCTTTGTAAATCCTGCCTCTCGAGGTATTGCAGGTGTGGCTGCAGTGCCTGGCTGCATTGACAGATGGCAAACAGGAGACAGGCTTGTCTATACCCAGGACTCTGCCCCATGGACCGTGGTTGGTTGATGGTCTGACATAGAAAAAGACTGGACCCCCTGGGATGAACCCAGAGCCACGACAGAGCCTGGCAAGCTACCCATGGTGTATTCAATATGCCAAAAACAGTAACAATAATGGACCTCATTCCCAACGAATGGAGATGTTACTGGCACCCACTCGAGCAAATCTATGAATGGGAAGACAAATGATATAAGTGATCTTTGTAAATCCTTCCATATAAACACATAAATAAGGTGAAAAATAAGAATCTATATAAGAATAAGTGGATAGATAGATAGATAGATAGATAGATAGATAGATAGATAGATAGATAGATAGATAGATAGATAGATAGATAGATAGATAGATAGATAGATAGATAGATAGATAGATAGATAGATAGATAGATAGATAGATAGATAGATAGATAGATTTTAGATGGGAAACTGTGGGTGCAACAACACTTTTATGCAAACTTGTGCGGGAAGTTGGAAATCTGGGGATAAATGTTCGCCTCTCCAAGCTCTGCTTCGGCCATTGCTTCCTGTTGGGTCATTTCTGTGGATGGAGGAAAGTTTAGGGATCCCACCCAGCACCAAGTCAAAACCCATCCATTCATCTTTCAGAGGATGTGCTAACTATAGTTTTGGTCTGGCACTAGTATCACTGAAATGTCGTGTTTCATGGGCATCGGGAGCTTTCACAACTTTGCTATTACTTTTTTCCAGGGCCACTGAGTGGCAGCGCTTGGGAGTTTGTTAGAAATGTCGAGTGCTCAGGGCAGGAGACATAGTACAGAGGACCAAGGGCATGCCTTGCTAGCAGCCAATCCTGCCTTGGCCCTGGCACTACACAGTCCCCTGAGCACTACTGGCACAGGCCTGGAGGCCCCCAAGCAATTCCCGTAGGTTATCCCTAGCACCACAGCACCTGGGTGGCACCGCATCCTCCCATTGACCTGCTGAGATGGTTGGTGAAGGTTCTTGGGAGGGGCTCCCCAAATATTCCCCTTTCCCAAAGAGGTTAAAAATTGCAGAGTCCTGGGTCCCACCCTGGACTGAAGGGTTCAGAATTTCCATTTGCCCAAGCTCCCCCTGGAGGCAGATGTTTGCAGCCTCTTGCAGCTTCGCCCAGCAGGTCTGCTTCTCTGAAACCCAGAACACAGACAGGGTGGGCTGTTTTCTCAGTCCCCGCACCCCAGTCCTGCTGTTTTCTCAGCACCTTCTCCATGCAGAGGAAGGAAGTTAGTTCATGATACCCAGTGACTGGCTCAGAGGATTTGGGTTTAATTAATTCTCTTAGGGATCCCCAATCAGAAAAGGCACCCAGAATCTTGCACTTGAGTGAGAATTCAGGTTGATTCTATGACATTTAAACTTGGTTAAGTGTGGCCACATCAGGAGAGGCAGGCATGAGATGTGACCTTACTGGTCCTCACTGTGAGCTACATGCCTGCCCATTGGCACAGTGTTTGTTTTTATTCTAAATGATCAGAAACGTAACTGGCTCCATACCAACAGCATCATCCCGGATGGACACGTAGCCCACTTTGCTTGCCTGATTGACAACCCCAAAAGAAGCGGACCTAGCTGGGGCCGAGCCACATGAACAAAGCTCCTGGCCCTACGACTTCTTCACAGCTGCCATTTATATTGTATTTAAATGACTTCAGAATCAAAAGAAATGTCTTTTAGTCACCTAAAAAGAAAAGAATCACTCCTGCTCTCACTTCCACCCACCAACACATGTAGAACAACTCCTGGAAATGTGGTAAAAGGAAAGAAGAAAATTTTCCATGCTCTGGGGCCCTGAAAATGGGGCCATAATTGGCATTATTTGGCAACTTTCCCATTAACATTCATTCTGACACGCCGCATCTGTCCTGGGTGTGTAAATGTGTTGGAGATTGGGGCTGGGAAAAGGACCAAAGTCTATGAGCACTAGGCAGCACTTGGTCTCACTACCTGGAGGAAGAAATCAGGGAACACAGAGCACATTAACAACCAGGGACATCTGACGGTGACCTCGTACCAAATTGGATCAGGCTTTTCCGCGGCAGCTGTATTAAGCGCACACATTTGATGAAATGTGCTTATGAAGCCGGTATATCTGACTGCTTTCTTTCCCTGCCCCCTCCCCTTTTGTTCCCCTTTCTGGGGGATAGATTCTTTATTATCTGCTGAATTCATTTCACTCTGTCAATATTCTATAGAAAAATGATGGACGTTCTATAATTTTGACTTTTATATTAATTCATAATTTTGATGGCTCTACCTTAGGGCAGCTTTCTCTCACAGGTTTGCCGCCTTCTCCCTTCTGCCCCTGACTTTAGGTCTCTGGTCGCTCCATCCAGCAGTTAAGCTGGTGACAGCTGCGTCTCCCCTTATTGCCTTGGCATGCTGTAGGTCTTTTTTCATATGAAGCCTGCGATAACGGCAATGAAATTCAGATTTATAGCTGGAAACCAGCCTATTTGTAATAGAAAACATAAACATTGGCGCATTTTGAAAAGCAAAAGATTTTTTCCCCTGCTTTGTATTTTTCTTTTCTTGGAACTTCATGACTTGAGTCCCAAGCAAGTGCTATTTTAAAATTTCCTGGCACCATGTAATATAATTGATAATAGTGTTTAAGCAGCATCTAATATCATCCACCCTAGTGCAAAGTGAGCCATCCTAGGATATGAGCTTAAAAAATTGCATTAACACTTAGACAAAATGAAATTTTTATACTTGATTTGCTCATGGTTGGACGGATGCAACTAAACACAATTTAAGCTGTCACTTTGCAAAGGGGAAAAAATATGCAACTTTGGAATGTTTCAAATGAGCCCAATATTAGATTCTATAACTCAGAGTGACACAGGAAATACTATTTGCAACATGATTGGTTCATTAATATTTGGTAATTGTAGTACATCATTTTAAGGGGAAATAAAATGCAAACAAATGTTTGTAGCTCACTCCTCGCTTTTCATGGGCACCCCCAGGAAAGGTTTGGGTCCATAGATTGGAGAGGTTATCCACTCCCCCATTTTCATTTTGGAAGAATAATTTTCATCATAAACCAACATGTCAGACAAAAGCATCTACATTTAAAAAAAATATTATTTCATGATTTTCCACATGCACATTTGATGTAAACCCTGGAGGTGTATTCCCCGAGCACTTATTATCTGCATTTTAGGGAAATTACATTAAATTATTAGTGACAAATTTACTTGTCTGCCAATGTATTTTTCTGGAATTTTACTACAACATCAATACTTGGCTGTTTTATATGGGCCCTCATTTACCTGTCTTTGAAGGCAGCTGCCCTTGGGGGAGTCCTGTCTGTCATGAACAGGAGCGTGAGAGAGGCTTTAAGTTGAACCGTCACCGATTTGAATTAGATGGAAAAATATGTTGCACTTGGAAAACGGGCCCTCCTGAATTTGACAATTCGGCGACTTGTTTTGTAATTCATTGCTTCACTTTGGGGACAGGGAGAAAGCCACACAGATCTTTGTCAGGTGGTGGAGTCTGAGCACTGGAGGTTACCCCTGAGTGTAAAAATATTCCTTCTGGAGACCCACTGTGGAAGGAAGGAAGGAAGGAAGGAAGGAAGGAAGGAAGGAAGGAAGGAAGGAAGGAAGGAAGGAAGGAAGGAAGGAAGGAAGGAAGGAAGGAAGGAAGGAAGGAAGGAAGGAAGGAAGGAAGGGAGGGAGGGAGGGAGGGAGGGAGGGAGGGGAGGGAGGGAGGAGGGAGGGAGGGAGGGAGGGAGGGAGGGAGGGAGGAGGAGGGAGGGAGGGAGGGAGGTTGGGAATGAGAGAGAGAAAGAGAGAGAAAGAGAGAGGAGAGAGAGACAGAGAGAGACAGAGAGAGAAAGAGAGAAAGAAAGAAAGAGAGAGAGAGAAAGAAAGAAAGAAAGAAAGAAAGAAAGAAAGAAAGAAAGAAAGAAAGAAAGAAAGAAAGAAAGAAAGAAAGAAAGAAAGAAAGAAAGAAAGAAAGAAAGAAAGAAAGAAAGAAAGAGAGAGAGAGAGAGAAAGAGAAAGAGAGAAAGAAAGAAAGAGAAGCAACAATAAAAACTGTGAAGAGAAGGTCACATTTCTGGCACTTGTTTCTTTTCAGGAAAATGAATACAAAGAGGATGTGTTGTGTTGTATAAGAAACTTAAACTGCTAAAGTTGTGGCTCAGGGTCCTGGCAACTGGGGCCTGGGGGGCTCCTGAAGGGGTGGGTAAGTGTGACGTCGGGAGGAACTGAACAGAAATCTTGGAAGAGAATTGTTTGAACTAGCAAGATCACCCCACTCCTTCGTGCAATTTCTTTTTCTCATTTCAAGCAAATGTTAATGTTGATGCCGACATGGTATTATTTTGCTTACAGAGAACTCTCCAACTTGCCACAGCTGCAAATCCCGCAGAATGTGGCTCTCCTGCTAACATAAGCAGTGAGGTTATGAGCTCTGTGCTGGGGGCAGGGGCCGCATGCTTGAACCAGAACAAGCAGAAACTGTCAAGCCTATAGGCCTACAGAGGGAAGTCCTTAGGTGAGAACGGAGCACTCAGGAAATTTGCAACAGAAACCAAGGGGAAATGAAGCATAATCAAGAATATAAGTCCCAGAAATGGGACCTATTTGTGCCTCTTTAAATCATGGATGTTTTCTTCATTAGGATACGTGGAAGTGATTCTTGACTGATGATATTTTACATCTTCCTCACGTGTATGGTCTCTGACTGCATATTATTTTTGCTCCTGAGTTGCTAGGTGGAAGATTTCAGGGACTTTGTTGTTTTTTTGGGGGGCACACTGGCAGTGCTCAGGGCTAACTCCTGGCTTTGTACTCAGGGAACCATATGCAGTGCCAGGGATCTAACTCGGGTTGGCCATGTGCAACGCAAGAGCCTTAACCTTGTACTATCTCCCCAGCCCCAGATTTAAGTCATATTCAGTTGAGTATCTGTGGTCTTCAAGTTAATCAAGAGGCCTGGTGTCTTGGCTTCACCCAAAGTATGTTAATCATTTGTTACTATAGGTACTTACTATTGAAAATCATGCAGATTTTGCTGAGTTCTTGGGAATTATTTGCCGGAGAAGTGGGCTAAGCCTAAGGATTCAAACATTGACTTTTGTATATTCCTCCCCATTTTATACTAGCTGGGAACCCCCATCTTTTTAAAAGTCCCTTTTCTTGCCTTCTCCAAATAAACACAACCATTTAGATCAAATTAACTAGCATATCAGTTTCAACTGACCTAAATTCATCCTCTGCTATGGCTTGGGAGATTTGACCTTAATTAAACCTCTATTTTGCCAGAGAATGAGACCGCTGCAGGGGAAGACCATATGAATTTCACTTTTCATTTCAGGTGGAATATTTGTAGCACCTGGGAACAGACCGTTAATGAAATATTTGTTCTATTCCACCCATGCTTTGTAGAAACCTGAAAAGTCGGCAGTTGGGCAAGTCTGAATGGGGATGAAGAGTGGAGTGGCTGAGAGTAGTAGAGAGAATGAGGCAGGAGGGCTCCAGAATGAATGACACAGAGATTTGAGGGCCCTATCCCAACCATTCTAAGCTACTTTCTGGTCCCCTTTTCCCCTAAATCACCAGCCTAGAGTTCAGTCCAAAATTCCTCTTCATCTTTGGTCGTCTCTGACTCCATCTGGAGCAGTCACCATGCTCTCTTTTCTCCCCATGGGCGCAGCCAGGTGTAGGGTGATGCCTGTTTGCTTTCAGTCTTTGAAGGGTCTGACTGGGGGTTGATGTCTTGCCCGCCGTGACAAGGCCGGGACCTGCTCACCTGTCATCCCTGCACTTCCCTATGAAAAAGCATTTGGTCTCTCCCCACCTGAGCAGTGCCAGATGTAGTCTCCGAACATACCGTCAAAGTGCCAGAAAGAGTGCTGCATCCTAAAGATACGGCCAGAGGAACTCCAGCCCCCAAGACATGGCCTTCCATGGGGTATGGAGGGCAGGGGAAGAGCATGAGGAACTTGGGACAGAAAGAGCAAGGAAAGTCGGCAAGATTTTGTGCTCCCTGACTGACGCCCCCAGGTCCAGTAAGAAAGGCTAGTGGGTTCTACTCCCCAACCCAAGGGCCAGCGTTGCAAGAAATTGAAGATCCTTCCGGGGCACACACTGCAGCCAATATTTCCAGCCCCCACTGCTCCAGGAGTCTTCTAAGGAAACCAAAGGAAGGATGAAGGGAAGATCGTGGACACTGGTGGCTGAAATGGCCTTGAAACCTTCTGCTAAGAGTGAACTAGTGGTTTCTCTGACACTAGAAGGCAAAAGGCTTCTGTGAATAAATCTCACACCAAAACGGAGACGTGGGGAGAAAACTGCTGAGGTTCTCAGGTTGTTCCCAAAGGGGGAACATTTTTCTTCATCACTTTCCAAGAACTGGGGTCTCACCACCCCCCAACCCTTTTTTGCTTTTTTGGGTGGCTGCACCTAGTTGTGCTCAGGACTTACTCCTGGGTTCAGGGGATCATATGGGGTGCTGGGGATTGAACCTGGGTCGGCCGTGTGCAAGACAAGTGCCCTACCCACGGCACTGTCACTCTGGTCCCATCCCCACCAGGGTATTGAACTAGTGAGTGAAGAAGAAAATGAAGCAGGGTCCAGTATCCAAACAGAGACGACGCCATCCCCCTACTGGTCTTTTCAGCAACCACCCTCAGTTTTGGGGGTGCTTTGCCACCTGCAACAATTTAACAGAGCCCATTTTGCCTTAAAACAATTTTTTGTCCTTCCAGAGGAATCTATTTATGGTATTAAAAAAAGGGGGGTGTGGGATTCATTTCTTGTGGCCTGTAAATTTTCCTACAAGACTTTAGAGACTGCTTCCAGGGCACCATGATGTGGTGCAAATGGTAGAACAGGTGCTTGGCCTGTGTGAGAGTCTGGGTCTGGTCCCCAGCACCTCCTGACCCCCACTAAACACCCCCAGATGTGGCTAAAATAATGCTAATAAAACAAAAAAGTGCTTCTTGGTTGTAAGTCCTTCTGTCAACAGGGAGACACCTAATTTTGAACAAGGTCCTGTTCTGCCCTTGGAACCGGGCAGAGTGGCCAAATTCTTGGAACCTCAGAATTGTCTGCAAAGGGAGAATGATAATAATCTTCCCTGGCCTTTCAATAAAACCATAGGTTAAAAGAAAAATGTCAGCACTGGCAGAGAACTTGGCTCATCCTGAGCCGAGTATGCTCTATTCTATCTCCATCAGGCACCTAGAGAGAATTTCCTAAGCCTGGGAGGGGTTGGAATCTCATTTGGTGGCCATTCACTCCCGGAATTTATTGGTGCCCTAGACAGTGATGGTGGTCTCACAGCTTGGAATCCTCAGTGAGCTCAGCACTAAGTAACAAGCCAAAATTCAGAGGCCTTGATGAGTCAGACACAGGTCACTCCACATGTGTCCTCATCTGTCAGGCCAAAAGGAGGTCCAGGGCTGACATGGATCTCAGTCATGGGGTGATCGGACGCTACCTAACATGACACAATGGCGTACAAAGACGGGCCCCAATGGCCTTGTAGGCCAGAGTGCTGGGCCCAGAGAGGGTTACTGGGCAGCACGGCCCTGGGAGCTAAAGAGAAGAAACACAGACATTATTTAAGACACTCCAGTGAGGCCACATGGTGCTTGCAGCAGCGCCGACATAACCGAAGGTGCTGCCAGTGTCCCTCTTGGAAAAAATAAGTCAATTCTAGTGATATAATGAGTTTTTTTCAGGAGACTCTTTGTGGTATCTTCCTCTGTAAGCCGATTTCTTACCAGTGAGTTTTTCTCCCTGGGTTTTCCTGAAAAAACCCAGCCAGAACAAAGACCGTGTGTTTGACGAATTGTAACTCAAATGATTGCATCTGTTTGTCTAGAAATTTTAGCAATGGGGACATTTTTAAAAGTCATCTATATATCATATATAAATCTCTGATCAGTAAACAATACGGATTTATCATACGGTTAAAAAAGTGTTGAAGTAGAGGGCTCATTTGCACGGAATTGCTTTTTTTGATGTTTTTAAGATATTATAGCCTCTTAATACTAAGCAGATGAGCATGTGTTATTTAGGAGATATTTATATTGTATGTAGGTGTAGACTACATTTACCTGTGGGCTCTCCTCCACTCCCTGTGTGACTATTTCAGCAGCTCCTACTTGAAAAAATTCCCGTCTTGTGTTTGTCTGAAAGCTCCGTTGCCTTTTACTTACCCTTTGCTGTTTCCCTCTGCTATCAGTGCTTGACGTGGGATCAGCTGCCCCAGTGGTCAGCCGCGAGATGCCCACATTACAAGCAGCCTAGCCTATAAATCACAACTGATGGTCGAGCCCCCTCTCCTTGTGTGTGAGGGTTACTTACATTTCAGAATGGTGGGGGAAAACAGGGCTTGGTTTGGAGCAGAAAGAACTTGGCGCATTTGCTGTTTACCAACTCATCTGGACCTAATCTTTCACTGCAGCTCGGGATGGAGGGTTTATGATTAATACAGTTGATGCAGGAAATGGCCGAGTGCTCGGCTTCTTTTGAATATATCACGCCCAGCGTGCACATATTCTGAGCATCAGTTAGAGAGATGTGACAGCCAGCTTGACCTTTCTCGCGGAATCACGTGTGGAAAAAGGGAATTAGCTGGCTACAGTAGGACTTGAACTTGCTTTATAGTTTAGAAGGAGGCAGGTATGTTAAAATTTAGTGGCAGCCTGCAGGCCTTGTGTTGTTTCAAATAAACCTAAATTGTCATTTGATAGTAAATCAGACATGTCTTCCCAGAGATTCCAAGTTGATTGTAATAGTCTCTGATTTTTTTCTTCCCTTTTCTAGAAATTAAAACAAGAATCCAAACAATATTTACATTTAGTGTTGAGCTGCATTGCATGCATGTGTGCATGCGCATGTGTGTGTGCATTGAATTTTGTGAAGGCTATTGAGCTTCCCCAGGAGACATATGAACAATAGGTCCACTAGTGAGGTAGGAGTTATAAAAGCTTTTAAATTGGCTTCCATGTAACTGGAAACCAAATAAATGGCTATGGAAAATGCAAAAGGAGACCTTGCACGTTTTTTTTCCAGAGTTGCCAATTACTGCTATTAGAAGATCTAAGAGGCTCTTGACTATACCCAAAAGAACTGTGATTGACACAGACTTTGGCCAATCAGATTGTTTCAATGCCAGCTATCATTAGTCTGCTATCAATTACCCTGATTTTAGACTAACTTTCACAGGAGAGTACAAAACACATTGGTAGCCCAATGCTCACCAGGTGAATCAGCCATGTAAAGAATTATATCTGCTCTGACCTCTCTGACATTTTAAGAACTGACATTAATTCTTTCTGATGGCGTTTTGTCTATGGTTGGCCACTGTGAACTCCAGAGCAGTGACGGTGCTTGTCATGTGGGACAAGCTTATCAAAAACAATCCCTCCAGATCTTTCCATCAAAATATTCTAATCTAAAATAATTACATTTAAAATTTCATGTAGCCTTTGCATCTCCCCAGACCCACCTGGTATGAAACTACTCGAGTCTCTTTTTGCGATCCACATGAAGCTTTATGTTTTCAGTGTAGCTAGTTCAAAAATGCATTTATTCAGGCAACTCGAGAGTTTTGAAATTATAGAACTCCAGCTGGAGTGAGCAGCTACAATTTGTTCATCTTTAATTTCTATCTACATGCTTGGAAGGTGTTTCTGCTCATGTCAGGCCCTGTTCTGTTTCTGGGTGACTCTTGTGCACATTAGCCGGTGGTAGAAAATCTTGTCTCTGCAAAGGTAACATAGATCCCAGATTTGGGGTGGGAGTGGCATGAATCATCTGCTGAATATTTAGATTTTGAGCACCAGTGTTTAAGTTACGTCTTCCCAACTCAGTTTCACTTGAAATTTGGAGAAACCTGTAATTGACGTATAATTGTAGTCAGCTTGTGGTTTGATTCTCTTCCTGTTACTGATTCCCAGGTTATATGCAGAAGGACACAAGCTGGTTTCTAGATTTGAAAGTAGCTGTCCATCTCCTGTAATCAAACAATCCTGCCGAGACAAGGACTGATGTGGTGGACTTTTCTATCATTTGGAGACCGGAGTTTTGGGAAAAAGGATTCAGCCACGGACCTATGCTTTTCCAATCCTTGTGGGATATGGAACCACTTCCAGCAGTCCCTAGCAGAGTCCTGTCACACGCATCATTCCTGACCGTTCTTGGATTGCTTCTCTCAGTTGTCTGGGACACACACATTCCGTTTATCTATTCCCTGCCTTCCCTCTGCCATTCTTTACAACTCCTGCACACACCAGGCTGGTGTCAGTGGCATTTCTTTGTGATAGGGAAGGCTAGATTCAAGCAAAAAGGATCTGAGCAATGAGACCTTTTAGGTCTTCCCAGATTTAAGCCCTGAGAGAAAGCAATAAAAGCAAAAATGTTCATTTTATGTTAACTTTTATGTTAGATCTCTGCTACCTGTAGAATTCTTTAATTTTTCATTTTAAACTCAAGATACCCTTGCCCCCCAAAAGGAGGAAAAGTGGGACCAGATGGTGTTTGCATCTTAAAAAATGCAACATCAAGATGTTGAAGAAGCAATTTGTTCACACTAAGAGCATCTAATTTAGAACTGAAAGACTGCCCACCCCTGGAAAAATGAATTCAGCTCTAGAGGTGGATTTCCACCTTGCAAGCTTGTCCTGACTTGGGTTTCCACAATAACTGGATGACCACCCAGCTACACCCCTTGACTAGGAGAGCCTTCCCTCTTTCCATGCTCATTCTTTCCCTGTCTGTTTGTCAGAATGATCACTCATCTTCGCCTTCCACACAGAGCCAAGGATTTTACATATACCAGGCAATTTAGTTCCTCATTGCAGTTGGTGGCATTTGAAGGCAGCAGAAAGCCCAGAGTCATCACGGAGCTTGAGCTGGAGAGCTGAAGGTGAGTTCTCACAGAGTGACAGACAGTGTGTCCACAACACCTATGAGATTGGGGTTTAGGTCCAAGAATCTGATTTTATTAGGATATTTGTCATGCTGTGATCACACTTTTCTAAGACTCCTCTCTGCCAAATGAATGAGCCTCAGAGTCAATTGTGCATTACCTCTCAGGAGAGGTACAAATGCCAGTCCCAGGCCAGATTATTATGCCTGTTAAGTCCAGCCCAAAATCTCCTTAGAGAGGCTGGACAAAAAATGTGTCATAGCTGTTCCCATCACCCTCCACTTGGAACACCCCCACCACCAGCCCCCAGACTATCTATTGTATGGCCATGAGAAGTTACTTTAGCCAGAATCAAGGTTGGCATTTGTACATGTATCTGAACAATGACTGTCCATTTCACTGTTAAAAAAAAAAAAAAAAGAAAAAGAAAAGTTAGGACCGGAGCAATAGCACAGCATTTGCCTTGGATGCGGTCAACAGGGTTCAATTCCAGCATCCCATGTGGTCCCTCAAGCATGGAGTAATTCCTGAGTGAAGAGCCAGGAGTAACCCCTGAGCATTGCTGGGTGTGACCCAAAAAGGGGAAAAAAAAAGAAAAGTTGCCTTTGTCTCCAAAAAAGCAACAAACCATGGCCCTCACCCTTTTAAGAATCTTCCACCCATTTTCCTGAAAGTTATATTGTTTGGCGTACTGTTCCTGCTCCAAGGTCCCAGTGGGTCTCAGAATTCTGCCTCACTTCCTGCAAACAGAAGCAAAAAACTGAAAACACGTTGAAGTTTTCTTATGTCACTGAAAATGGGCATTTTCATTATATCATAATAATACAACAAGTCAGCATTTCCTTATTATCCTGATGATTATCTATTGCAAACATTCATTAAACTCCTGGGTGGAGAGCCCCAGGTGAAAAAAAGGTTTCCTTATAGTCTTCCCAAACAAAGATGCAATGCACCAAATTGTGGGAAAATTGATTTGACTCACAGTTTGGAAAGTTTGGATTTATTTTCTCTGAGATAGTATACTGATATTAATCTTTTGAGCTAGATACTAATTTTCACTAAGATAAATGAAAGCTTACTTTTTGATTCCCCTATTTCCCAAACCTAATGGAATTATATCTACTTTGCAATTATTTTATTCATCTATTATCTTACTAGCATGAGACAGGACATATGGAGATGTTACTGGTGCCCCCTTGAGCCAATTGATGATGAACGGGAAGACAGTGATACAGTGATTATCTTAGAGAATTTTTTACTCTTCATTTTTTTTCCTCTTGAAATATGAAAATGTTAGACCCTTCACTGGACAGACCTCCTCAATTACTTCTTGACTGCTCTAAGTCCTTACTTCCCTTTATGTGCTTTATTGAGGTTTTCTTTTTCTTCTGTTTTTGCCAGTAGCATTCTTTTCATTTTTCTCTTTTGTCATAATTTCTTTTCCCTTTCATATCCATCCCTCCTCTCTTTTCTTCTTCCTTTCCTTTTCAAGATTCAGCTATGCTTTCTTATAGTTTGCTTGAGAGCTTTGGAAAATTATTCCAAGCTGAATTCATTATGTCCCAGATAGATCAGAAGCAAGTTGCTAGGCCATGTTTTAAGTATATATGATTCTTTGCTTGCAACTCTTGTGCTTATTTCAATACTGTGTGTTTCCTGTGTTTGTGGAGGCCAGGCACTACTCTCTCACTGATCAGTGCCACGCTGCTCCCCACACCTACCCAACCTCTTCTTGCCCCCCAATCGGAAGACATTGTTCTGCTTTGTTTCTGTTTTGTTTTTAAAGTAGCTTTATTGCGATATAATTTACATAACACACAATTCACCCAAGTGGAGTGTTTTGAGCTAACAGAAGCTTCCTTTTCATTCAACTCTAAAGTTTATTATTTGAAACTGGAAAAGCTACAAAACATGATCAAAGAGAAATCTTAAAACACGCTCTGAACCCCATTCTGTTTTAATGCATAATTTCCCTATTACAGCAGGCTGCTTGCACCTCTGGAGTTAAGGTCACAGCCGCGTTTGCATTATAAACCCTTTTTCCAAGGGTTTATAAATGCAACTGCTTTTGTTTGCTCAGACTGAAGCTTTCCTCCTGAGGTTTCCCTGCAATAGAGCAGCTTTTGGGGGGGTTGAGTTTTCCTTAACTAAATTAAAATTTTAAAACACCACATTGCCCTTTAAAAAAATCATTGCAAGTGTCAAAAAAGCCTAGGTAGGAATTTCTCCCCGAATAACTTTTTTTCTATCTCTGTAGCTTTTAATTGCCTTTAGTTTCCAAACACTCTCCACTGTGCTCAGTTTGTGATTAATGCTATTTGCCTCAAATATTTACAAACCTAAATCCAACTTGGTGTACAAACTAAAAAAATGTTATATACAATAGCTGTCTTTCAGCATTGTTAACAGAATTATTTTATGGGGCATAGTAAAAGCTTAAAAATGATCTGAAAAGATATTGGTCCTGATATATCTATTTACACACACGTGTGCGTCATGTGTGCATTCGAGAGTGTCTGTTCTTGATGAGTTTAAATTTTCAGGAGGAAAACCATTTGCATTTTTAGGATCATAGCTTGTCTTTTGCAAAGCAATAGCAGTCAGTGGCAAACACAGAAGCAAATACAAATCATCAAGGAGATTTTAAGCATTGAAGAGCAAAAATGTGCATGATGGTTGACAGAAGGCAGTGTTAGGATGTCTGTTTAAATGAGGTTGAATTGAGAATCTTGACCTGGTTTGCAAACAATTACCAGAAACTTAGGGTCAGAGTTTCGCGTGGTGATTTTAAGTATTAAGCTTCTCAATCACAAACTAGGCAGATGTGGCTGCACAACCTTCCACATTAGGAGCCAGGTTTAAGCTCATTGCATGTTGCCTTAAAAAATTGTTGCTTTCAGGGTTGGGGGCTGGAGCCATAGCACTCACTCAAGGCAAGTGGGAAGGGCACTTGCCTTGCACATGGCCCACCAGGGTTTGACCTTTGGCACCCTCTGAGGTTTGCTGAGCCCTGTCAGGAATAATCCCTGAGCACAAAGCCAAGATGCAGAGCCAGGAGGAAGCCCTGAGGATGAATTGTTTTATATGGAAGGTAAACTAAAATCGAAGGCAAAAGATGAGTGAATAGTGTGTTCTCACGTACAGTTTCCCACAACCTCCTCATTCAGGATCCTTCCAGGGGAGATCATGCACACCGGAAGTCAGAGAATCCATATTCTCTCTCATCTGTTTCTGGTCCGTTCTAGTTCAGCCTCTGCTTTCCAAAAGGTTTGCTGAATGAAGAAACGTTTGTGTTCCCCCACCACAGGATGGGAGAACCACTCATAGTTCAAACTGTTTCTAACCTTCTTCCCATTGCCTGCCTCCCCCTCCCATCCCAGCTCTCTCTCTCTCTCTCTCTCTCTCTCTCCTCTCTCTTTCTCTCTCTCTCTCTCTCTCTCTCTCTCACACACACACACACACACACAAGCAGCAAACAGGAAGAGTGAGCATGAATGTATGAGTCCTAGCAAAAGGGCAACAGCTTGAGCTACTGTTTTATCTGGCTGACAAAGGCGACATCAGGTGCCAGAGAAAGCTTGTCTCAGAATCTTCCTTTGTAGAGAGGCTCCAGTCGTCCCTTCCCAGTCTCCAGACACCACAGACACCACCTCTGGCCTCCCCCACCCCGGGCCTTTTGGCAATCCTTCGATTTAGCTTATCTTTACATCAAAAATTTTCTAAGCCAAAAAAAATAGACTCCTGGATGGACATTAAGAAAATAAACATAATTGTTTCCTGCTAAGATACTTAATAATATTCCTGTCTCTCCCAGTTTTATCCTTTCACTGGAAGATTCTATTTATCATTCTGTTTCATAAAAAAAAAAATGTTCCATGAGCTTGAACAATCAATTGAGAAACTTTAGAAGAATGGAAAAAATAATTTTTGTAAATGCAACACTAACAGGTTTAATCCTTCACTGAGTGGTCACAGGGAAACCAACTGTTTCCCAGAAAAATAAGCATAAAAACGATGCTCTGAGCACCTTACTCCTGGCACCAGCGAGAGCAAACAGTAGGTTAAGCTGAGGGGAAATGCCGCTGTTTCTATGAAGCCAGTGCCCCCCAAACAAACAGGCCTTTCTGTATTCTGCATTCAGACCTGTGTGAAGGGAAAGAGGCACACAGCTCCCGAGGAAAGAGAAAAAAAAGGCACTGCCAGGGAAGTGCGAGCTCGTCTTCTCTGTGAGTGAATGCGTCAGCCTTTCATTCTGGGGTGAAAATGAATCCATCACATCCAGACCCCCACCATTTCCCATTAATCCCAGAGCGCTTGTGGTTTTACTTTTTTCCTCCTCTAAAGTTAATGCCTTTAGGTGTGGGCACCTTGGCCCCTGGAAAACAATTCAGAGTCGCGGAGCTCCCTAAGGAAAATGAGAGCTCAGCAGTGGCTGCCCCCGGCCGCAGGCTCCGGCCAGGTCTGGGTGAGGTGTAGGGACACTGCTTTCTTGGACACCAAGGTCAGGGACAGCCAGGGCCATCCCACTGCCATGCATCTGGTCTCCACAGCTGCTCCTTGGTGCAGTGGGCAGGTGGGTCTAGGCCAGTGATGGGGGAACAGGGCCTCTTCTGCACGGGGGCAGGTGGAGCCCAGAGTGACCAGGACTGGGAGGCGCTGAGACATGCTCTTCCCCCTGGCCTCTCCAGACAGTTTCGGTCAACTGTGTGGAATCTGCTTCTTTCATAGTCCTCACATAGGTGACAATGCCTTGAAATGACCTCTCCTCTCCCTTGCCTCCTTCCCTCGTCCTCTTTCGTTCTCTGTCCCTCTTTTCCAGCATTCTGCCATCTCCTCCCTTCTTTGCTCCTAGCCTTCCTCTTCCCTCCTCCCATTTCCCCCTCTCCATCCCCTACCCTTTCTCCATTCCCTTCCCTCACCTTCTTTCTCTTAATCCTCCTTTCCTACCTTTCTCCCTCTTCTCCTTTCCTCCTCCCTCCCTTTCTTCCTTCTTTCCTCCCTCCCTTCATTTCCTCCTTCATTCTCTCCTTCTTCTTTCCTCCCTCCCCCTTTCTTCCTTCTTTCCTCCCTCCCTTCCTTTTCTCCCTCCCTCCCTCCCTCCGTCCCTCCCTCCCTCCTTCCCTCCCTCCCTCCCTCCCTCCCTTCCTTCCTTCCTTCCTTCCTTCCTTCCTTCCTTCCTTCCTCCCTCCCTCCCTCCCTCCCTCCCTCCCTCCATCCTTCCTTCCTTCCTTCCTTCCTTCCTTCCTTCCTTCCTTCCTTCCTTCCTTCCTTCCTTCCTTCCTTCCTTCCTTCCTTCCTTCCTTCCTTCCTTCCTTCCTTCCTTCCTTCCTTCCTTCCTTCCTTCCTTCCTTCCTTCCTTCCTTCCTTCCTTCCTTCCTTCCTTCCTTCCTATGTTACCTATGAGTTTCCTACTAAGTCATCCCCAGTGGCTGATGGTAAAATCTACAGTTTGCCTTTCTGGATTTTTTCCCAAGTATTAATTTAGAACTAAATGTGTGGACACTCCACTGTGTCTGTTGAAGCCTCTCTTGTAAATCAAGGCTTTCTAAAGGAAAACTTCTTCTCATTGTTGGTAGCACATCAATTTCCCCTTCTGTTCCTCTTAGGGACGGTAATGAAGAGCTTAAAATTGATCCTTTTATTTTGTGGAATGCAAGAAGTGTCAAATATTCAAGTTTGTCTCCATCATTTATTTCCCACAAGCAGAGAACCGACCTGCGAGCAAGGCGTGTATGTTCCGGAGGTGGTTATGATGAATAAATTGCTCGAGTGATGCAGAAATCAAATGAGCTCGGGATGATGGTGATAAGCAAGTCAGATGGCTTCGCTTGCCTCTTCACTCTTGAAATGGCTTTAAGTCAGCCTGATTCCAAACATCTGCTTTGTTCATGGAATGAAAGTTGTAGCTTGTGTGTATCAACATTAGAAAAGCAGAAGAATTTGCGCCAATTTAGAGAAGAGGATAATTGATAGTAAGGCGGTTATTGCAGCAATTTATGAAATTCAGGCATCAGGACTCAGTAGAAAATGAAACATTGAACCTAATGAATAAGAAGAGTAATTAAGAAGTGCTAACAATAAATCTAGTTCTGAATATTCAATGAACGGTTTTCATTGCTATACTCTATGCTATGTTCACTTTCGAAGTTTGCTTTTGCTTTTATTTTTTCTAAAGCACTTTCTAATGCTTACTTAATCTGGAGCCTGAAGCCATAAGTAAAACAGGAATTTTCCTTATAAACTGAAGCTGACAAACACTCTCTGCTGTATAACCGCTCCAAGATATGGCATGTATCTATTGGAGGGTAATGCCAGGTAGTCAGCTATTAGTTAATATCATGTCACTTAGATAAAGGACAGGTTCTATCCTTTCTTCATTGGGCAAACAGTTCATCTAAATATCTTGGTTTTGCTCTTGGTGTTGGAATATTAGCATTAAAATTTTTTTTAATTTTCATTCAAAGAAGAAATTTTCATTCAAAGAAGTTTTTTTTTTTCAATCCGGCCCAGGTATGCTGAACCAGAGACTCTCAGACATGGGGCAGAACTGCTACTTGCTCTCCCTGGGCCCAGCCGCTCATGAGGTGCCGGGAGGCATGGCAGGTTCTAGCCCTGGCCTGCCACCCCAGCAGAGCCTCACAACAAGCCAGACGACCCCCCCACCCCCGACTCCATGGGGCCCACCATTATCCACATTCGGACTTCTCTCGTCACAAGTCCACCCAGCAGACCAGACTATCACAGCCCGGATCATCAACACCCACCCTATAGCAGTTTTTTTTTCAATCCGGCCCAGGTATGCTGAACCGGAGACTCTCAGACATGGGGCAGAGCTGCTACTTGCTCTCCCTGGGCCCAGCGGCTCATGAGTTGCCCGGGAGGCATGGCAGGTTCTAGCCCTGGCCTGCCACCCCAGCAGAGCCTCACAACAAGCCAGACGACCCACCCCCTGACTCCATGGGGCCTGCCATTATCCACATCCGGACTTCCCTCTCGTCACAACTCCACCCAGCAGACCAGACTATCACAACCCAGCTTGCGCGGCCGTAAGCGGCCGCACGGTTCATCAATAAATGCTTTATTTAGAGGTGATTACAACAGTATACCACCCACACGGCAAGCTTGGCAAGCTGCTCGTGTAGTATTTGATATGCCAAATACCAATAACATTTATATTAGGTCATTCCCAAAACCTAATATAATGGTTTGAGGCTCTTTATGTTCCTGGAGCAAGCGGATGCCTTTGGGCTCTACTAGCATGAGACAGGACATATGGAGATATTACTGGTGCCTTCTCTAGCAAATAGATGATTAACGGGAAGATAGTGATAGTGATAGTGATAGTTCATTCAAAGCATTGTTATTTTTAACTTTTCAGTCATCTTCAAAATTTAGCAAGTAGGTGATCTCACCTGGCCTGTATTTGTAATGTTTACTTTAAGACAGAGAGAGTCCATGGAATTCAATTCAGCAGTCACAGATTTTGTGCCTACTGGGTTCAAGTCTTACTAATCCCAGCACCATCTAAATCTTCCTCCACCCATTAAGCTGACATGTTGGGAAGCTTGGTGGGACCCTGAGGTTAAGATTCATGATGAGGGAATGGGGCTGGTTTTGAAAATGCACATAAGAAATAGGGACCACAAGGTAGGTTCAAGGTTCTATGAGACTTTGGCAGGTTCCCACATTATTTTCTGACCTCTGCCAGGCTCAGTGGGGCCTTCCTCACCCCCCCCCTCAGTGTTCATAGGAGACTCATGCTTTTGAAAAGCCTCTTCCTTGTATTCTTGAAATCTGAGTGTTCACATAACCTTTAGTCTGTGTGATCATTTCCAGTTGATATGATCAATGTTAGAGCTTCTCTGATGAATCTTTTTGTTTGTTTTAATGTTTTGTTTTTTGGGCCACACCTGGCAGTGCTCAGGGCTGACCTCTTGGTCTACACTTAGATCATTCCTGGCGCAGGGATCACTCCTGGCAGGCTTGGGGGACCATATGGGGTACCTGGAATCACACCTGGCTTGGATACATGCAAGGCAAATGCTCTGCTCTATCTGCTGTAATATCACTCTGGCCCCTCTCAATGGCTCTTGTCTATAACGTTGCCCTCTAAGCAGTATTCTTCATGTTAGGTCTTTAAGGTGGAAAAGAAATGTTCAGTGGGTCACAAATCTTTCCTGTTAGTTTCTGTGTGGAATTTTCAAAGAGAATCCTGTAAAATCACCATAAAGGTAGCATTGGAGCATTAAGGGAAAAGAGTAAGAACGGAGGCTCCTTCTCTCTGATCCCAATGTTCTCTCTATCCGCTGGACAAGTTCCTCACACTAAGGCTTTGGAGACAAGACCAATCTGCCACCAATACCAGGTGTTTTTGTGTTCGTTTTTATAATCAAAATGGTTTCTTTGTGTTTAAATAATTGCGTTTCAATAGATTTTTTTTATAATTTCTTATGTAATAATCTTGATTTTTTATCTCTTGGCCCACAATAATGAAAATATTCTCTGGCTCTTTAAAAAATTCATACTGATCCCTCCATCATCCCCGGGGTCCCCCCGATTATAGCTCCCAGTAGACTTCTATCCCACCTCGAACTCCATGCACACTGGGCTATTGACTCCATAACTAGATACCAACCTTTTTCATTACAAATTTGGCATAACAGGTAGGAGACTCTCTACTCTTTGGAATTTGGCTTATACTATTTGACTGTTTCACTCACCCTGACAAACCTAATTCTGCTGGTTCTGCCTGGAATCCTGCGTACATTTGAGGTTAAGGTGAGAAACAGGTGTGGTACAAGGGTGGAGGAAAAATAACCAAAAAGAAAGTTTGAGCTGCTTGAATTTCAGTCTCTAGTTTCTGTGTCAAATTGGTCTCTGGCTAAGCCAGGAACCCCAGGAACAGTTTTTCCTTACACTAAGGTAAAGCTTGTTCCATTCCTTACCTGCAGGGAGGAGGAGGAGGAGGAGGAGGAGGGAGGAGGAGGAGAGGAGGAGGAGGACACGCAGGAAGCAAAGGAGGAGGAGCAGGAGCAGGTTTATTCAGGTTGTTTCTATTCAGCTCTTTGCAGTGATGATTTTAAATAAGGATCCCCGGAAGACTCAGCATCTGTGGGGTGTGGGTTTCATTTTAAGCACTTTTGGGGCCTTAGATCCTTGCAATGACCACATATGCCCCTCGTACCCTTTTTTTTTTTTTTTTGGTATCATAATATGTACATATATATTTATGCCATGCAAATAAATGCAGTCATTCTGTATCTGTCTCTCTACTTCTGGCTAATTTCCGCTCAACATAATCTTCTCCATGTCCATCCATTTATAGGCAAATTTTATGACTTCATTTTTCCTAACAGCAGCATAGTATTCCATTGTGTAGATGTACCAAAGCTTCTTTATCCAGTCATCGATTTTCGGGCACTCTGGTTGCTTCCAGATTCTGGCTATTGTGAATAATGCTGCTATGAACATAAAAGTAGGGATGGTGTTTCCGCTGCGTATTTTTGGTTTCCCAGAGTAGATTCCCAGGAGTGGTATGGCTGGGTCAAATGGGAGTTCAATTTCTAGTCTTTGGAGGAAAGTCCATATTGTTTTCCAGAAAGGCTGTACCAGCCGACATTCCCACCAACAATGGATGAGTGTCCCCTTTTCCCCACACCCACGCCAGCACTTGTTGTTCTTGTTCTTTTGAATGTGTGCCAGTCTCTGTGGTGTAAAGTGGTATCTCATTGTTGTTTCTATTTGCATCTCTCTGATGATTAGTGATGATGAGCATTTTTTCATATGTTTTTTGGCCATTCGAATTTCTTCCTTGCTGAAGTTTCTGTTCATTTCTTCTCCCCATTTTTTTAATGGGGTTGGCTGTTTTCTTCTTATATAGTTGTACCAGTGCCTGATATATCCTGGATATTAACCCCTTATCAGATGGGTATTGGGTGAATATTCTTTCCCATTCTGTGAACTGCTTTTGTATCTTAGTAACTGTTTCTATTAAGGTGCAGAAGCTTTTTAGTTTCATGTAGTCCCATATGTTTATCTTTTCTTCTAGTTGCTTTGTTAGTGATGTTTCTTTCACCTTTGAAGATGCCTTTAGCTTCAATGTCGTGGAGGGTTTTTCCTATATTTTCTTCAATGTACTTTATGGATTCAAGTCTGATATTGAGATCTTTAATCCATTTTGATCTGATTTTTGTGCATGGTGTTAGACACAGGTCCAAATTCATTTTTTTACATGTTGCTGCCCAGTTTTCCCAACACCACTTGTTGAAGAGGCTTTCCTTACTCCATTTTAGACTCATTGCACCTTTATCAAAGATTAAATGATCATGTGTTTGAGGTTGGGTGTCAGGATACTCAATTCTATTCCAAAGGTCCACAGGTCTGTTTTTATTCCAATACTATGCTGTTTTAATTACTACTGCCTTGTAGTACAGTTTGAAGTTGGGAAAGGTGATGCCTCCCATCTTCTTTTTCCCCGAGTATTGCTTTAGCTATCCTTGGGGTTTATTGTTCCAAACAAATTTCAGGAGTGTTTGGTCAATTTCTTTGAAGAATGTCATCGGTATCCTCCATAGGGACTGCATTTAATCTGTACAGAGCTCTAGGGAGTATTACCATTTTGACAATGTTGATTCTCCCCATCCATGAACAGGGAACGTGTTTCCATTTCCTTGTGTCCTCTTTTATCTCTTTGAGCAGTGTCTTGTAGCTTTCTTTGTACAGGTCCTTTACATACTTGGGTAAGTTGATTCCTAGGTATTTGATTTTCTGTGGCACAATTGTAAATGGAATAGTTTCCTTAATATCCTTTTCGTCTCTTTCGTTATTTGTATATAGGAAAGCCACTGACTTTTGGGTGTTGATTTTGTATCCTGCCACTCTACTATATGCGTCTATTGTTTCTAGGAGTTTTTTGGTAGAGTGTTTAGGGTTCTCTAGGTATAATATCATGTCATCTGCAAATAATGATAGCTTGACTTCTTCCTTGCCTATCTAGATGCCCTTGATGTCCTTTTCTTCTCTGATTGCTATGGCAAGTACTTCCAGTACTCTATTGAATAAAAGAGGTGAGAGGGGGCAACCTTGTCTTGTCCCTGATTTCAGGGGGAAGGCTTTCAACTTTTCCCCATTTAGAATGATGCTTGCTGTGGGCTTTTGGTAGATGGCTGTAACTATCTTGAGGAAAGTCCCTTCAATTCCCATTTTCTGGAGCGTTTTAATCATGAACGGGTGCTGGATCTTGTCAAATGCTTTTTTCTGCGTCTATTGAAAGGATCATATGGTTTTTATTTTTTCTTTTATTGATATGATGTATTATGTTGATTGACTTGCGAATGTTGAACCATCCTTGCATTCCCGGGATGAATCCTACTTGGTCATGATGTATAATCTTCTTGATGAGTCTTTGGATTCTGTTTGCTAGTATTTTGTTGAAGATCTTAGCATCCGTGTTCATCAGGGAGATTGGTCTGTAGTTTTCTTTCTTTGTGTTGTCTCTCCCTGCTTTGGGTATGAGGGTGATATGTGCCTCGTAGAAGCTGTTTGGGAGTGTTTCTGTTTCTTCTATTTCCTGGAAGAGCTTGAAAAGGATTGGCAGTAGGTCCTCCTTAAAGGTTTGGTAGAGTTCACTAGGAATCCGTCTGGACCTGGGCTTTTGTGTTTGGGCAGACTTTTAATTACTGTTTCTATTTCCTCGATGGTGATGGGTTTATTCAGGTATTGGAGGTCTTCTTTGTTTCAGCCGTGGGAGGTTATAGGACTTCAGGAATTGATCCATTTCTTCTAGATTCTCATGTTTCCACGGCATACAGGCTCTCAAAGTAATCTCTGATGATCTTTTGGATTTCTGTGGTTTCTGTTGTGATGTCACCCCTTTTTATTTCTGATTCTGTTTATTTGGGTTCTCTCTTTCCCTGTCCTTACAAGTCTTGCCAATGGTTTGTCAATCTTGTTTATTTTTTCAAAAAACCAGCTCTTGGTTTCATTAATCTTTTGGATTGTCTTTTTTGGTTTCCAACTCATTGATTTCCTCTCTAAGTTTTATTATTTCCTTTTTTTCTGCCTGTGTTGGGCTCCTTTTTTGTTGGTCTTTTTCTAATGTCTTCAGCTGTGTAGTCAGATTATTTATGTGGGCCCTTTCTTGTTTCCTGATGAATGCTTGCAGAGCTATAAACTTCCCTCTTAACACGGCTTTTGCTGTGTCCCACAAGTTCTTATAATTGGTATCTTCATTTTCATTTGTTTCCAGAAATCTTTGGATTTTCTGTTTGATTTCTTCTATGACCCATTTGTTGTTCAGCAGTGAGCTGTTCAGTTTCCAGGTGTTTGATTTGACTCCCTGTTTCTGTGTACGGTTAACTTCCATTTTCAGTGCATCATGGTCTGAAAAGATAGCTGACACAATTTCTATCTTTTTTAATTTTATTGAGGTATGCTTTGTGGCTCAGCATGTGGTCTATCTTGGAGAATGTTCCATGTGCACTAGAGAAAAATGTGTACTCAGCTTTTTTGGCATGAAAAGCCCTGTATATATCCACTAGCTCTCTTTCTTCCATTTCTTCCTTCAGGTCCAATATTTCCTTGGTAAGTTTCAGTCTTGTTGATCTATCCATCGTTGATAGAGCAGTGTTGAAGTCTCCAACTATTATTGTGCTACTGTTAATGTCTTCTTTGAGGTCTCTTAGCAGTTGTTTTATGTATTTTGCTGACCCCTCGTTAGGTGCATATATGTTTAGTAGTGTAATTTCTTCCTGGTGTACATACCCCTTAATTAATAAGAAGTGGCCTTCGTTGTCCCTTCTAACCTTTTTCAGCCTGAAGTCTATATTATCTGATACTAATATGGCCACGCCAGCCTTTTTGGAGGAGTTGTTTGCATGGAGAATGGTCTTCCAACCTTTGACTCCGAGTCTGTGTTTGTTCTGCTTATTCAGATGCGTTTCTTGTAGACAGCAGAATGTTGGGTTCAATTTTTTTAATCCATT